>CM055834.1:12718336-13278336 GCA_029582265.1 Zoroaster sp. YZ-2022 | reverse complement strand
TGGGAAGTATAGAATCCTGTTTGTGTGACATAATCCCAACATAAACCACGCCCACTTTGCACGTGCTGGCTCCAACGATCATCAGAAGCCCATTGGAAATGCATTGACCACCCTTTTCTTTAAGGATTTATGCAAGAAATTTGAAGTTATCGTGAGATCGGCAAATCGCGATTAAAAAAATATATCACGAATAAAAAAATAAAATTTAAAAAAATTAAAAAAAAAAAATCGCCATTGTGAGTCAAGTCAGAAACAAAATTAGAACAGTCTTTTCAGCTTTTGGAAGTGAGAAACAAAAGCGAACTACTTCAGAAGTACATATACGCTCTGCGAACAAATTTGTGATAACCTGTGGTTATCGGCTCTAAAGCAATCATGCGGGAATGAAAAAATAATCACGATATTATTGAAAATCACGATATATGTTTGCCGATATATCGTGGATGAAAAAAAAAAATCGATATCACCCAAGCTTATTTTGCCCTACACCGACGTGTGTATAGCACTGCCTACTCAGTGCTATCCGAGTGTCTGTGAAAAAAACTTTACAGGCGACTCGGGCGGGATTTGAACCCACGACCTCCTGCTTACTAGTGCAGACGTCTTAACCTCTCGACCACCGAGCTTGACCGATGACGATTGGCCGGCTAGAATCATATATAGCAGCATTATTGTATAGGTTGATGAAATTCTTGTTTATCACCCAACATACAACCTACAGATACTAATGTTCACAACATCTATGGCACAGAGAATGATGATGTGTAACAATCATTAAAATCATAAAGACAAAACAGGGGTCGGCAAGGCAACAAGATCTAACCTCTTTCCCAGATGCCACAGCTTGCAGGACTTTGGTGACTGACCCCAGGTTTCTCCTCTGGTCGTTGCTCATGCCTTTCTCCACTCCGATATCGATGATGTCAAAGGCGTCCGGTGCAACGATGGCAGGGTTCATGTAACGGTAGTAGATGAGATTACCAACAATCTGCAGACAAGAAAATTGATTTTCATTTGTAAGATTTTCATTTAAAAGGCGCTTTACACTTTTGGTAATCTCCAAAAAAAATATTAAATGATGACAGTTTTACATAAAACTTACTCGGTGTCAAGTTGATGATGGTATCAAACATCCTTTGAAACATTTCTGTGTTATCATTAATCCTTCTATGACTACAAGGGTCAAAATCAGTCAAAATGTCGATATACTTGCCAAGGTATATCTAGTGCACTTAAAGGTCAAACACTGTCAAACCTTACCTGTAGTAAGTACATTTACTTGTCAAAATGAGTTGACCGTTTTTGACCGCTAATAAGCATTGGTCTGGTATTGTTCAGGGTGGTCAAAATGACAGTTAAAATCAGTCAAAAATTCCCCTGTGTGCACATTTGGGTCAACAGTCAAAACAGGCAGTTGACTGGTTTTGACCACTGTAGCTACTTGCCACCTAAGTGCAGCTATAGTAGGAGGGTTTTAATAGCGAAATGGTTCCAAAGAGAATGTCTGTCATCTGAAGAGTGAAATTCAACATTGGAATGAATATACGACTAACCTGAATGCATTTTCACTATTTTCATTATAATGACAGTGAAATTATTTGAAAATTCCACAGGCTGGTTTTTAAACATATTTCTTGATTCTTTTAAATCATGGATGCATTCACAGACTGTACTGCCATTAAATCTACGACACAAGGCTGTTGTTTTACACTGTTGGTCAATTGGCCCATTTAAAATGTACAACAAAGAATACTCGCACTGAAGGTGATATGAACATGATAAGAAGTACAACCCTGTGTATCTCTTGTGGCAATGTACTGATTAAAACAAAATTACAGTAAAAAAACAAAAAACAAGGAACGTATCACTTACTTGAGTTCTTTCGGGTGACACCATGTAATGAATCATTACATGGTGTCACCCGAAAGAACTCAAGTATCTATCTCCACCGTGCAAAGCCTCAAATCCTACATCAACGTATCTCTTTAAACACGATGATAATCTCACCTTGAGAACTTCTGCTTCTGTAGCATTGGGGAATTTACTGTGTAGTGACTGCTTCAACACTTTAGCAATGTAGCGGATACCATACCTTATAATTGTACAGAATAACAATATCAAGATGGTAAAGTAATCGCATTTTGTTATAAAAAAATATCCTCAAAAAATTTGTGCAAATTTACAAAAAATAATTTATTAGTTTTTTGGATTAAAAAAAATCAAAAAAAATCAATCAAGCGTTACATTTCTAAGGCACCATTCCAACGGTCACTGCTCATGGCACCGTACAGTAAGCTCTTGGGTTTTGAGTGAGGTTTTGAACGTGGATGTTGCGACAACTGTTTCACTTCACAGGCCTTGTATGAAAACAGGTTATGGAAAAATAAGCCATCCAGCACGGTGTGTCACTCTATGAATATTACAGAACCTTAACCCTATGGCTGACCTTTTACCATGGAAGGATTTCATGATAAACTTGCTAAACTTGTATGATTTATTCAACCCAAAAGTGGATACTGCAAGATCACATGACCCTGGAAAGCTCGACCGGACTTAACGGCATATAACCAGGGGCGTGATTTTACAAAAGAAAAATTGGTAGCAGGCCTTGGGTCTCCCTTTGGTCTAGAGGACAAAGCCCCCTGAACCTCCTGGATGTTTAATTTTGGAAGATTTACAGACTCTCCACATCCCCACAAACAAGAAACTAGAGGTTTGGACACAATACAGGCTACTTCTTTCTTTCCTTGGTGGCTACTTCTCTTTTTTTCAAGAAAATTCCGAGGCAAAGGAAAAATCCTGAGAAATCACAGACCTGTACAACAACAGTTTTCAGGTATCTAACTAGTATTAACCTTATTGGTCAATCCATGATGTTTGATTGCCAAAGCTGGATCGATACATTAGGCCCTGTCCTCCGTATACTTACGGGAACTTGTCGATTGCAGCAATAATGGCTGTCAGGAATCTCTCCGCCACGGTGCCGAGTGTCTTCACAGATTGCTCTATTCTCTCCAGCACCTCCTTGTGTTGCAAGGCTAACTCCGTCGGTACATCGTACGGGAGTTTACTGTGAACATCAATTCAAATCAAACAAAACCAAATTATCACCAAGCCTTCAAATCAATTAACCAAGCCAGTAAGTTTCACAGGTGTCGTGGCCGAGCGGTCTAGCTTACCGGATTCAAGTTCTGGTGTTAGCAACATAATGTGGGTTCGAATCACGGCCGTGACACTTGTGTCCTTGAGCAAGACACTTAATCATAATTGCTTCTCTCCACCCAGGGGTTAAATGGGTACCTGTGAAGGCAGAGTTGGTTTGCTTTATATGCGCTAGAAATGGCAGCAATTGAGCTGTATACTCCCCAGGGAGCTGAGATGGTTTCAGGAATGATTTATGAGCCTTATGAGCCTTATGAGCAGGGATAATAATATAATGCGCCTTGAGCACCACTTAGTTGGTGGATACGTGCGTTATATAAATCCACACATTATTATTATTATTATTATTATTATTATTACAGGGGTTTTTAATCAATAAAATAATTTATTTTAGTTTGTGGCAGACCTTGAATTTAACGGAGGCCACGGCCTCTTTTGCCCTGGTCTTGGCCTCTTTTGCCCTGGTCTTGGCCTCTTTTGCCCTGGTCTTGGTGCCCATTAGAAATGTTCTGAAAGACATTCTGATATTCTAATTGAAGTGCCCCTACAAGATTGAAATTCCGGGCCAGTTGAGCATGATATCAGGCCTTGAGCTTCACTGAAGACATTGCCTCCATCACTCCCGGGTCTTTGCGTTGGTACCACTTGAATTGTTCCCATGGATTTCCAATGGAAGTTCCCTTTACCAAAAGAAAGCTGCATTGCTCTTATAAGAACAAAAGTCAAGGCCTGAGAATGCTATTATTACAGCCTTTAGAGTTTCAGAATCCCCCCAAGTAAGTTCACAAAAACCAAGTAAGTTTTCAGCCCTCACAATGTGTGACACAGCCTTTCAAGATGGTAAGGTCTTTAGAATTTGAATATGTAATACAACATTTAAAATTAAACATTCTTCAGCATGCCCTCGGGATTCTTGAAATAAGAAGACGTTATGTGAAAACTGATCAAATAAAAAAATTAAATTATTGTCTGAAATGAGCAGACTTCTTGACCATATGAGATGCCAGGCCATGACTTTTGGCCTACCTTGCTTCTCCAGTCTGCGACTCCATTTGGTTGATCCAGGCCTTGTAGACGTCTGTTGGACTTGTGTTGATGTTTAACTTCTTATCTTCCATCACACCTTTAACAAGAGGCTGCAAGATGTCGCGCAGTGAACTTTGACCCTTGGTGCCTCTGGATGATTATAATGATGAATATATGCATACATGAATATATGCATACATGAATATATGCATACATGAATATATGCATACATGAATATATGAGGGTGATTAATATGCACATATTGAGATAGCTCATGACAGAAATAATGTATTTTGAGTCTAATTGTCAGCAGTTGCCATGACAATCAAATGTTCATCCATGCAGCAAACACATGGAGTCTCTAAATATTTTTTTTCTTTTTCAAATATTCCTTTTGAGAGCAGTTGTGCAACTCAGAATACCAAACTACTGGTTCATAAAACCCATTACAAAGACCTTTCTTTGAGATCGAAAATAACATTCTCAATGTAAACTGAAGGATATTCATGAAGAAATAACTATTGATCTAAACCATGTTAAATACTTTAAAAAGGACAGTTTCACAAAGAATGACACAACAAATGAATTAACTCCAAGAAATCAAATTTTTCTTAAAATAAAGGTCTACTACTAATTAGAGTAACACTAACATGCACTCAAGATTGATATCGATGAACACTGTTAAATCAGTGAGCTCAGTAGCAACTCATGCAGAGATTTCTACGAGTTCTGCTAAATGATGGAATTGTCAAGCACTGCATGTCTGTGGATAGCAGAGAATGCTTAGGAATGTACATCCAATTAATTTCATCATAATTTCGGTAAAAACCAAAACATCTAAACATTTGATATGTAAAGAAGAAAATATTTGAAGTATTTTGTTTCCTCAAAATAATATTCAAACTCATTTTTGGAAATGTTTTTTAAATAACCAATCACTGTTGTGGAAAGCGTGTTTTTTTTGCTACCAGGGTCTAGTAGTGAGAATGAGGTACACCCTGGGGATGAGGTTGTTAGTGACTATAGCCATACACTTAACAGAGACCACTGAAGACTAGTCATGCAGAGTACCAGTCAGTCATACCTTCTTGATCTGCATACAGTAAGCACAGCAGCATTCCCGTATAACAGACAAGAATTCAGTCGTTAGTAATCTACCAATCAGTGAAACCCACACGTTGTTCCCTTGACAGCGATTGGCCAACCAACAGGGGTCAATTTCACAGAGCTGCTAAGCAGAAAATAATTGCTTACCAGAAATATTTGCTTCGTGGAATTTCTACGTTACCAGCCAAAACTGCAGGTGAAATGAGTATATCGTTTCGGTTTGCGGTAACGCCATGTGTTTATCTCAACTATCGCGAAGCTGAGGTACAGGTTCTGAAAAGAACCTTATCGCACAGCTCGTATTTCAACTGTTGTTAAGTGAGAATGGTTCAAGGTAGAACCAATATCGGGCAACTTTTCAGAACCTGTACCTCAGCTTCGCGATAGTTGAGATAAACACATGGTGGTACCGCAAACCGAAACGATATCAATACTCCACCATGCAAATTCTCAAATCTTATATTGAAATGAGTGTACTTTGGCTGGTAGCCTGTTTTACGTTGCTTAGCGGAAATATTTGCTTAGCAACTCTATGAAATCGACCCCTGCTGTCAATCAAAATTTCCCTTACTGATCAATTGCATTTGTCAGGGTATTGTCAGCACTCACACTATGCATACATAATAGTACACGAGATACAATGTATACTACTCAAAACAATTTAGGGAACACCAGAATAATCTCAGTTAAAGCAAGATCATTTATAAACACAGTGTTTCACAGAATTGATGAGAAACAACTGCACAATGAAACAGATGATAAAGGATGCATGTACTGATTAGACATTTCATGACATGACTACTGAAAGAGAGAGGGGGTTGCAAATGAAAATCCCGGTTCATGGAACATTTCAAACCTATTTGATGTTAAAAATCCGGTGTTCCCTAAATTGTTTTGAGTAGTATAATTATCTGAATGTCTGTTCAGTCTGCTAAGCTCAAATACATGTTTTATGCGCACACTCGACTTAGGAGTAAGTTATTGTATAGTTGGAAGGTGAAGCTACACACCACTTTCACTTTCATTGCCTAGGTCTCTCAGGGCCAAAAAAAAAAAAGCTCTAAGGAATACATCTTTTTTTTGACTGAGTACACACCACTAAGAATATGTAATTTCTGCATCAGCTGATAAAAACTTTAATATCTTTCCTTTTTTTTCTCCTTTTTCCTTTCTCCATGGACATTTTTACATTTGTTTTATTTTTGTTTGGTTGTTAGTCTATTTGTCTGTCTTGTTTTACTCCCCCCGTCTGACTCATTGCTTTTCACTAATCTCGTAATCTCTTCTTTTTGTCCGGTCCCAGGACCACTACCTGACTCTGCTTTTTGTACCTTGACTAACTTCTGCTCACTCTTGTGTTCATGTATGTATGTATGTTTGTATTTCATCCATTTTGCCTTTGAGAAAGAACCTGCTAGGTTCGAAACGTAAGGCCAATAACCATTATTTTGCATTGATACTACAGGTCCTAAGCAGTTTGCAACAGCTAATTCTCGATTTATCTCTCCAGTAACCTTAAATTGCATGAAACAGTGAACCAGCCGTGCGGTCAGTCCCGACTCCCTCAGTCAAGATGCGAAGCAACGGCCAAGCGACCACCACCGGTCATCTTACCTGTTGAAGGTGACCACCATCTTGATGACCATAGGGCTACCAGTCACTATCTCCATCATCTTGTCCACCTTGGAGCTGCCGATCAAAACAAAGAACGAGAGTTATTGAACAATTATTGAACAATTTAAATATATTTAAACACAGGTAAACTTCAGTAATCTTACACAGGTAAACTTCAGTAATTTTTACTAAGCACATGTCAATAAACAAGATTACTGAAGTTTACCTGTGTTCAAATATTTTTCATTTTTCCGTGGAGGATTTTAATGGGTGTCCTTGCAAAGATTTGATAAGTTTCTTTTGATGTTCAGTTTATATATCAATCTATCCTCAGATGGATTTGCTGCATGAAGAATAAAGATTGATCAAAATCTTTCATGACAATAATAATTATTGTGGGGCTGGTTTCTTCGTTTCATAAGGCTACATGTAGTTCATATTTCACACGAATGCAAAAGCGAAGCATAAATTTCATGACGTCAACAATGGTGAAATAGCACGATATCATTGTCAACGTCACAGTAACTCACTTTCATATGAATCAGCCTTCATGAGGGCCAAGTTTGACCATTACCGAATGTAATTTTGTGATGCCCACTTTTCTCCAGTTTGATCACTGTCAACACTCTCAACAGAAGAATCGGCCACAATAAGTGACGACTAAACTAGATACTGAGGTAATGAATGTGACATGATCATGCAACAAGTTGACAAACACAATGCAAATATTAATGCAGCTATTTTATTCACATTAGTATCAAAAATGCATGTTCCACCACGGTTTCACTTAATAATGGTATGCATTGCCGGTTTTTTTCTTTACTATTTCATCATCTATTCCTGGTTAATTTTGTTTAAAATCTAAACATTTCTATTTTTTGAAAAACAGGAAAAATGCAATAGGTCATTAGATACGTGTATGCCAGGCATGGCAAGGCTCCAGTTAATTGTTATTAAGACCCTCCTACAATCAGTGCAATTTTTGAAACAACCCGTTCAGGCCACTCCAAGCCATTATCTGTTGCCAGTGGCCTCGATCCTATGGTTACTCTTCTGTGCACCGTCACACCACTTAGATTACAGGGTAAAGTGGTCTCCCATTGATACATTGCAGGCCATACTAATATGTTCAAACATTTACAGTGGCCTTGGGTGGCGCACAGTTGATTTTATAAGATTACTTGGAAAGGACAGCAGGCTTGTACATGTATGTACTGAAGGTTGCTCAAGAACAGAATTTTGTGGATCGGAGTGGCCTCCATGTGTAGGAGCTGGTTAAGATGTATTACAAGAATTTGAATGGAGCTGTAGAACAATGAGCTCATTAACAGAGGATATGAACAAACTATGCTACCAGCTGAATGAGTCTACATGTACTTCAATGGGTTGGCAATGCGGTTTCCCATAATCTGCAGAGTAACGACTGTTGGCCTGAGTAACTGTCTAACGTCTTATGTCATTAGTATTACTGATTATGTAAATGTTGATATAACATGGAACATCCACCTTTGATGCAAATATATACACGTGTAAGAACACTGCATGCAAGAAAAGAAAGATAACAGAAAAATAGCATATGTGACATCATCATTGTGGCTCTTAAAGTGAAACAACTTCTTGATCCTTAAATGCCTTGCTTCAATAAATTAAAATAAATTTTAAAGAAAAGGTACAACATTGGTAATGTTGACCAAACTGCTTCTATGATTATGCTTACTCTCTTTGAATCAAGATATACATTGAAGGGAAGGCACAACATTGGTAATGTTGACAAAACTGCTTCTATGAGTATGCTTACTCTCTTTGAATCAAGATATACATTGAAGGTAAGGTACAACATTGGTAATGTTGGCCAAACTGCTTCTATGAGTATGCTTACTCTCTTTGAATCAAGACAAACACTAAACAACCAACCTGCGAAAGTGTCAGCTTGTTATTCTATAGTAGTTCATGTGAAAATAGTGAAAATATATTCAGATATTTATTCTAATGTGGAATTTAGGAAAGTGTACTGGTTCTTAAATTCCAAATGGACATTTTAAATTTCACTTTCACCTCAGACAAAATTATTTCTTTGGAAGACTGATACCATCATCAGCTTTACACTAAGTTAGTTTTACACTAACATCCAACTATTTTGTTATTTGTGAATCTCCAATTCTATACCTCACTTTAACCCTAACCCCCTAGGTATTCTGGCTAGGAACCTTCCTGAATCCTCCAAAATCCATCAATCCTCCAAAACACACCATGTATTTTCGTTGATCTTTCATATTCAGCACTTATGGCTTGTACTTCTTGCCAGGTAGTAATTTTGCCCCATTTGAAGAGGTGAAAGTACCAGTTTCCAACAGTGCTGAATTTTTCCCAAAAAGTGCTACTTGGAGGATTTTGATGTATTTGGGGTGGTTAGGGTTAAAACATAGCTACTTTTTAATTATGAATAGCCCCCCCCCCCCCACACACCTACCCTTCCCCACAAAGTAGATGTCACATAAACTATATTTCCCATCCATGATGACAATCATGCACACAAAGACGTTGCAAACATGCATAAACAACCTATGTCACATATACATTCACAACCATAGTAATACAGTCAACACGTGCAGCACATATATGGAGAACAGTTTCATGCAGCGCGGTGTGGTAGGGAGTTAATTAAGTCGGCAAAAAAGAAAAATCGTCGAATTGGACTCAAGATGGCCATTCAAAATTGGGTTAGTTGAAATACTGCTTTTCTGGATCTTATATTTCTGTACTTTGTAATTTAAAAATAAAAAGCCCATTTCATTGCTCTAAATGGCCGCAGGTTGAGGGAATCATACTTCTCATCAACAAGGCAATAATATTAAACAACAATCCCTAAATTACTTGTACATACATCTTTCTGTAATAAGCTAAATATTGACAAATTTATTGATAGCTGGGGTCGAAATTAACACTAGTCTGCTAGCCCGAGATTAGTTTAGCAGCGGGACTACTAGCTGCTGAGATTTGGGTAGTCCGATGGGCTAGTGAAAAAAATGAAATCAACAATTAAACTATACTTGTATGGAAGTACACAATACAAACTCCATGTTTTCACCTTTTTCAGGACTACTAAACAAAGGACTAGTAAATTATTGACATAACTAGTCGTGTGGGCTACCATAAAATTCAAGTTAATTTCGACCCCTGGATAGTAATTATTTACACACATACCACATGATCCAATAAAACAAAATCAATAATATGAAAACTGTTTTAAATAAAAACATGACCACAAACAAACAACATATTAGCATACATCAATTCCTGACATCTGCCTCCAAAATTATATCTCTTATCATCTTGCCAGACATAGACTTGTATCAGTCCTACACCTGCTCGAAGTCCAGTTTTCATTGGCCAATGCCAAGATGCATAAGTTTCAGTCCAACTCAACAAACAAGAGGCACAAAAAACTCTGCAAATTATTCCTTCTTCTTTTGTAATTTTTTTTCTTTCTTTCAGAAACTCACTGATTCCTTGGTGGTTTAATGTCGTAAAGTCGAAAGGAGCAGCTTTGAAATACAACACTGAGATCCTGGATGAGTTCATAGCTGGGCATAGACATGACAGACGAGACAACTTGATCAAAAAAAAAAATCAACTCTTTTGTACAAAAAAATTTCAGCTTGAAACATTTAAACACACATTTGTTATGCATCAAAGATAGTGATAAATACAAAATAAACAAATAAATAAAAGTTTCCCAAGAAGAAAACTATGAAAGAAATTTTGCCACAAATTTGTTGCCACAAAAATATATGTAGGAGTTGAATTTGACGGAGGCCACTGTGGCCTCCGTTGCACTCCTCTTGGCCTTGGTGCCCCTTTGACACGTTCCCCCGCCTCTTCAAAAACAAAATTCCACGCTTGTATCTGTACTTCAGCTGGAAACAGAAACGAACTCTGACAACATTTAAACTGACAAATATTAAGCCTAAAACTGTCAAACACTGAATTATTTTCAGCTAATTATGTTGTATACCATTAATGTAATATTAAAGCGAGTAGTTCACACTTATGAACCAGCGTTTGCTTAGCTTCCATTTTATGATCAAGCTTCCATTTTTGTATTATTATATTATTTTAGCAATCAACTGCATCTGCAGACCTCCCAACATTCAGTTTTCAAAAATAGTACTTTCTGTAACGTATACAACACATATGTGTACAGTCTGCATACATATCGTGTGTACAGAAGCCACGCTTCCACAGAGTATCAGTTTGCACGCACGTCGTCTATTCATAAACTAGTTGACAGTCCCTCCTTTGCCCTTCAGAGATCGAACGTATTACAGTGAATGTGATTATGCGGACTGCACGACCGGGAACAACAGACCACACAGGAATAGACTGTGTTAAGTCTTGCCCATGAGACTTGCACGGCCTATGGCGCACAAAATAAAAAAATAACAAATTAAAAAAGATTTTTTAAAAAAACTTTAAAAACGGCTGTCAAAAATCGTACAAATGAAGAATAAAATCGTAAAAGCGTAAAATGGGTGAAAAATCGTAAAAAGTACACCAAAATCGTACATGTTGGGAGATCTGCATCTGTATAGGTTAGTCATAAAAGATGTCTTAAACAGACTTTTGTGAGTTGCATTTTAAATAATATTTAGTACCCTGATTCAAGTCAGTGGTAACTGCACGTATGAATTTGAACTACTCAGACTTGACACACTGTTGCTATACCATGTGATTTGGGGCAAGCTCTTGCATAGCAACCTTAGAAGTCCAGTACCCATACGCAGTGTTACAATGAATGTGTATGGCACAAGGGTACCAGACTTACTTAGAGTGGGGGTGACTATGAAAGAGCTTTTCCCCGAATCAGCGATAAAGCAACACTTCAACACGGCATGGAATCGGTGCCCAAGTTTAAGATCAACAAAGTGACTGAAAATTACTGGCTCATTTATGCAGCAGCAACGCTAATATGACCTTATGTGGGATATGATTTTCAGTAACTCACTTAATCTAAAACTAGCATTCCGATGCCATGCCCTGTTGATCGTGACGATATTGACCGTTTAAGTCTGGGAAATTCAAATTTAAATATGCACTTGCCATTAAGTTCAGCCAGTGTACCAGACATTAGAACTCGCAAAAGACATTTTGAGCACAAACTAAAACTACTGTGATTTGACGTGTGTTGATACTTAACTAAACACAGCATTCTTCAGCACCATAATGAATTTTAATAAACGGTAGACCAATACAAGATGTGTTTATCACATTAAACTAACAATGAACAGGACTTGTTTACTTTTCAGCGACCACTCATGTACGTTCTGGGGAAAAGGTTGTCCCTACTTACATCATCCTGGGGTGGAGGAGGTGGCGTCCGAGGAAGAAGCAAAAAGATTGAAGAATGACGGAGGTTGCGGGAATGATTGACAGAGCGACGTCATGTTCAGTAAAGAGCAACACAAAGAGTGCAAAATAATGACAGTAAGCATAATGTGACCATGGCAGGAAATATACTGATAAAAGCAAGAAAATCATGCACAAATAATGATGAAATATGATGAACAAAAAATATAAAACATCAACTGATCATTATAACAATTTCATATATATGGTGACATTTGCTTCTGCAATGTTAATATATATATCTGATAATCCATTTGGTAACAAATTAGTTTGAAAACATTGTATTTGTGAAAAAGGAATTCAGACCTCGATCTTGACCACGGCCACCGTGGCCATTGCCGTGGTGCCCCTCCCGAGTTGGACGTAATGCCCCTTTGCTTGGCATTGAAATTTTGATGCAGCCACGTCCAAAGTGGCTGTGCCCTGTCAATCCTTGAGGTCAAGGCCTGGGAACTTGGTTACTCTTATTAAAATTAAATAGTCACCATCCGAGATTGATGTTGGCATTTACTCAGTTTTTCCAAGTATGTGACCACAATTATGAAACCAAGAAAAATCTGATGTCAACAGTGCTCAAGGTCAAATCTTGTGTTTTTAGATGTTAGGTTATTTGTACTGATCTATTTCAGTAAAAACATTGTTTATTCAGTCTTCAATCTGAATCGTGAAGCAAATTCAAAATGAAATCTTCAAAAGTGGAAGAAAACGGAATGTCATGCAATGGATTACAGCTCTGCAATGAAAGGTCAGGTACTAGACCATCAACACCAAGCTATGGACCAATCAGACGGAAAACACGTCTTTGCTCAAATACAGCGATTTGATTGGCCGGTCAAATCACATCTCTAACCAATGACCTTCCCAGCAGCAAACAAGAAAGAGGTGATTGGTCACACAGCCCCTTATTGTTAGTCACACAGCTATGCCTCATCGTGTAGCATCTACTTAATGTTCATGGTTATTCAAGGTCAGGGGTCACTTGAAAACAAAGGCCAGTTTCTGCCTAACAAGCCTTGATAAATGGGCAGTCGATACATGTGCGAAGTAAGTATCATCTTAGCTTTGTGTGTCACAATTCGCTCGGCATTCACCTGATTTCAGTCATGTGATAAAGTGGTATTCATGACTTTCTGCTCACTGACCAATGGCATTGGAGGCACGGTCCCCCACAACTGGCAACTGTCCCCGCCCACCCTTAGCAATTCTGAAAACTCGGGTTAGGCCACCTGAATAAAAGCCAAATGCTTGACCAATGTAATAACAGTTGTCATGCAGAGAGGCATAAGTCTTTTTTCTTGTAGGGGCAAGGCCACTTGTCCTGAGTAAAGGGCGCTTCCATTAGAATATCAGAATGTCTATGGGAACATTTTGAAGGGGCACCAATGCCAAGACCAGGGCAATGGAGGCCATGGCCTCCGTGGCCTTGGCGAAATTCCAGGACAGGTGTCGAGTGCCATTTTCGAGTCACCCGAGCCAAACTTTAATTTGAAGAGCAATACAGTAAGCACAAAGTCATGAATACACAGTCTTGTCAGGGATTCCGCTCAAATGCAAATATTGCTTACAAAACAGGGTCAAAAAGTCTAAATTCAAGCCATAAGCAACAAAATACAATAAGAAGTTAGAAACAAGAGAAGACGCATGCTCATCCTCCATAACAGGCAACTACTTCTATATATGATTGATTTAATTTTGCTCTACACCGACGTGTGTATAGCACTGCATACTCAGTGCTTTCCGAGTGTCTTTGGAAAAAACTTTACGTGCGACTCTGGGCGGGATTCGAACCCACGACCTCCTGCTTACTAGTGCAGACGTTAAGCTGATAATTGCATCTATCTCATCAAACTATAAATAACGCGGCACCTGCTGCTATATAGGATTCTAGCCAGCCAAATCGACATCAGGCAAGCTCGGTGGTCGAGAGGTTAAGACGTCTGCACTAGTAAGCAGGAGTTCGTGGGTTCGAATCCCGTCCCGAGTCGCATGTAAAGTTTTTCCACAGACACTCGGATAGCACTGAGTAGGCAGTGCTATACACACGTCGGTGTAGAGCAAAATTAAATCAATTGTTTATCACCCGACGCAAGAATTTCATCCAACTATATACTTCTATTAATTATAGTTAACCTAAGCTCTGATTTCTAAGTTGTTTTAATGGAAGCTTTTCATGATCAGGCAGCTACATGATTCGGGCATGTACAACACTGGAATGATTTGGAACTACAGTTGGGGTTTCTTGGGAAGATGTGGTGCAATGATAATACGATGATAATAGACCACGTCGCAAATATACACCACGCTGCATGTCGGTCTAGCTGGTGATTCACCGTTTCCACGTACGTTACTGTGTGGTGTATAAGTAAAGACCGTTTGCGGTGCCACCATTTAGAAATACTCTTTTGAGCACGGTTCTGCCCACGGTGGTCGGTGCTGGAAACCCTGACTGGCGCTCAGGATCCCGCGACCACCACTGGCAAAAATTTTGTTTTTTTCCCGACCACCGCTCATTTTCCAATTTGCCTATTTCCTTTCATAGATTATCAATAAAAATGTTGTCTTTACCAGTAAAAAAAATTGAAGAATTTATACACTGGAAAGCTCGAAATAATGCCCCCATTCTGTGTTACAGGATTCCAGTCCTGAGACTTTTCATTTTTTTTTTCACGGCCCTAAAAAAATTCCTGAGCAGAACCCTGTTTGAGTAGGATATAGTTCTGAAAAGAACCAGTTGTGGTTGTGACATTGATGAACAATATCTGGTGAAGGTAAGGTCTGTTTTGCAGTTTCGTTAGCTAGACCAGCATGCATTGCACAAATCCTCTTTGAGCAGACGCACTGTGGTGTTTGCGAAGAAGTCTAAGTAGTCTATGGGAGAGGTGGGCAATGACGATACACATTGCATTTTAAATTATTATTTAATGGAATGTAAATGCTATACCAAAAACAAACAAAAAAGGGAAAAGTAGGATTAAAATCCACATGAAAAATTGCTTTAAGAATAAACTGAATTTGAAAATATTGATGGCAAATTGCCCGACCCTGGGAAAAATCAAATTGATGTCAAACATCGATGATCACAGTTTCACACAGAGCTCACTTGGTGTAAAGTTGACGATGGAATCAAACATTTGAAATCTCTCTGTCTCAGGTGCTGCCACAATACATTTAAAAAACTAATTTCTAATTTCTAATAAGTCAAGATAAATGTAATGCTTAAACATAAACATGGAGTGTCGTGGCCGAGCGGTCTAGCGCACCGAACTCAAGTTCTGGTGTTGCCAGCAGCAGGGTGTGGGTTCGAGCCCCGGTCGTGACACTTGTGTCCTTGAGCAAGGTACTTAACCATAATTGCTTCGTCCTTCGGATGGGACGTAAAGCCGTAGGTCACGTGTTGTATAATGCACGTAAAGTGGATTGTCGTGCGGTCTAGCGCACTGAACTCAAGTTCTGGTGTTGCCAGCAGCAGAGTGTGGGTTCGAGCCCCGGCCGTGACACCTGTGTCCTTGAGCAAGACACTTAACCATAATTGCTTCTCTCCACCCAGGGGTTAAATGGGTACCTGTGAAGGCAGAGATGGTTTGCTCTATATGCGCTAGAAATGGCAGCAATTGAGCTGTATACTCCCCAGGGAGCTGAGATGGTTTCAGGAATGATTTATGAGCCTTATGAGCCTTATGAGCAGGGATAATAATATAATGCGCCTTGAGCGCCACTTAGTTGGTGGATACGTGCGCTATATAAATCTATACATTATTATTATTATTATTATAAACTGTATAAAGAAGGAAGTTGTGGGGTCAAATCCCGCCCAAGTCGCCTGTGGAGTTTTTTTTTTTCAGACACTCGGAAAGCACTGAGTATTTAGTGCTTCATACATACGTCAGTGTAAGGGCAAAAAACCAAATCTATTGTCTAATCAAAACTGTTCCTGAAAAAAAAAAAATTTAAAAATTTAAAAAAATTTAAAAAAATTTAAAAAAACATAAACTCGGACTAAAACTCACGTTATCTCCTCCTCAAGCGCCGTCTTGAACAGCTTCAGCATCAGAAATTCCTCTCTCTGATTGGCGGCGTAGTTGTACAGCGTCAGGATGACAGACTCCATGAACTTGGTGGTGCGGCTCTGCGGCATCGCAAAGATGAGTTTGGCCAAGTAGTGAGGGTCCGTCTGCAGAAGGTAGAACAGGTGCTGGTAGGCCTCCAGCATCTCTCGCTTCTCTCGGCTCAGGGCTCTCAGGCCGGACGTGCGGCTGGACTCAGTGTTATGCCGAAGCTTCTTACCGTGAGACACTACATCCTGATTTAATCAAATAAATTCAAATAAAGTTGACCATGAAGTTGTTGTACAGGACACAGAGTCAGTATACGGGGAAACGCTTCTGTCCGTTTTGCTAATTTATTATTGAATCTACGAAGAGTCGGGGAAAAAACACACTCTTGTGATCTTCGGTCGATGTCGGAATGACGTACAATTTAAAGAAGCGCGCAAAATACAAAAAGAACCATAGAGGGCACTTCGTAAATTTAAATAAGAAAGTAACATTTACATGAAAAAGGAATAACATGAATATTCAAATTAAGTAGGATAACACATCAAAAAGGAATATACCAATATTAAACGGGGGTGGCTTAAATTATAACATTGCACTTTTTAGTAATGGTGACATATTTATAAGTGCCCTTTAATATAAATATATATATATATATATATATATATATATATATATATATATATATATATATTTATATATATATATATATATATATATATATATATATATATATATATATATATATATATATATATATATATATATATATATACAGGGTGTCCCCATAAAAAGTATACCGAGATAAAAATTACTGTAATGGCAAAACTACTTTATATATATGGGAAAGAGAAATATATCTGTAGAAAGGGCAGAATGTCCTCTTTGCAATGGTATACAGCTTGTGATGTTATTGACACAGATGAGTGAATAACAAAGGTCCAAAAAACATTTTAAAAAACCTGCACATTAAACTTTTGAGGTAAGTAGCGAAAACAAAGCAGATTACATTGTTTTAGGTACATTCCTTGTTTTCAAGAATGTGTTGAAAAAGCAAAGGCATTTGGTATTCTGCACACTTGCATGGTTGAGCTATGTTATTCAAATATGCAAACTTGTCACAGTCCTGCTTTCAGTACCCTTAACATCTGTCTAATTTGTTCACTCATCTGTGTCAATAACATCACAAGCTGTATACCATTGCAAAGAGGACATTCTGCCCTTTCTAGAGATATATTTCTCTTTCCCATATATAAAGTAGTTTTGCCATTACAGTAATTTTTATTTCGGTATACTTTTTATGGGGACACCCTGTATATATATATATATATATATATATTTGTTTAAAGAGACAGTATCGTCACAATCAACAGGGCATGGAATTGGAATACTAGTTTTAGATTAGCTCTGTGACTGCCATAATACCCACATGATAAGGTCATATTACCGTTGCTGCTGCATAATATAAATGAGCCAGTAATTTTCAGTCACTGTGTTAATCTTAAACTTGGGCATCGATTCCATGTCCTGTCCAATGTCTACTCTGATCGTGATGATACTGCCCCTTTAAGTGAACCAGAATTTTTTTTGCGCAGGTGCTCTATCAACTGAGCTAACTAGCCCTATGTTAGGAGTCTCCCTATTTCGTCAAGATATTTTGGGGGGGGGTTTAACAGTAAAAATGTGTCAAAATTAATTTATGACGGGACCCACCTTATATTCACTTCGGTACATATTTACTGTAAAACCATGTTTCTCATGATTATTTTGAGAAATTTTTCGTTTTCCTTCCACAAGTAAAATAGTGAAAAAAAACATTGGGCAATAATATCCTTAAGGAGTCCATCCTACCTGCAGAGTGATTCTGTTTTTCACCAACAGCCCGATCTTGATGTCCATAATGTTCAGATCACTTTCCAGCTGCTGATTCGATCTGATCTTCTTCACCACTTTCTCACGCAGCTCTTGCAATTCTGCAGGAATTAACGACAAAAATAAATATCAATCTATAAATATCGTGGAACCCGCTGCTACATAGGATTCTAGCCGGCCACTCGTCATCGGGCAAGCTCGGCGGTCGAGAGGTTAAGACGTCTGCACTAGTAAGCAGGAGGTCGTGGGTTCAAATCCCGCCCGAGTCGCTTGTGTAGTTTTTTCACAGACACTTGGTGCTATAGACACATTGGTGTAGGGCAAAATTAAATCAACCTATTATTCATTTTACATTCACAACATGTAAAAAAAAAGGCAAGTCTAGGCAAATTAGAGTAGGTTTGTGGTAACACCATGTAAGAATCTCTCTCTCGTTGTGCGGTTCTGAGAAGAACCTGTGGGTTAACTCGACGTTTCGGCCAGTGTGCTCTGACCGACTTCAGGAGAATGCCCGACTCTGGTGGGTGAAGCTGCTTTTAAGTAGTGTTAGCATTTCTTACCGAGTTCCTCGTTCAAGTCTACTTCATTCCTCTCTAGGAGGTGAACGAACTTTGCCACCACGCTGATGGGAGGGTGCTCTGACTTAACTGTGAAGTGAAAGAAAAAAAAGAAAGTGATTTCACATTTACAAGCTCGTCCTTTTAGTTTGTAAATTCAGTATTTTCGGAATACAAAAACAGAAAAGTACTGTCAACATAAATTTGTAGTTACAATAGCAGCTTAATTGACAGAGGGAAAGTAGATCAGTCAACAGAAAAGCGAAAAAACAAAGAATTTTTTTTTAACACTGTTCCATTTTTGCAAACAAAGTAAATAAATTTAAAAAATGTAATAATCAAGCTTAGGGAAGGAGGGTCAAAGTCATGGTACAGCCAAGCTTTTGAGAAGCCCAGCCAGGCCCAGGCTTTGCCCAGGGCCACAGGCCTAAATAATCCCCTAGCTGAGCACAAAAGACCCTTTTCTAATGAATAGATCTCAAATAGCTCTTATTGTTAACACAGACTGGACTGATACCTCAGCTGTCTTTTGTTCACAACTGCTGCCATTATAATGATTTTGGCTAGGCCCTCCAGAAGCCCAGGTTATGTTGATTGGCTGGTAATGTATTGTTACAGGATTAGGACTCACAAAAGACAGATTAGGAGGCCAGGTAGCCCAGGCCTGGCTTTGCTTCTCAAAGGCTTGGCTGTACCATGACTTTGGCCCTCCTCATTAAACCCTAATGCGAATATTATGGTGTGCACAGAAGCTTAAATGCAGAACTTACCGAAAGTAAAATAATCATTCCTAGCTTTGTTGGATCTCCAGAAAGTCTGCATTTTGACCACAGCGTCAACCTACACGGGAAAGATGAATGTATTCTAATGTTGTCAAATATTCAATTGTTATTTACTTATAACAATGCATTTTCATAAGTTTTCACATCAAATTAATACATACATCCCCCTATGTAACAGACACAAGACATTGCTGAAAAATACTAAAAACATTTCAATATTTAAAAAAATTGTTTACAGAAGGATGCTCAATACAAAGGTTTATTTCACTAGTACACATTTTCGAAGAACTTGTTTCGCACAAAATTATAAGTAAAGACTGTTTGCGGTGACACCATGCGAAATTCCCAACTGAGTAGTAATTAGTTCAAAAAAAAACTGGCGTTTACAACTCGACGTTTCGATCAGTATGCTCTGATCGTCTTCAGGGCAGACTGATCGAAACGTCGAGTTGTAAACGTCAGTTCTTTTCAGGACTAATTACTACTCAAATGAGAATTTCTCATGATGTCACCACAAACAGTCTTTATATTATTAATTATCGCACAAAATTGATGAACAAGTCAAACTTACATTTTGTCGGAAGAACTTGAGCCTTCCTTGGAACTTCTTCTTGTCAGCGTGCATCCTTGCGTAGGATTGTAACTACAAAAAAAACAAAACATTATCCATCAAGAGCAATTACATGTATGACAGTGGTGTGATTTGACAAAAGTAAAAAATCCTGAAAAATGGGTAGCGGGCCTGGGTCTCCCTTTGGTCTAAAAGAGGACAAAGGGATGTTTAAATTTAGCAGGATTTACAGACTCTCCACATCCCCACAAACAAGAAACCAGAGATTTGGACACAATACAGTCTGCTTCTTTCTTTCCTTGGTGGCTACTTCTCTTCTTTCAAGAAAATATAGAGGCAAAGGGAGATTTGTCAAAATCCCAAGAAATCACACAGCTGTTTAGCATAGAGTTTTGCTAAGTATTATAAAACAGACTACCAGCAAAAATGCGTACACTTTGTATGAAAGTCTGGCTGGTAACCGAAGAAATCTGCTAAGCAAATATTTCTGCTCAGCAATATAAAACAGGCTACCAGCCAAAATGCATACATTTTGTATGAAAGTTTGGCTGGTAACCAAAGAAATCTGCTAAGCAAATTTTTCTGGTAAGCAATTCTATACAATTGGACCCTGGTATGAACAGAATTTCTGTCAAAAACAATTTCATTTTATACCTTGATGGCTGTTTCTTCTTGTTTATTGAGGAAGTCCAATCTCTCCTTGTAAGCTCGTCTCTGACGGAACCCTTTAACCCAGCTCTGAAAGAAGAAAAAAATGGAAGGATGGAAAAAAAAGAAGAAAAAGAAATGAAGCCAAAGTTACAACTATGACTCGGTATACAGCTAATAAGCCTTGCGTGTAACCGTTGATGTAACGTCTGGTACACCAACTCATATCAGTGGCAAGTGTGTATTCAAATTTGAATGTCCCAGACTTAACACACTGTCGCTATCGACGATGTGACCTGTGATGTCACGTCTTAATCAAAGCAGCACGTTTCTGCCCGGCGGTATGTGCAAGAATCCCGTTTTTGTTTAGGCGTTATGTCACAGGTTCATATAGACGATGCATTGATCTCTATATAGTGAGGATGGCGATCGATGAGACAATGTGACCTGTGACGTCACGTCTAAACCAAAACAGGATGAGCGCGCATACCACTGAGCAGAAACTGTGACCGCACCACAATTTTTTAAACAAAGACACATCGTTAAATTAAATTATAGACACATCGTCTATATATCACATGATTCAGGGTAAGCTTTTGCAAATTAATCTCCAAATCGAAGACCAGAAACCTGGAGACTTGTTATTTTTGGTCTTATCTATAAATGTACTTTTTGCTCTATGCAGAGCCATTAAGGATTGTAAGTGTTAACTGAAGAGGCTACGCTGTGAAAATACTACATTTAATACATTTAATATTGGAGTGCCATGGTCGAGCGGTTTAGTGCATCGGATTTGTGTTCTGATGGCTGAGTCGTCAGAATGTGGGTTCGAATCCCAACCGCGACCATGGTGCTTGTGTCCTTGAGCAAGACACTTTACCATATTTGCTTCTCTCCACCCAGGGGTAAATGGGTACCTGTGAGGGCAGAGTTGGTTGTTGTGTTTGATTAGCCCTATATGCGCTGTAATGGCAGCAATTGAGCTGTATACTCCCCAGGGAGCTGAGATGGTTTCAAGAATGATTTATGAGCCTGATGAGCAGGGGTAATAATATAATGCGCCTTGAGCACCAGTTTGGTGGATACGTGCGCTATATAAGTCCACATTATTATTATTATTATTATTATTATTATTATTATTATTACAAATTGGCTTGGGGATAGTTAGGGTTAGTTAAGAGACACACCTGTATGCGGATGATAGCAGGCAGTTGCCTCCTGATGAAGTCTAGTCTCTCTACGTATGCCTTCCTAGCGATGGTTCCTCTCACGTGGGACTGCAGTTTGACGATCTTATCCTCGTTGGACTGGAAGAGAAGGGCACGATCGTACTCTGCCGTCACTCCTGTTACTACTTTCTGTAGATTCAAACACAAAAGTTGTAGAATGATACTAAAACTGAATGATATCAAATAAGATGAGGGGAGACCATCAAACTGCATCTTCATTTTGTGAGGTGCCATGGCCGAGCAGTTAAGTGCATTGGACTTGTGTTCTGATGGCCGAGTCGTCAGAATGTGGGTTCGAATCCTGGCCGCGACCACGGTGCTTGTGTCCCTGAGCAAGACACTTAACTATAATTGCTTCCCTTCACCCAGGAGTATAAATGGGGACCTGTGAGAGTAGAGATGGTTATTGTGTTTGATTAGCCCTGTAGCGCCCAAAAAAGGTTGCACATAATGGGCTGTATACTCCCCTGGGAGCTGAGAAACATTACAGGAATGATATTGGCCCAGTGACCAGGGGAAATAATGTAAAGCGCATTGGGACATTATTTGAAATGCGCTATATAAGAATTAAATATGAGATTATGTTTTTTCTTACCTGCATTTCTTCCTTGGAGAGCTGTAAGTTAGAATCATTGAAGTCTTCTGGTTCCATCCAGCTGAACTCCATGGTCAAGAAATTGAAATAGAAGCTGCTTCCATCCCTCAGCTTGTGACAAACCCAGCTGCCGGGAGAACCGCCTACAAGAGAGTGGCGACCACAGAAAGATGGAATCGATTAGAGAAAAAAAAGTTGGAGTGCTGACTAATGATTGACAAATTAATATAAAATGGTCAAGGTTTTTTTATCAATGCCATGCTTAGTAGATGAACCTTTGAATGACCCTCGTTTTGGCAAAGTTTGTGATAAACCATTGAAGCAAACATGCACAGAAGTCTGGTTCCAGCTAATCGACCAGACTAGTCAAACCACCGTCAACTAAACCGGGTTTGGCTCAAGTAAGTACTTAACCACACTTCGCAGTCGAACTTGCTCATAGCTGTTTGTGATTTAGCCACGCCCCCGAGCCAAGAGTTCCATTTGAACAGTTTCTTCCCTAGAACAGCATTACAATGGAATGCCCTTGCAGCTGATTGCTTTTCCACCAACTTACGATCTATTTAAGTTTTTAAAAAAGCATAAACAAATGTAATCTTGCTTAAATGGTGGATGACATATCGCATACATAACCCCTTACACTCTAGTGGCTATTGGTCTTGTTTAGGGAGACTGACAGTAATTTAAAAAAAAAGTTTCAAAGATTCAAAAACATTTCCTTACTCTTTGTCTTGTTATCCTTGGCTTCAGTGAGTTTCTCAAGATACGTCTCTTCACATTCAGAGACGACCGAGTTGAGAGCCATGTCTGGGTGACGGAGGGCCTCCAGGAGAGGATATGATTTCTTGTCATCAATCATCATGTTGACGTTGGCTACACTCACTGCCACTGGTGATCAAAAAAGAACAATCAAAGATGACAAACTGCAAAAATTCCTACAATGGAAAATTTAAATTGTTTTCTCTTTTCTCCACAATGACAGTACGTTTTAAGCTTGGGCGGTTAACACGATAATATCGAATATTGCGATTTATTCGATTATGATATCGAGAGCCTTTTGAAGTTATCGAAATATCTGCAAATCGCGATTAAAAAAATATATCGCAATTAAAAAACAAAATAAATCGCCATTGTGAGTCAAGTCAGAAATTCCATGGAAACAAAATATGGACAGTGTTTTCAGCTCTCGGAGAAACAAAAGTACATAGACACAACGCAAACGAACTTGTGATTTATTGTTACGCTTGTAGAGGGGTACATACCTGTGGTTATCGGCTCTAAAGCAATCATGCATGAATGAAAAAAATAATCGCGATTCTATCAAAAATCATGAGATGACAGGCTCCAAAACAGAAACCCAGAAAATGTTTCCTTTCGATTTAGCTCTGCAAAATTTTCATTTCCCAACAGAAACCGTGCGGACTGAGAGACATTTGCATTTATCTTAAGATATCATCAGAACATGGATGGAAGTGGATGAAACTCACGCTTGTTAGCATTGGTGTTCGTGTTGTTGGATTTGTCAATCCCGTCTTGGATCTCATCGAGCCACAAGACGGCTGCCTCGTCCTCCATCAACTGTGAAATAAGACACATCGGGATGCATTTAATTCAATTCGTCAACCTACAATGGTGTCTTAGAGCAGACACCTTCATGTCCTTCTCGATGATATGAGATAGACTACAGGATTGAGGTTGGTTATAATTAATGTTGCAGGCAATTAACAGGGGTGTGATTTGACAAAAATCAAAAATCAAAAATCAAAAATCTTGAAAAATGTGCAGCAGGACTGGATCTCCCTTTGGTCTAGAGCACAAAGCCCCCTTAACCTCCTGGATGTTTAGTTTTAAAGACTCTCCACATCCCCACAAACAAGAAACTAGAGGTTTGGACACAATACAGGCTACTTCTTTCTTTCCTTGGTGGCTACTTCTCTTCTTTCAACATAATTTTGAGGCAAAGGGAGATTTGTAATAAATCCTGACATCAGGAAAAATCCTGAGAAATCACAGGCCTGAATTAAATGTAAAAAAGCGACGTCACTCCTCTGTCTAGAGGAATATAAATGAATGTTTTTCACCGACCATACAAACTGACTATTAGAAAGAAATACAGAGAATTGTTCCCGTAGTTACAGTGACATGTTTCCTGCAAAGAGGGACGTTTTCAAGGTCCTTGTAGACTGGGCTACCCAGCCATCAATTAACTCACCTCCGCCTTGTGGTCTTTCTCCCCTCGTAGCGTGATGAGATAGAGTATGTACAGCTCAGGATCAACCTCTCGTAGCTTAGCAGCGGGTGTCTGCAGGGCCTGGAGAGTCTCATTAGGGTCACCTGTATCCAAGGCTTCGTTGATCTTAGCAACGGCCATGATGCCTATGGAGAAAATATCCCACATGGGGGGGGGGGGGGGAAGTGGGGAAGTGGACGCTTGGTCAATTCTAAGGTAGGGTTGTATTTCTCTACGGCCATGATGCCTTTGGGGAAAATCACCCTCTGTGGTCATTTACACTTATGCTATCCACCGCTCCAGTGCCTACTTTTTGCCATATTCCACGTTTGAAGTTGATATGCAAGTAGATTTGGGAAAGATTTTGATTTACAATGAAATTTGCCTAATGATCATAAAACATCTGGTAAATAGATAAACACTGGGAAATATGTTACGGTCAAGTTTATGTATGTTGAGAACCGAGATGTTTGCATGACCAACTTTACAGCTGGCATTCCAGCTTGCATCAAATTGTTATCAAATCACATTTTTTTTACTGAAAATGAACAAATAATCACAGCTATTTCTAAATATACAAACATGAAACGGGGGATTTTTGTTTTGTAAGACACCAAACAAGAAACATTCCTCAGAATACTTCCTTATCCTCACACCATTCCTTAGAACCATTTGACTTACTTTCATGTTCCTCTTGTATCTCGGCATTGACTTTGTCCACACATTCTTGAACATGTTCCTGGATAAGATAGTCCGCTCCCATCTATAAGAAGTAACGTCAGCCTTTAATTACTACACTCATGGAAAACACCGTAAAGCAACTAGCTGACCCCTTATTCATTTCCATATTTCCATGATGCTTCTATGGAGTGCCATGGTCGGGCGGTTTAGTGCGTCGGATTTGTGTTCTGATGGCCGAGTCGTCAGAATGTGGGTTCGAATCCCAACCACGACCATGGTACTTGTGTCCTTGAGCAAGATACTTTACCATAATTGCTTCTCTCCACCCAGGGGTAAATGGGTACCTGTGAGGGCAGAGTTGGTTGTTGTGTTTGATTAGCCCTATATGCGCTGTAATGGCAGCAATTGAGCTGTATACTCCCCAGGGAGCTGAGATGGTTTCAGGAATGATTTGTGAGCCTGATGAGCAGGGGTAATAATATAATGCGCCTTGAGCACCAATTTGGTGGATACGTGCGCTATATAAGTCTACATTATTATTATTATTATCTTTTTGTTATTTTCTGGTAAATGAAACCAAGGACAGGGGTGTGATTTGACAAAAGTAACAAATCCTGACAAAAAAAAACAGGTAGCGGGCCTGGGTCTCTCCCCCTGGTCTAGAGGATAAAGCCCCCCTGAACCTCCTGGATGTTTAATTTTGGAGGATTTACAGACTCTCCACATTCCCACAAACAAGAAACTAGAGGATTGGACACAATACAGGCTACTTCTTTCTTTCCTTGGTGACTACATCTCTTCTTTCAAGAACTATTTGAGGTAAAGGGAGATTTGTAAAAATCCTGAAATCAGGAAAAATCCTGAGAAATCACAGGCCTACAAGGATTCCTCGACAGTGCTAAAGCACTGTAGCGCCTGAAGCCTGAGGAAACCTGTGAAGAGATTGAAGAAGATGAAGGAATGTCCAGTTTTAGACGTGGGAGGGGAAACCCCTGATAGGGAATACCCACGTAATCAAGGCAGGAACAGAAAACCCAATACACATGTCAGCTGGGGTCTGATTAGGATTCGAACCTGGGTCCACAGAGGTGAAAGGCAAAGACAGTCTCCCCCCCCCCCCCAATACCAAGCTGATCCCCAAATTTTGATTCTTGATTTTCCCCTCGTTTTTACTTGACATTTCTAACAAAAGGTTGCATAATATAATGATCTAAACAGACTAACAAACAATTTTACTTTTTCCACCAAGAATTGTTGTAGGTGACAACCATGTTTTTCCCCACGTTATACTTTGTTTCAGTTACGCAGACACGGACATAGGCAGCTACATATCAAAGGACCAACTCACCGATGCATTGGATCGTTTCCTTGATGCAAGCTTATCCTGGTATCTCTGCCAGACTGTCTCGTCTTCATCTACCTCAGTCAGACATGCCTCGGGCACCAACATCAGCTGAACTGTCTTGCTTGGATCTCCTGCCTCCACGGCATGATTGATGCTTGCTACGGTCTTGAGTACTAGGAAAGGAGGAGTGGGAGGGGGGGGGGGGGGGGAAGGGAGTGAGATCAGTCAAAGTACGGCCAAATTTAAGGTTATTCCTTGATTCTCAGTATCTGCCTGAAGGCTCTTTAGGTGGTTATGGGTTGGTATTTAAGAGTAGTGATTTCAGGTCAGGGCCCAATTTCATGGCACTGCTTACTGCGGAATTCTGCGCTTACGACGCATAGAATCACACGCTTTTTATGGCGCCATAAGCGCAGAATTCTGTGGTAAGCAGCGCCATGAAATTGGGCCCAGGTCAGAATGTCATGTTAAGAATAATTAGGTTACGAAATAAGAAATGGTGGAGTAGTGAGGCCATACTAGAATGCCATACTAGAATGCCAGATTAGAATGCCAGATTAGAAAATCATATTAGGAGGTCACATTAGGTCACATTAGGAGGTCACATTAGGAGGTCACATTAGGAGGTCACATTAGGAGGTCACATTAGGAGGTCACATTAGGAGGTCACATTAGAAGGTCACATTAGAAGGTCACATTAGAAGGTCACATTAGAAGGTCACATTAGGAGGTGGTATATAAGGTCATATAAGGTCATATTAGGAGGTCATATTAGAAGGTCAGATTAGAAGGTCAGATTAGAAGGTCAGATTAGAAGGTCAGATTAGGTCAGATTAGAAGGCCAGATTAGAAGGTCAGATTAGGTCAGATTAGGTCAGATTGGGGCCCGCACACGGTTGATCCCCAGATTAGGAGGTCAAATTAGGAGGTCAGGTTAGGAGGTCAAGTCGAGAGATTAAAATTTGACTATTGGTCAATGTTTTTTTTCTACATTAGGGAAGGTACAACATTGGATAATGCTTCATAAAAGTGCTGACTTTCCTTAAAGCAAGATAGACACCAAACCACCAACCAGTGAAAGTTTCAGCTCATGGTCCAAGTCATGAATAAAGTGTAAAAAAGCATTCACAATTTTTACAGAAACATTTTGAAAATGTACATATTTTGTCATGTTTCCCCTAAAAGACAAGCACCTCAGATAGAATAATTTTTCAGAATGATTTGCACCTTTCTTAACTTCACATCCAGTTAGCTATCAGGTGTTAATTCATTAAAACTAACCACCCCGAATCCATCAAAATCCTCCAAATGCCACTATTTGGGAAAAATTCAGCACTGTTGGAAACTGGTACTTTCACCCCTACAAATGGGACAAAATTACTACCTGGCAAGGATTACAGGCCGTAAGTGCTGAATATGAAAGATCAACGATAATGCATGGTGCATTTTGAAGATGAGGGCATGTTTCCAAAAGTGCACTGATGGATTTTGGAGGATTCGGGAAGGTTCCTAGCCAGAATACCTAGGGGGTTAGGGTTAATGTTGTAATCAGGAAATTACAAATACACTGATCACAACTTGATTGACCTTTGACATACCTTGTAGAGCTTCTGAGAGTTGATCATGGGAAAGATCCTGTTCAAAACAAAAACAAAATGTAAAAACAAATCAACTAAAATTTAATACTCGAGTATGGAAATAAATGTGTACTGAATATTGATACTAATATCTCTCCAAATTCAAATCAATCAGTAATGCAAATGGTCATTAATATGCATGATTACAAACATTTTTGCACAGTTTAGACAATTTATTATCTTCTTTTATGAAATAAGTGTTTGTAAAGATTGTTTACACCATGTGAAAAATTCTCTTTGGAGTAGTACAAATGTAGTTCTTAAAAGAACAGGCGGTTACAAAATAGGGTTCACTATTATTTTTCAGAAACAAATTACAGCCTTTTTTTTTTAGTGTAAACAAATGAGTCGGATATATTCAAATTAGTGAACTAGAACCTTTTATCCCGATTATGTCATGCCGTTTGTTCCTACTGTTCTTACCGCTTCATTAGTAGTCTTCAAGCCACTCAATTCTTCCTGGTAGAAGGCTGCCCAATGAGTCTCCAGCGAGGGTAGCTTGGCCTCCGCTCTGTTCAGGGCCATCACCGTCTCATTAGCATCACCTGCATCGATGGCTGCATTGACATCACGGACAGCTTTCAACACTACCAAAATAAATCAAAATAGACTTGTGAAAATACTCTTCTGAGAGGGCAGGGGAGTGGGCAGGGGAAGTGGGAGAGTGGGCAGGGGAAGTGGGAGAGTGGGCGGGAGAGTGGGCGGGGGAGTTGGGCGGGGGAGTTGGGTGAGGGAGAGTTGGGTGAGGGAGTTGGGCGAGGGAGTTGGGCGAGGGAGTTGGGCGAGGGAGTTGGGCGAGGGAGTTGGGCGAGGGAGTTGGGCGAGGGAGTTGGGCGAGGGAGTTGGGCGAGGGAGTTGGGCGAGGGAGTTGGGCGGGAGAGTTGGGTGAGGAAGTTGGGCGAGGAGTTAGGCGAGGAGTTGGGCGAGGAGTTGGGCGAGGAGTTAGGCGGAGGAGTTGGGCGAGGAGTTAGGCGAGGTTGGGCGAGGGAGTTGGGCGAGGGAGTTGCGAGGAGTTAGGCGAGGAGTTGGGCGAGGAGGTGGGCGGGAGAGTTGGGCGGGAGAGTTGGGCGGAGAGTTACGGGAGAGTTGGGCGAGGGAGTTGGGCGGGAGAGTTGGGCGGGAGAGTTGGGCGGGAGAGTTGGGCGGGAGAGTTGGGCGGGAGAGTTGGGCGGGAGAGTTGGGCGGGAGAGTTGGGCGGGAGAGTTGGGCGGGAGAGTTGGGCGGGAGAGTTGGGCGGGAGAGTTGGGCGAGGGAGTTGGGCGAGGGAGTTGGGCGGGAGGTGGGGCGGGAGAGTTGGGCGGGAGAGTTGGGCGGGAGGTTGGGGCGGGGAGTTGGGCGAGGAGTTGGGCGAGGAGTTAGGCGAGGAGTTGGGCGGGAGAGTTGGGCGAGGGAGTTGGGCGAGGGAGTTGGGCGAGGGAGTTGGGCGAGGGAGTTGGGCGAGGGAGTTGGGCGAGGGAGTTGGGCGAGGGAGTTGGGCGAGGGAGTTGGGCGAGGGAGTTGGGCGAGGAAGTTGGGTGAAGGAGTTGGGTGAAGGAGTTGGGTGAGGGAGTTCAATCAATCAATCAAAAGTCATTTATATAGCGCCAAAATCAAAAGTTTGCTCTAAGGTGCTGAGGCACAGAATGAAAATTGTTAATAAGTCTCCTGAAACAGGTGAGCTTTAAGAAGTGACTTGAAGCCTTGAAGGTGTTGATTGAACTGGCATCTCTGATATATGCAGGAAGCCTATTCCAGATTTTGGGGCCATAGACGGAGAATGCTCTATCAGCAAAAGTAGAAAAATGAGTTCTGGGCTCAACAAAATGTAGGGAACCAGAGGTAGATGATCTAAGTTGTCTCCGTTGAGGTCTAACGTGGAGCATGTCTGTGATATACTTAGGAGCTTGTTTATGGTATGCTTTGAACATAAGAGTGATAACCTTGAAGTTGATTCTTTGAACAATTGGAAACCAATGTAAATTCATGAGATCATGTGTGATGGAGTCATACTTGCGTTTATTTAAAATTAATCTTGTGGCAGTCCTTTGAACATACTGGAACCTCTTTTCCAGTTTCTTGCTGATACCAATCAAGAGGCTATTGCAATAGTCAAGTCGTGAAGTCACTAGTGTGTGCACTGCCAGCTTTGTGGTCTCAACAGTCAGCAGCTTACGGGCCCAAGCAATGTTAATCAGGTGGAAGTTTGAAGCCTTGATGATGCTAGACACTTGAGCAGACATAGTCATCCCGGAATCAATCATGACCCCTAGGTTCCTAACAGGGTTAGCTTGTATGGAGACATTGGGTGGGAGAGTTGGGTGAGGGAGTTGGGTGGGAAAGTTGGGTGAGGGAGTTGGGTGAGGGAGTTGGGTGGGAAAGTTGGGTGGGAAAGTTGGGTGGGAAAGTTGGGTGGGAAAGTTGGGTGGGAAAGTTGGGTGAGAGAGTTGGGTGGGAAAGTTGGGTGGGAAAGTTGGGTGGGAAAGTTGGGTGGGAGAGTTGGGTGGGAGAGTTGGGTGGGGGAGTTGGGTGGGAGAGTCGGGTGGGGGAGTCGGGTGGGGGAGTCGGGTGGGAGAGTCGGGTGGGAGAGTCGGGTGGGAGAGTCGGGTGGGAGAGTCGGGTGGGAGAGTCGGGTGGGAGAGTCGGGTGGGAGAGTCGGGTGGGAGGGTCGGGTGGGAGGGTCGGGTGGGAGGGTCGGGTGGGAGGGTCGGGTGGGAGAGTCGGGTGGGAGGGTCGGGTGGGAGAGTCGGGTGGGAGAGTCGGGTGGGAGAGTCGGGTGGGAGAGTCGGGTGGGAGAGTCGGGTGGGAGAGTCGGGTGGGAGAGTCGGGTGGGAGAGTCGGGTGGGAGAGTCGGGTGGGAGAGTCGGGTGGGAGAGTCGGGTGGGAGAGTCGGGTGGGAGAGTCGGGTGGGAGAGTCGGGTGGGAGAGTCGGGTGGGAGAGTCGGGTGGGAGATTTGGGTGAGGGAGTGGGGAGACAAGAGCAAAGAAAGACCAGCCATCTTGTTTTTTTCTTCCATATAAGTATAAGTGACCAAACCGAAGCTGGAAGGGAAAATAGTCTGGTCCTCTTATGCATTGAGAATTGCTCTATCATTGCATACTTGCACATGCTGGGAACTGGACAAAGATGGCCGCCACTATAAAAGGTCGACTGTACGAGTCAAACCAGTGATGAGAAACAAATTAATTGAATGAAGCATTGATAAAGTCCTCAAGTGCAATTACCAGAATGAATTTATAACATCGTGTCATAAATTTGTATGTTCACTTTATGCCTTGGTAAATAATATTGTGAAATAGCCTCCTCCCATTAAAAAAATAATTTAAATTACATTTCTTGAACTGGTTGAGGGTAAACACAGACCCACTGAACAGTTAACAATCGCATGACATATTCAGCAATTAAGACCTACTTTGCTTGCGTTCTTCAGCTTGAGAGTTGGCCATGTTCACGCCAAGTTGAAGCTCATCTTTGTCCAAGGATACGCCTTCTGTTCCCTCCATCTGCCAAAAAAAATCATCGGACATTAATTAATCTCAGATAAGAATGGGCCTGAATCAATCAAGCTGACGCCATCTTTATCAGATAGCCTGTATATGCAAGTACAATCATAATGCTGATTCTCAATACTTAAAATAGGGGCCGGTCTATTTTCCTACCAGCCTCGGTTTGGTCAAATGATTTGTATAAAGGATCATTTTTAAAAGTTTAATTAATTTTTTTTATTATTATTTAATTTTTTTATTTAATATTTTTTTTTTTTTTTTTAATTTTTAAGGGGAGTCATTTTCAATGGATTGTTTTGGTAGTAGTGTTCAAAGCAACATGTAGAAATTTAGCGGTAGCACCATGTAATATCTCCAATGAGTTGTAATAGTGCAAAATAGTAGTTATTGGCCTTACGTTTCAAACCTAGCAGGTTCTTTCAGAAAGGCAGAATGGCAACACGTGTAATAGTAATAGTCATGTAAACCATAAGGGAAACTGATATAAATACATTGTTTGGAATGAAAAAAAAACATGACTTGAGTGGGATTTGAACCTTCGATCTCTGGGTTAACGTGCCGGTGCACTAACAACTAAGTCATCTAGCCATATGTTGGCAGTCTCCCTATTCTGTCAGTGTCTTTGTTGTATTAACCCTAACTCCCTAGGTCCATTTGCTTACACATAACCTGAATCCTTTCTAACTCCCTAGGTCCATTTGCTTACACATAACCTGAATCCTTTCTAACTCCCTAGGTCCATTTGCTTACACATAACCTGAATCCTTCCTAACTCCCTAGGCCCATTTGCTTACACATAACCTGAATCCTTCCTAACTCCCTAGGTCCATTTGCTTACACATAACCTGAATCCTTCCTAACTCCCTAGGTCCATTTGCTTACACATAACCTGAATCCTTCCTAACTCCCTAGGCCCATTTGCTTACACATAACCTGAATCCTTCCTAACTCCCTAGGTCCATTTGCTTACACATAACCTGAATCCTTTCTAACTCCCTAGGTCCATTTGCTTACACATAACCTGAATCCTTTCTAACTCCCTAGGTCCATTTGCTTACACATAACCTGAATCCTTCCTAACTCCCTAGGCCCATTTGCTTACACATAACCTGAATCCTTTCTAGCTCCCTAGGCCCATTTGCTTACACATAACCTGAATCCTTCCTAACTCCCTAGGCCCATTTGCTTACACATAACCTGAATCCTTTCTAACTCCCTAGGTCCATTTGCTTACACATAACCTGAATCCTTTCTAACTCCCTAGGCCCATTTGCTTACACATAACCTGAATCCTCCAAACCCTTCAGTAGTAAAGCACATGACATGTATGCACACATGTGTTTCTAATCTGTGATACATGTACATGTATATGTGATACATGTACATGTACAATGGGGTGTCGTGGCCGAGCGGTCTAGCTTACCGGATTCAAGTTCTGGTGTTAGCAACATAATGTGGGTTCGAATCACGGCCGTGACACTTGTGTCCTTGAGCAAGACACTTAATCATAATTGCTTCTCTCCACCCAGGGGTTAAATGGGTACCTGTGAAGGCAGAGTTGGTTTGCTCTATATGCGCTAGAAATGGCTGCAATTGAGCTGTATACTCCCCAGGGAGCTGAGATGGTTTCAGGAATAATTTATGAGCCTTATGAGCAGGGATAATAATATAATGTGCCTTGAGCACCACTTAGTTGGTGGATACGTGCGCTATATAAATCCACACATTATTATTATTATTATGGCCAGGGACCCTCCCTGCATGCATGGAGCAATAAACAGTGTCCACTGACCCAAGCACTGACCTTGCAATCACTACAACAAACATGGATGTACATGTACCATGGAAAGGCAAGTATGCCTAATAACCTCAATCCTCCAAAATCCTTCACTTTAGCAAAGAGGATTTTGGAAGGTTTTAATGTTGGTTCCGAGACAAACCGCTGATTTGACAGCTAATTATTTTTGGCTGATTTCTACTGTACACATCATGAAAAGCGTACCTCTGCCTTATTTTTTCTAGCCTGGGTTAGCGTGTTGAGATACCAGCGCCCATTCTCCTGTTTGACATCTTTGATCCCAATGGCTGGACTCTCCAAGGCCCGGACCAAGGCGTTGACATCACCGGTATCCATCACTGAGTTGATCAACACAATCTGATTTTGAACTGAGAGTAAGAGAGACAAAATGGACCAGGACATATTCAAAAATGACCAGATATGTTAACATGCAAGTAGGATTTGAAGCTTCGCATGCTTGAAAATCTAGAAATTAGTGACCATAATTTTTTATTTTCTTTAAAAATACAGCACTTCAGAAATGATTTATTTAGGAGAGACAGATGCCATTATCAGCTTTACAGAACGTTTTTAGGTTGAAATTTGACTAATTGGGTATTTATGAATGACCAATTCTGTAACTTATCTTGAAAGGAAACATTGGTAACTAACAGATTATCAAAGTAACAAAATATCGAAAAGCTTACTCGGTATAAGTTTCAATCATCCTGAAGTGCTCTCATCTTAGAAAAAAACAGAAATTGACCACAAAAAAAAGTCTCCAGTTTCTGGTCATAGGTCAGCTTCAAAATCGGTGCAGTGAAGCATTTTATTTATTTATTTATTTTTTTGGGGGTAATCTTTTTTTGTGAACCAGACCAAATTTTGTACTCAAAATGAACGTACATTACCAAATACCAATGCTGTAATAACATCCCTTTATAACAAAAACCTTTTTGTCAAAAAAAAAAAAATGCCGCGGATGATGTTTTACAGAAGAGAAGGAAACAAACCTACCATTAGCGGCACTGACATTGCCTTGTATCTCAGCCTGTGTAAGTAACATGTCGTAGATCTCTCTTTCAGTCATGTCGTCACCTTCTCTTATACTCTGCAAAGCCACAAACAAACACTCAGCCAAACTTTCAATCAAAATGCATGCATTTTGGCTGGTAATCCGTTATATATTACTTAGCAAAAAATATTTGCTTAGCAAAACCATTTTATTAGCAAAAATATTTACTTAGCAAAATTCAGCTTGTAAAATTCTGGCGTCGGGAGATAAACAATTGATTTAATTTTGCCCTACACCGATGTGTGTATAGCACTGTATACTCAGTGCTTTCCAAGTGTCTGTGAAAAAAATTTTTGTTTGTGAAAACCCAATTGTCATCGGGCAAGCTCGGTGGTCGAGAGGTTGAGACGTCTGCACTAGTAGGCAGGAGGTCGTGGGTTCGAATCCTGCCCGAGTCGTCTGTGTAGTTTTTTCACAGACACTCGGAAAGCACTGAGTATACAGTGCTATACACATGTCGGTGTAGGGCAAAATTAAATCAATTGTTTATCTCCCGACGCAAGAATTTCACTAACCAGTATATATATCGCGGAACCCGCTGCTATATGGGATTCTAGCCGGCCAATTGTCATCGGGCAAGCTCGGTGGTCGAGAGGTTAAGACGTCTGCACTAGTAAGCAGGAGGTCGTGGGTTCGAATCCCGCCTGAGTCGCCTGTGTAGTTTTTTCACACACACTCAGAAAGCACTGAGTACAGTGCTATACACACATCGGTGTAGGGCAAAATTAAATAAAAAATTCAGCTTACCGGCAAAATTTGCTTAGCAGATTTCATTTGTTACCAGCCAAACTTTCAATCAAAATGTATGCATTATATATTACTTAGCAAAAATATTTACTTAGCAAAAATATTTGCTTAGCAAAACCATTTTCCGAAGGAAAATATTTCCTTAGCAAAATTCTGCTTAGCAGCTCTATAGAAATAAATTCAGCACTAGTCAGACATAATCCATACATACCTTATTAAGAGCACTCTGGCTTTTGCTCTGTTTAGCATTGTACAAGGCATCCTGGTAGAGTTCTTGATTCTCAATGATTATGGTGCGCAGCATGGCGTTGGGGTTGTGCAACGCTTTCATGGTGCCCTCTGCAATCTGTTTGTCGATGGCATCGTTGATGGCAATAACCGCTGCGTGCACTGAGTTTGAAACCAAAATGCATTTGATTGTAGATGTGTAATATAATCCAGGAGTGTGATTTGAAAAAAAAAATCCTGAGAAATGGGTAGCGGGCCTGGATCCCCCTTTGGTCTAGAGGACAAAGCCCCCCTGAACCTCCTGGATGTTTAATTTTGAAGGATTTCTAGACTCTCCCCATCCGCACAAACAAGAAACTAGATGTTTGGACACAATACAGGCTACTTCTTTCTTTCTTTTGTGGCTACTTCTCTTCTTTCCAAATGTTTAGGCAACTGGAGATTTGTAAAAAAAATCCTGAAATCAGGAAAAATCCTGAGAAATCACAGGCCTGTAAAATTATTTATGGATTAAAAATAACTTTGTACAAAAAATTATTATAATAATTAATTGAAAAGAAATTGAACAGTGACTTTTTAATATTACTTTCATTTATTGTGTTAATAATGTAACAAGATCAGCAGGGAAAATAGTGAGAAACAGTTATTTATATCAGGAAAGAGTGTAAGCTTCTGTAGTTTGATGTTAATTACCTTAGAGACAAAAAAGATATCACTACAGGGACCGAGTGAAAGACGAAATTACAGGAAATGTATCTTGACAGAGTTTCCTGACGTTACATTTTTTTCAAACCAAACTGGTCTTTGTCTAAAAAAAAAAAAAAAAGGGCAAGTCTGCAGAAACGAGAAAAGCACAATTCTTCAGAAGAAAAAGAACAAATTAACTCTCAACTTGCATAAGAGGGTTCAAACGAATTTATTGTACTAGCATTATTGGATTTAAAAAAATCGTCTTCGATTTTCATTATTTTACCAGCAATTTTGTCGGAACATTGCTAATTTTCATTTAGAAAAGAATGGGTAAATGGGTACCTGTGAGGGCAGAGTTGGTTGTTGTGTTTGATTAGCCCATATGCGCTGAAATGGCAGCAATTGAGCTGTATACTCCCCAGGGAGCTGAGATGGTTTCAGGAATGATTTATGAGCCTGATGAGCAGGGGTAATAATGTAATGCGCCTTGAGCACCAGTTTGGTGGATACGTGCGCTATATAAGTCTACATTATTATTATTATTATTGTTATTAATCGTTTCGTTGGTGGGGGGGGGGGGTCTAAGGATGCTGTAGACTGAATTTCAGTTGCAAACAGGTGTCTCACTTTGATTCTCATAAACTTGTGCATTAGAAAACAAACATGGCTCCTCTATGAGACAGATGTAAAGTATGTGACCCGCTCCATCGAAATGAGGAACGTCAACCAACACATGTTTCCGTGTAATGGACTTCCAAAGTTCACAAAACGCGCATGACTGCATTATTACATTATCAGTTTATCACATCCTAACACAGGAATGAAATGAAGCCAAAAATGAATGTTTGGTATCATCAGAAAGCCCTTTAAATTCTCTTCAAGTTGATATCCATATCTCAAAATGTGAAATTTGGGGGACATTCCTCATTTCGATGAAGCGAGTCACGTATGTCAAATATAACTTACTTGCTGCGTCATCCACTGTGAGCTGTTGGCATACAAATATGGAAAAGAAAAAAAAACATGGAGATTTACATGTTCATGTGAGTGAGCATTTTTAGGTCTGCTTCTCATGTCTCAATCCAGTCCCATTTCATCTGTTTTATTGTTTACATTGTTGTACATGTATGTCACTATATTTACGGTCACTTTTGGTCCTTTTGTAGGTGTCTTTTTTGTCTTTTTTGGGGGGGTTGGCCTGTAAATATGTTAAATGTCTAATAATAGTCCTTTTATTTCTGTCTGGTAATTTTTAAATTATTGCATGTAAATCTGTTAATTAATGGTCCAATTTTTCCTTTTGTTAGTGTTTAGTAATTAGTATATTTTAGCCTATTAAAACCCTCCCACTACGATAGCTGCACTTTAGTGGAAAGTACAATGTAGCTATCGAGGTCAAAATCGGTCAACTGCCTGTTTTGACTGTTGACCCAAATGTGCACACAGGGGCATTTTGACTAGTTTTTACTGTCATTTTGACCACCCTCAACAATACAAGACAATGCTTTCACCAGTCAAAAGCAGTCGACTCATTTTGTCTTGTAATATGTACATACTACACGTAAGGATTGTATACCATACTCGATATGCGGCAGAGTGCCACCCCCTCCCCCCCCCCAAATGTCCCTATACACTAACACACTGTTGTTCTATTGTTAACGGCCCTCCTCCCCCCCCCCCCGAAGACACAATGGGAGGGGGGGGTGCACTCTGCCGCATATCAAGCATCATATGAAGGATTGACAATGTTTGACTTTTAAGTGCACGAGATATACCTTGGTAAGTATATCAACATTTTGACTGATTTTGACCCTTGCAGTAAAAGAAGGGTGAAATAGGTCCTATTTGTCCTGTTGTATGAGTCTGGTGAATTTTTTATTTACTTTTTTTTGCCTGTAAATTGTCATTTGTCATACAAGAATTTCCATAAATTTGATGCGATTCACACAAAGTGCTTGTTGGGAACAGCTTATGAACTGTACCTCGTTAGCAAGAATTCCTCCAATCTTGCCGAATGCTGGCATGTTGATTCCATATTTATCCAACTCTTGTTGCATTGCACTAATTTCTTCCTCTGCATGGGGAAAGAGCAATAATTAGAATTTTTTTGTAATTCTGCTATGGTTGCATATAAATTTATAATTGATTTGATATTTTTTTTTTGTTGTACATGTATACTCATTTTTAATTTATTAATTTATTTCCGAATCCTATACATAACCTTTAAACAATTTATGCAAACCAAAAATATCAAGATTTTTTGATGGACGACCAAATTAACTGGTTGAATCAGTCCACTTATTTCCTTATTACAAACATTTTCTTTACTTCTCTTTGCAGTGTCAAATTCCCCCTCGTTTCAATCAATATAAATGCATTGTAAATAGGAAGGATAGATATCCTGGCATTACCTCATCAGATAAAATAACAGACATGCTTCCAAGGGTGTCCCATATCATTTCTGCCTACAGGCTGTACACATGTACAGGGATTTAACTCATAAGGCAAAAAAAAAAAAATTGTTGAGTTGCCCTCCAGTGAAAATATTTGAAGGGGTCGGTCGGTCGGGATTTTTTTTTTTTTTTTTTTTTTTTCTTTCTCCTTGACTGTCATTTTAAGATTGAAATGCATTGGAACTGAAAAACCACATACCATGTTTTTCATTTGTACACCTATCAGCAAGGAATTTTGCTTCAGAATAAAAGTATCCCAAGCATTTTTGTTGTACTTTTCGCTGTGATTGACACAGCAAATTCATCCATATTGCGTGCAATGCTCAACATGCAACATGTGAGTGGCCATTCGATTTGAAAACGTGTATATCGAGTCACAATCGTTGACACACGTACAGTGCGGGGAGCCAGTGCACAACGTGTGAGGGCCATTTGATTTGAAAACGTGTAGATTGAGTCGCAATCGTTGACATACAAAACAGTCTTGTGGCCAGTGGAAAACATGTGAGTGGGCCATTCGATTGGAAAACGTGTAGATTTGAGTCGCAATCGTTGGCACACAGTGTGTGCGAAGGCAGTGCACCATGTGAGGGCCGGGGCCATTCGATTCGAAAACATGTAGATTGAGTCTTGGGTACCGGTAAATTTACCAGTAAAAAAAAGTGGAAAATTTCACAAATCAAACGTATTATGTTTTATACAAAGAAAATTGGTAAGTTTCATTAATAAATAGGGCTATGAATGATGGGAAAAAAAAAAAAAAAAAAAAAGAAACCCGACCCGAGATTTCAGCACTTTTGGGTCGGTCGGTGGAGGGCAACTCAACATCTTTTTTTGGGGGGCCTAATATGAAAGTACATGTTTAAATGTACATGCCAAGTGTATGACTCAACTGCTTTGAAATCTCTCTCTCTCTTTCTCCGAGTTTAACTCCCACAAATCTCAAGCAGACCCGTTTATAATAACATCAGCTTAATCACTTGACAGCCACGTTATCGTCCAATACAGCATGGCGTTAAACCCCATCTGCGTCATGCTCTGCTAGCGAATGCGCTTTAATGGAACCCGATACAAGGTGGTGCCAAAAACAATGAATGAATTAGGGAGTTTTGTCAATCAACCGGATAAGACTAAGCTATGAATGATGCCTTTTATATTCCAAACGGGATCAGCTTTCGATTTCATCAATTTGTGAAATAAACATTATCAATTGGCTTATGCGTGGGAAACAAAGAATAGTCATTTCCCTGGTGTTGTACAGTTTTCTGAAATTTGGAGGGGGAACAAAAAAGAGATCAATTTTGACAAAGATGTAATGTACAGTGCAGTTTGCCATAGAATTGTCAGACCTTTCAAAACCTTTCAAGTTTGCTGTACTGAAGGGTTTTGAAAGGTGAGAAAACTGTCTGACAAAAGAGACCTATGAAATGTTTCGAAAGGTGTAACAACTCTCTGAACAAACTGGTGTTGAAATGTTTCAATACCTTTCAAAGGGTATTGAAAGGTGTGGTTGTTCAGTAGCAACAAATTCTGGAGGGTTTTAAAGGGTTCATAATTATTGATAGCCATTTTGGCCCGTAAGCAGATTTTGAAAGGTTTTGAAAGGTCAAACCATAGGAGGGTTAATACCGTTAGCTGGTATGATTGATGAACTGGGGTAGTTTAGTCTGCAGCTCTGTAAAGACTTCACAAATACCACAGTGCGCAAGCCAATTTTGCATTATGCATGCTAGTCTAGCCAATGATCAAAATAATACAAAACTGACCTATATGTAACCTCGTCACGTATTGCCTTATGATCAATGTTACAACCACACTGAACAGTTAGCCATGCTTTTTGTTCTATTTTTTTGTGTTCAGTTTAACCAGTTCGCATCGGAGGCCGTGTATACACGCATTTTATTTTTTGAACCGGGGATCGGAGAGCATCTAAACATGCATTCCGATTTTTGTGTGTGTTACCGGGAGACTTGTCAACACACCACACGTGGCGTGCCGTCGTGGCGGCTGACTTGTATACACGCAATCGTTTCTCGGAGTCCATGGGGTCACGGTTCGGTGGCCCCAGACAAAAGGCACTGCAAACAATGAACGAGTTCACTCTTTTTGTTGATTTTTGCATAATCCTTTTATCTAAGACCTGTTCCTTTGACGTACCAGCCAAGAATTTGTAAAGACGGATTTATATCCATTGTTTACGAGGCCTTTCCTCTCTCTCCCGGTATGCCGTCTGTTCGACCGGGCGCTGGTCGCTAATAGGCCGTTGCATCGGAGCTTGCCAACGGTCTAATTGTGCTGAACAAACACAACCGTAATTAAAAAACTAGCCATTTAATTCTCGAAATGTCAATGAGTAAAGGTGTTTATTTGGGTGTCCGGACTTAGTTTCATTGACAAAAAAAATTATTAATGGCTAGAAATTTTTTCTGATTTTTCACTGAAAATAAACCCGCATGGGGGACCGGAAAAAAATATATATTCCCGACGTGAACTGGTTAAATAAATAAGCAACACAGTAGATGGTTCCGATTATAAACTAAACAAAATAATGTATAGGGAAATAAGAACAGTGATTGCTAACTAGACCGATGTAACACGCGTGTATATTTGCAAAGAAGTCTACATGTGTGCAATGTATGAGCAGTCTCAGGATTAGTTTTCAAATAATTCCAAACTTGGGCAAAATTGGAGAGAACAAAAAAAATATATGCATGCGTATGTGCATGCTATAAATTCATGTAAAATCATGTTGTGTCAACACGTGCCTCACAAAGAAATCCGCACACTTTGTTCCACCTGATCAGAACCCAGTAAATCTAGGCGCCCAGAATAAATCCAATTATTTTGTAAACAGACTCCAAGCCCTGGGTCAATTCGGTCATTCATGAAAACTTGCTCTGCTCAATGCATACTCACCATTCTTCAAATTATACGTACATATGTACCCTCAATGAAAGCCAAACCACCCGAGGGCCCAGAAAGTATTTGATACGGCACAGAAATAAGATTTTTTTTTTTTTTTTTAGAACAGCAGTCTGAATTCTTCCAAGACAAAATTATATATATACATGTCTATTTTTCATATCTGATATTTGACTGCACACATGTTTCAGTGCATGTACATGTACATAAATGATCTTTTTTGAAAGGACCGTAAAGATTTTCAATTACAGAATTTAACTAAATACTTTGGGATGGTACTCCGTTTTTGATGCCATAAAAAGGGAAATCCTCATGGAATAAACAAATGTCATAGCGGACTTCTCAGCACCTTAAAGAGATTGACATTTGAGCACCTTAAGTTGAGATTGGAGTCATTAAAAAGATATTTATACAAAAAATCATTTGAGCGATTTACCAGTGAAGTCCACTTTTCCATAGAGACTCTCTATCTGGGGGGCGATACCCAACTTGAAGAGGTACAAACTGCATCAGGAGACAAAACAAGAAAATGAAGATGAAATATGGTGAGGTAATAAGAAACGTCTTGATGTCAAGAACTGCATTCCAAACTATTTGATTTATACAGACTTGGTCGTGTTGATTGAAACGCTGATGTTATCTTTTTCTAATTGCAGGGGTGTGACTTGACCAAAGTAACAAAATTTGAAAAATGGGTAGTGGGTCTGGGTCTCCCTTTGGTCTATAGGACAAAGCCCCCTGAACGTCCTGGTTGTTTAATTTTGGAAGATTTACAGACTCTCCACATCCCCACAAACTAGAGGTTTGGACACAATACAGGCTACTTCTTTCTTTACTTAGTGGCTACTTCTCTTCTTACAAGAAAACTCTGAGGCAAAAGGAGATTCGTAAAAAAAAAAATCCTGAGAAATCACAGGCCTGTAATTCAAAGAATTTATTCGAAGAGAAAAAATCTTTCTAGACATATGTATATGCAAAATGACAAAATTATATTCCAAAATAATTTAATTGAGGTAATCTTTATGGAATTACAGAAACTTGACAAGAGAATAGAAATTTTAGAATAGAAATTTTATTGTCCGCATCATAAAAATACAGAAATTTAGTTTCCATTGGCACATTTAAAAATTTTAAACTACATTTAGTTAAAAACAATAATTTTATCCACAAAAATTACACAAATTAAGAAGACGAAATATACACTCAAATAAACAAATATTATTAAAAAATTATTAAAAAATTATTTAAATACGGAGAGGAAAAAAAGGGGAAAAAAAGAGTATCAACCAACCTGAGGGCATGGAGGCAATAGACTGCTTTGGGCATGTTCTTCCTGTCGTAGACGTCTGTGGTCTCCGGATAAAAAATCTGGCAACGGAAACAGAAAGTTCATTATCATGGAATAGAAATCATTTGTGACAGTCACATTTTGATGATTAAAATTGTTGTCCTTCATCGGATTGACTGAGTTCCCATAATCTGCATGCTCCCCTTATATATACTCATTCTCAAACTCAGGGCGTCCATATTTGTTATTCTTTGAAAAACAGGGTGTGCAAAACTTTAACTTACAATACTTTTGCATGTATTTTACAAATAAAACAGGGCATCCATTTAGCAAACTGGGTGTCCAAAAGACACCCCAAGGTACATGTATTGCTGGCTAGTCATTTTCATCATGTTCATTTTGCTCATCTAGTTGCCCTTCTTATCATTACATGTTTTGTATTGAATAATTTGTTTGAGTATTTTGTGCTTTTATGCCGTTTGTCTCAGATATTTCTAGCTGTTTGCTTTCCTCCGTATTTTTGGTTGAATTTGTTTTGTTGAGGTTGAATAAATAATAATCAATAACAGCAATGTTCAATTTCTTCTGTTTCTGTGTAATATTATGCACTAGAAATAAAAATTTAATAGAAAAAGTACTACATTGGTAATAATTCCAATTACTAAATTATCATCCGAAAGTTAAAGAGGAGCTCTAAGGTCAAATTTAGTTTTGTGATTTTCCAATAACTAGAGTCCTTATTAAAGTGTGAAAAAATTACAAAAAAAATTAGTCTCTAACCTCACGTTAAAGTGATGTAAAATGTCATTTTATTTGATAACCTTCCTGTGTGATATTTGTTAACATCCAAAGAAAACAGTGATGTCACATTTCAAATAAATGGATCTCTACATTCACACGGTGAATTTGTAGTTCATTCTTGAATCTCCACAATATTTGATCAAATCGGCATTCAAATTGACTTTTTGACAAACAAAAAATTCCTGTATGGAATGTTATAGACTCATTTACCGTAAGAAAATAGTGACGTCATGCTTCAAATATCGCTCTGAAAGGGTATCAAATAAAATGATATGTTACACCACTTTAAAGTGAAGTTAGAGACTTGTAATTTTTTCACATTTTAATAAGGACTCTATCTATTGGAAAATGAGTGCATCACAAAACTGAATTTGACCTTAGAGTGCCTCTTTAACTTGTCTCACTTCCAAAGTGCTCTCACTTCCAGAGATGTGTACCTTTCCATGTGTTTTCTTATAAAAAAAATAAATGCTTTTTCACACATTTTCTCTTGACTGCATTGTGCTGGAACTTTCACAGATTAATTATTAAAGGGACAATATCATCACGATCAGAGAAGACTTTCAACGGGGCACTGAATCAGTGTTTTAGTTTACGATGAGAACAGTGACTGAAAATTACTGGCTCATTTATGCAGCATCAACATGGTAACATGACCTTACCATGTACGTGTGGTAGGGGTGGACGATATCACAATAATATCGTAATGATACGATATTCCAAAAACATCGCCGATAGCAAATTTATATCGCTCTCTTCAGATAAAATATCGCCGGAGTGATAAATTGTCTCCAAATTTCATGTCATTATATGGTAATATCACCGAAGTTACGGTACCATGAAGAACTAAAAAACAGTTCGAAATCACGACACGGCACCGCCGCTCATGTTGCCACTACTTTCGTGCATGGTCTTTTTTCATGCATTGTGCTCCTGGTTGCCGGGCCTTTAACTAAAGGCTAGTCCCAGTATCACGTGGTACACTCTCCTGGAATAATCGCACTGGTGTACATTGTGAGGTTGTTCACATTTCAGCAGATGTCGAATACCAGGATAAAAGCGTGTATGATGACTGCTGTACTGTGCGTGCGTTTATAAACTATGGGTTTGTTTATGGATGTATCGGTGAGTTTTTTTTAATGAAATGTTTGTCGCACCGAGCAGCAAAAATCTAAGAACTCAGCTGGTTTTGGAGTAACTGTTCATTACCATGATTACCTATGCAACTTCCCTGTAGAACTTGCATGTAAAAATAGTTATTTCGGTGTCCAATGTCGTTAATGTACGATACAGACATTTTTTTTCACGTATTTAAAAAAATCCGCGTATTGAAATGGTAATATCGTATATCACCGATATCATGGCAGTTAATAATCGACTATCAAAAAATTCACTATCATCACCCCTAACGTCTTGTATTATTTTCAGTCACTGACTTAATCTAAAACTAGCACTCTGATTCCATGCCCTGTTGATCGTGATATTGTCCCTTTAAATGTATCGATACAAAGAAAGTAGTTTTGCCAACATTAACCAATGTTGTACCTTCCCTTTAATGCACGTCACGCTGATTTAAAAGCCATCAACCTTGCACAGTATGACAATAGCTATAACTGCCAAGGTTTAATTATAGCCTTGAATGGAATTATGAATAATTTATGCTGTCAATCTAATTAAGTTAATAAAGTATGCGCATAAAGAACACAGAAGGCAAGCAGTACACAAAGCACTGTCATCAGTCAATAACCTCTATTTACTGTGTATCATTCCACAACACCAGTCAAAATTATGGTAAATGTCATGACTTAACACAACAATGAAAAAGTCATGAAGAATAATTTTGCTCTTTTTTTCAGGTGTCTAGAAACTGGACTATCTGGAAGCAGGCATGCCAGTAACTACGAAAAATGGCGTAGAAGACCCAATGAGCAATAATACTACATTTGGTAAATCCACATCTTTATCGGGGGGATGGGGGGGATGGGGGCTATTTCACTCAAAAAATGTGCATTTTATCTGAAACCTTTTTAGGAAGAAATATTTGTGTGTGTATACATGTAATGATAATTTTGACCAGCAAATGTTGAATTTTCATTAGCAAATTGTGAATTTTGTGTACCTTTTTGTGATGCAGTAAAAACAAAATCTTTCATTAATTTTATCATGACTTTATCAAATGTTAACCCAATTACTACTGTACATGTAAATTGAGTCTCAGTGTGGGCAAGGAACTTTGAACATGTTTTTATTGTTTATTTATTTCATTTTGTTTACATTTATTTTCTGCTTTGCTCTATTTTTATTTTGCAAGGGACAGGGAAAAGGGTCTTAATCCAAAAGAAAATTATATTTGTCACCCAAGAATCCGTCATGGGGGGGGGGGGGGGGTGGAACTAATATTGAAAATAAACAAATGTAATTTTGCTTAAATGGTGGATGACATTGTTTAGGGTGACTGACAGTAAATAAAGAAATAAAATAAAATAAAAATCCCCCTTTTTATTAAATGCACTCATAATGCATAGTGCACACCACACATTCTCTTTCATATTCATTTTGATTGTAACTACACGTAAATGTCTAAGTGTTGTGGACCGCGATCCCTCTTTGTTGAAACTCGATAAAAAAACATAACCACAGCATGGAGCCATTAATAATTAATTAACATTGAGCATTATACGCCAACTTACCGAGGGTAGTCCAACAGATTCCATTGATCTCATCCACTGCACAATATTATCTGTGTGACGGAAATGAAGACCGCTGGCCTATGGAATAACAAAGGAAAATGATTTTAATTAAAGAGGAGCCTTGTGTTAATTAGTATTGTATTAATTGGTAGATTGTTTTAGGGTAACTGTTCTATTGATGCTAGTGATCATGGCTGGTATTATCTCATGTTGAAATTGAAGTACACAATGTACTTCAGGGGTCGAAATTATCTTGAATTTTATGGTAGCCCACATGACTAGATATGTCAACATTTTACTTGTCCTTCTCATTGTTTAGTAGTCCTGAAAAAAGGTAAAAACATGGAGTCTGTATTTTGTACTTGCATACAAGTATAGGCCTAGTTTATTTTTTATTTCATTTTTTTTCACCAGCCCATTGGACTACCCAAACCCCAGCAGCAAGTAGTCCCGCTGCTAAAACCACTAACCTTGGACTAGTGGACTTGTGTTAAATTTCTACCCCTGTACTTCCATCCTGTAATCTTGTTCAATTTTGCAATATTTCGGCCGTTGAAAGGAAAAATGTCCTCATGAACAATTCAAGCATCACCAAGGCCAAGACCAGGGCCATGGAGGCAATGGCCTCTGTGGCCTCCATGTAATTCAAGGCATGGTATTTTACAGACTGGTCCCCTGTCTATATCCTTGATAAGATATTTTATTTATTTTTATTTTATTTTATTACATTTTACACTGGCAATCAGATTACATCAATTAAATATAAAACCAAACCCTAATAAACTACAAATACACAAAAATTCATTTTAAACAAAGCCAGTGAGTGGTAAGATACATGTAGAACAGGTGACCAGCACCTCTACAAGGCCATCCTACCACAAGAAACCCACTAAACATTATATACCTCTTTACACCCCCACCCCCCTCACATGTAGACATGCTCCAGGCGTACTACTTAAAGGATTTCATTGGATACGTTAACGCATTGTGCTGAAGATCTGACGTCACGCTTCGAGGCTTGTGTGCGCTAGCTACCAACCGAGGTCAAAGTTCAGCATCGGGAAAAATATGGCGGCTGCACGGCCAGGATCTGGTGTAATTCACGCGCCTCTAGCTCAAAGCTTGACGTCAGATCTTCAGGCTAGGTATTTTACAACGACAGGAGCCAATTTCATAGAGGTGCTACATGTATAAGCCGATAAAATTGCTTACCAGAAAAATTTGCTTAGCGTATTTCTTTGGTTACCAGCCAAACTTTCATACAGAATGTATGCATTTTGGCTGGTAGTCTGTTTTATATTTGCTTAGCAAAATTATTTGCTTAGCAAAATTCTCTGCTTAGCAGCTCTATGAAATTGGTGCCAGGTCTGTATGTTGGATGATAAAAACATGTTACTTTTGTAACAATGAAGGGGGGTGTTCATGATACATTATTAGATTAAACCATCACTGTAAATGCAACATAATTGGCTTACCATTACTGAATATGCAACACAATTCGATTACCATTACTGAATATGCAACATAATTGGCTTACCATTACTGAATATGCAACATAATTGATTACCATTACTGAATATGCAACATAATTGGCTTACCATTACTGAATATGCAACATAATTGATTACCATTACTGAATATGCAACATAATTGGCTTACCATTACTGAATATGCAACATAATTGGCTTACCATTACTGAATATGCAACATAATTGGATTACCATTACTGAATATGCAACATAATTGCTTACCATTACTGAATATGCAACATAATTGGCTTATCATTACTGAATATGCAACATACATGTAATTGGATTACCATTACTGAATATGCAACATAAATTGGCTTACCATTACTGAATATGGAACATAATTGGATTACCATTACTAAATATACATACATGTATATCAAACAAACTTTAAACATTTAAATGTTTTTAAATATAACAAATTTAAACAAAATCAACACATTATATAAAAACTGGTTAAATTATTTAAAAAAAGTGTTTTACTTGTTATTATTTTAACAAGGCAGTGTGAATTTTCTTTATTTTAAATACATGACTTTTTCAAACTTATATTTTCTGTATTTGTATCCACTGATCTTTTTGAATATGGTTGTACTTCATGAATAGGGAACAGCTTCTGGATCTTAAAAGGAAATTTGATTATAATGCAGGAGTCCAGAGGGAGTCAATTGAAATTCAATTAGGGTGCATTGAATCACTCATCAATATCACTATAAAAAAAAGATATATGCAGACACAAATGAATAGAGAGTCAATACAGACACAGGTTTTCCCTGTTCTCACACATACACCCTAGCTATACCTAGATGTAGAACAAAAAGCTATACTAACTCTCCTACAATCAGTGCAATTTTTGAAACAACCCATTCAGGCCACTCCAAGCCATTAGCTGTTGCCAGTGGCCTCCTATGGTTACCCTTCTGTGCACTGTCACACCACTGATATTGCAGGGTAAAGTGGTCTCCCATTGCAGGCCATACTAATATGTTCAAACAAAAAGTGGCCTTGGGTGGCACACAGTTGATTTTGTAAGATTATTTAGAAAGGACAGCAGGCTTGTACATGTATGTACTGAAGGTTGCTCAAGAGCAGAATTTTGTGGATCGGAGTGGCCTCCATGTGTAGGAGGGCTAATAGCTTTTTTCCCACGTGCTGTATCTCTTTGGAATTCCTTGCCTGGTGCATGTTTCCCTTCATCCTACGATCTATCCTGTTTCAAGATGAATCGCAATTCCCACATTCAGCTCTTCTGAGTCTATTTACATTTGATTTTTCTTCTATTGTAGCCCTGTTCCTTGTGTGGCTTTTAGCCTTGTTTGGGGTTTGGGGCAAATATGCATACAAAAAATAATAATAAAGATAAAAACTGTATAGTACAGAGTCCACAACTCAAATATTACAACAAGCAAATAATTAAAAAACCAAGAATAATTGCTTTGTGACTGTTGTCAGGGACTTGAAACACATAGTCACTGCATGATGACATGGCTCAAATTTGCCTGTGGTCCGCTGGCCAAATGCTAGTTAAAATGGGAGCAGACCAGTCCAAACCCCTCTCCTACATGTACATGTACATGTAGTAGTTCGGCGGGTTTATAGTCAAAATTACATTTTATTTCACTGGGCCATGAAAAACAATCTCTGACTCTCTTTGTCCCATACCTCGAAAATATTGACAATTGGGGTCCACCCAGCAGATTCTTATAAAAAAAAGAACTTAAAAAAAAGCATGCGGACCAGTAAATGAAAATGCTTGCAGAATAGCTTAACCCTAACTCCCTAGACAACAAAAGCAGTTGGGAGGATTTTGAAGGATTTTTATTGTTCAGTAACAATGCTTAGGGAGTTAGTGTTAAAGTCAAACTTAGTGGTCCGGCCGTCTAGTGAAAAGAAAAAGATAAGGGCAACTCCTGTATGATCACAATGCACTAGATTTGCTACTTGTACATAAAATACACCGCATGTACATGTAGATGTACTACATGTTGCTAGACCTCAACATTTACATGTAGTTTAACCCTAACCTTCCCAAATCCTCCAAAATCCTCTGTGCTAAAGTGAAGGATTTTGAAGGATTGAGGTTACATGCTACATGCTCAAGATTTGCTAAAGTGAAGGATTTTGGAGGATTGAGGTTATTAGGCATACTCGCCTTTCCATGGTACATGTAATGAGGTGTCGTGGCCGAGCGGTCTAGCTTACCGGATTCAAGTTCTGGTGTTAGCAACAGAATGTGGGTTCGAATCACGGCCGTGACACTTGTGTCCTTGAGCAAGACACTTAATCATAATTGCTTCTCTCCACCCAGGGGTTAAATGGGTACCTGTGAAGGCAGAGTTGGTTTGCTCTATATGCGCTAGAAATGGCAGCAATTGAGCTGTATACTCCCCAGGGAGCTGAGATGGTTTCAGGAATGATTTATGAGCCTTATGAGCCTTATGAGCAGGGATAATAATATAATGCGCCTTGAGCACCACTTAGTTGGTGGATACGTGCGCTATATAAGTCCACACATTATTATTATTATTATTATTATGTTTGTTGTAGTGATTGTAAGGTCAGTGATTGGGTTAGTGGACACTGTTTATTGCTCCATGCATGCATGCATGGAGGGCCATGTACATGTATCACAGATTAGAAACACATTTGTGCATACATGTCATGTGCTTGCTTTACCACTGAAGGATTTTGGAGGATTAACTGTTATCCTGCGTGGAGCCACGATCGTGGCTGCGGTGTCCCGTGCGGAAAGCCACGATCGTGGCTTTCAACAACACTGTGAAAATGATGTTACGTGGCTTGTGATTGGTTAACGCTACCTACCAAGGTTTACATTAGCCAATAGCAGACACTTTTAGGAAGCCCATGGAAAGCCGATGTCATGAAGTGAGCGTTCTAAAATCAGCTATTTGTAGGCCAAATGATGTAATTCATGAAAAAAAAAAAACGCTCGTTTCATTACAAGCATGACAGAGTCGCGGTATACTATATACTACTAGTACAACCAAACACTGTGAATAGTCTGGTGACAGTAACTTTTCATGAATTTTATATCGGAATATATGAAAACTCCGCACACTGTATTGATTTTGTGTACTGAACTCCGCAGGATAACAGTTAAGGTTATGTGTAAGCAAATGGGCCTAGGGAGTTAGGAAGGATTCAGGTTATGTGTAAGCAAATGGGCCTAGGGAGTTAGGAAGGATTCAGGTTATGTGTAAGCAAATGGGCCTAAGGAGTTAGGGTTAAAGCATGTACGTACACTTTTGCCTGTCAATGCACATAGCAAGAATTCTTAGCAAGCTTAACTTGCACAGGGGTATGGACCAGTGTATGTAGTATAGGATTTGGATATATACATGTAGGGTGTCCAGTTCTTTGAAACACAGGGTGTGCAAAAGTTTAACTTACATAATACATTTGCATGTGTTTTGCAAATAAAACAGGGTGTCCATTTAGAAAACAGGGCGTCCATTTAGAAAACAGGGCGTCCATTTAGAAAACAGGGCGTCCATTTAGAAAACAGGGCGTCCATTTAGAAAACAGGGCGTCCATTTAGAAAACAGGGCGTCCATTTAGAAAACAGGGCGTCCATTTAGAAAACAGGGCGTCCATTTAGAAAACAGGGCGTCCATTTAGAAAACAGGGTGTCCATTTAGAAAACAGGGTGTCCATTTAGAAAACAGGCATAAGCTGCACCATTAAAGTTAGCGACATGCGGACTAGATTCGCCCTGCCGACTACAATTAGGCACTTTCATGATGTCATACAATTCGTTGACCAGCCACGTAAACGCACACACAGTGCTGACCCAAAAAGTAATTAAGTTTTTAAAAAAATCACAACTAAAAAAATAAAGCATGAATAATTCTGATCTTTCGTAATCGGCATCAACAATATATATTCTCTATATATCCGAAAAAATCTCCGCAAACAGATAAATACTTTTCGAGATATCCCTTAAAATTCGATGCAGTTGGGGCCGTGGAATCGCCGCTTGTGAGAAAAATCTGCTCGGTCGACCGCGGCACAGCGTTTTTTACTGATCGCGCAGTAATGATCGGAGGGACCCTCGGTTTTTGTCGGCAAATCCGGAAGCCCCCTTGGGACCACGTGATGCCCTTTCGGGTTTTTCCGGATGAATGGAAGTTTATAGTAAATCTCCGTGAGTTGCTTGTAAATCGGTTAAGCCGTTACGAAATGGTGCAGTTTTTAAGATTTTGATCAAAACATTCCACTTGAAGTTTGCCGAGTTTGGGTGGGCAACTTAGTAAGTATTAAGATTAAACACTTTTCTTTTAAAGAAATAACATTTCAGTTGATTTTGCTTTAAAACGGCCCCTGGAAATCACTTTTTTCAAGACGCCTTTTCACTGATTCAAGAGTGCTACGGCATGGATTTTACATAGACTGGTTCTCATTTATCGTGGTGCGTGCATTGCGCTACGAAGCGCATAGGAACGCGACCAAACTGCGAAACTCCGCTTTATGTGATGACAATTTCAATTACATTTACAATATTTTTATCTGTAAATCTTTTTAAATGACAGAAACAAGCATTCTGATGGGTATTTATATATTTCAAGTATTTTAATTTGGTTTAAATACGCTCCATAACTCAAGGTGGTCCTCTGAAAATGATCAGAAAAAAAATAATTCTGTGAATCTATTTCGTGAAAACCTTTAAGCCATGCTTTTAAATAGGAATATTAGTTTTACTTTTTGGTTGGTTTCATAGTTTTTACTTTCAGATCTTTATGAGGGATTTAAAGATGATTGTTTATTGATTACTTTTCAGTTATTTAATTTCATGTTTTTAGGAGTTTGTTTTCATGGAGTTTGGTGCATAATTTTAGTGTTTTTTTAATTGTTTAAATTAAAATAATTGTTTAAATTAAAATAAACCCCATTTTGGCATGAATGATAATGTTAAGAAAATAACATTATTCCTCAGATTCAATGGGCTCACGCCCACAGCGGAAGCTATGTGCATTTTTTTAAATTGTTTAAAATGCAATATGTGGTTTGTTTTTAAGGGATTGCTAACCCATGTATGGATTATGGAGTCAAGTCCATCTTCTGCCTTGCCGTCAGATTCAGATGAAGCACAGGGACCAGACTATATTTCCTTCCAGCCTCGGTTTCGTAACATTGCTTTGAATAGTAAGACAGTATAAATATGGCTGCAACATGATAATCATAAAAAAATATTGAATCCTCAACAAAGTAGAACACTGAGCTACTTCATTTTGTTCATGATTGTTCATGGCAGCAATTGAGCTGTATACTCCCCAGGGAGCTGAGATGGTTTCAGGAATGATTTATGAGCCTTATGAGCAGGGATAATAATATAATGCGCCTTGAGCACCACTTAGTTGGTGGATACGTGCGCTATATAAATCCACACATTATTATTATTATTATTATTATATTGATCTTTTCTGTTCAACTGAATCTTTCAATGTCTGTACGTGAATTTAATTAACTTGTTTAATTAATGAAGTAATTAAGACAGACCATTAACCCTAACCATCCCAAATCCTCCAAAATCCTCTTTGCCAAAGTGAAGGATTTTGAAGGATTGAGGTTATGTGGACTTTGCAGCGGTGAAGGATTTTGAAGGATTCAGGGCGGTTGTGATTATTGCTTGGTGGATTCTGGAGGATTGAGGTTATCAGGCTATTTTTGACACTGGATGAAAATGGAGGATTGAGGTTATGTGAACTTTGCAGCAGTGAAGGATTTTGAAGGATTCAGGGCGGTTGTGATTATTTGCTTGGTGGATAATGGAGAATTAAGGTTACATGCTGGTCATTCCATAAAAGGATTCTGGAGGATTGAGATTATTGCTTATTTTAGTACATACATACATGTACAGGTTTATTTTACATGTAGGTATTGCAAGGTTCATGCTTAAATCAGTGGACACTTTTCATTGCTCCATGCAGGGACAGTCCCTGGCCCAGGCCATGTACGTGATTTTTTATTTTTTTATTTTTTATGCAAGTTCGCCCCAAACAAGGCTAAAAGCCACTCTAGGTAAGGGGCTACAAGAAGAAATCATAGAAGATGAAAATAACTCAGGAGGACTGAAGGTAGGAATTGATATTCCTCTTAAAACTGTCTAGATTATAGGATGTAGGGAAACATGCACCAGGCAAGGAGTTCCAAAGAGATGCAGTACGTGGAAAAAAGCTGCTGGCATAGCTCATTGTTCTACATCTCAGCAAAGCTAGAGTGTACGGGTGAGAACAAGCAGAAAGCCTGGTCTCACGCTTAAACACCCTGATAGGAGGAAAGGCAGGAAGTGGATGCCCCTCATCATTAAGTGTGGAGTTGAATACAAAGTTGTCAGCAAAAAGGTTTGCCTTATCTTGGGGAGAAGTAAGAACTTCGGGTCCATGAAAGAGGAGGAATGGAGGACTTGTTGCGGTTAAGTACACTATTGGCAATCCGCCAAAAGTCCCTGGAACCAAGCCGTTGCGTTGAAATGGAACCAGCAACAGAGTTTTGCATATTGCTGTAGCATCCTCTAAAACTCTCTTACATCGATTTTGAGCTTCATGGAAAAAGGCTTACTATCCAAAGTTCCTGAAAGATGATACTTCTTAAAAAATGGTTACGATGGGCAATTGCTGCAGCACAGGCTGGAGTGTACCAAGGTTGAGAATGGGCCTGATCTGGTAGGTGCGTGAGGGGATGTAAATCTCCATGCAAGGTTAATCCATTGGGATAACTTCGTCTGCTGCCAAATCAGGACCAAGACTTAAATATAAACCAGGGCACATCAGCAGAAAACATCGAAAACCATCCCAGTCAGCCTTTCAAACTGAAAAACAGTCGATGAAAAGGCTGAAATGTAGTTGAAGGAGAAGAATATGAAAGCGGAAACAGAGACAATTGGTGATCCGAGTTACCAATTGGAGGCAAGACCTTGGCGACACAGTCTTCTGGGTTAGAACACAAGAAGAGATCCAGTACCTACCATCGCCGGAAGCTTACGATCCGGATATGAGTAGGGATGAAGCAGATCTGAGAAAGATCATGGGAGATGGAAAAATTATATGTTGCAATACCAGGAATGTCAATATTACGAGAATGAATCAGCCACTCCTTGTGGTGAACATTGAAGTCACCAAATACCATGACTTGAGCAGAAGGGTGCTGAGAAATAGCAGAATCAATGCTATCAGAGATAGCATCTAGCACTCGCAGGATGATGATGAAGGTGAGCGATACAGAAAAACAGGTAAGTAGTGGAATGGAGAAGCGAGGAAAGCACATGTATTCATGATTGTTACATTCAAAGTGCTTTCACGGGCTGAGGGAAGAGTTTCTTTAACATAGACACCCAGACCATGTGATGGAGGGTGGTCAAGGCGATGAAAGATATATCGGTAACTTAAAAGAATCAGAGGAAATGTCACAATTCAGTCTGCTCTCCAGATAGAGCAAGCAAATCAGGTGAGTTGTTAAGAACAAAAGACTGAACAGAAGTGAAATTGGGCGAAAACCCTGATATTGGAAAAAGCAATACCAAGCGGCTTTGAGCACTGCGCACAGGGAGGTGGGTTTCTTGCGAGCAGCAAAAGGTTTCTATATCATTTGCTTGTGTAGTCATGTTTGTATTAATATAAGCAAGAGTCTCAGTTAGTCTAGAGTTTGAAACTGGCCCAAAACAATCAGAGGAACCAAAGAAACCCAAAGCGAACACATTGTATGTAACAATGTCACCCGATGGCCTCAGGAATACAACCGAAAGTGGCTGCGGACCACCAATCCATGCATGTCCATGGCAGTACAACCACCTCGACATTTTACACCTGTTGATAGATCAGCCTCTCAGAGCATTACCACTGAGTTCGGGATCCTGTACTACCAGGCGGCCACGACCTGCAACATGTTTATTTCCAGTACCCTTCGGAGAGGCGGAGTTCAGATGATCCAGGGAGGGCCCTGGGCATGTATCAAAGATCGATAGGGTCTAGACTACTGAGAAGAGACAGAAAGAAAGACAAGAAGGAGAGGAAAAGGAAACGGGGAAAAAAACTGGCAGACCTTCGCCTAGTCCAGAAACAAGGTAGAACCTCTTCACTGGACCACTGCAAAAGATGGGGTAACGACCAGGCGGAAAAGAAAGATTTTTTCCTACCCCCATGATGACAGATTAGAAACACCTGTGCATACATAGTCTGTATTATGTATTCCAATGCTGGTCACAAAGATCCATGTATAATGTGCATATCAATGGTAGTGGTCCTTTGTTTACTATACGCCCACATCATATGTATACGTACATGTACAGGTTTATTTTACATGTAGGTATTGCAAAGTTCATGCTTGGGTCAGTGGACACTGTTTATTGGGAAGGTCCCTGGCTCTGGGCCAGATTAGAAAGACCTGTGGTACATAGTCTGTATTCTAATGGCAGTGGCAGTCCCCCAGCAACTGAGTATTGTACACAACACATATAGGCAGTCCCCCCCCAGAAACTAAGTATTGTACATACCACATATTAGGCAGTCCCTCCAGTAATAAAGTATTGCACACAAACAGATAGGAAAACACAGGTATACATGTTTTCATATATTTACAGTGGTTGGGAGTGGCCTCCAAAACATAAACATCCAGTAAAAAATAATTTCTTACACCAGCACCATACCCAAAAATTCCATTACCTAAACCTGTCACTGGAGGATTTTGGAGGATTCAGGCAAGTGGCACAAAGTACCAAAAACTGGAGGATTTTGAAGGATTCATGTCATATGAGGTTTTAACACTGTACTATTGAAGGATTTTGGAGGATTCAGGTTATGTCTAAGCAAATGGGCCTAGGGAGTTAGGGTTAATCTACATTATTTTTGCTTGGTTAAATTAAAATATTAACATGTAATAATAAATATTTTCCAAGTGTACTATGCAGCTCTTTCAAATTTAGGAAACAAATATCTCAAGAACTGTAATGAGGTACAGGTATGCCTGTAATTAATATGCAAATAAGTATAATCTAATTAATATGAAAATTCATACGATTGTGCTAGGAAATATTGAATCCTGGCCAATTGGTCGTATTATTGTTTCATTGCCAGTGCAAAAATAATATAACCATATATGCACAGATAATGCTTCAAAATCCTTGATAATTCAACTAATTAATTATGCAAATTAGAATGGCATCATAAATCTTTAGAACTGAAAACAAAAACATCTTTGTGAATGGTCTAGGGGTGATTTGACATTAGAAAATCATTCAAGTAACACTTACAACTATTTAAAAACCATTAAAAAGATGTCATATTTGGTAATTTATTAATTAATTATGCAAATTAGGGTTAAAACTTGGTTAGAAAAATTTCAATTTTTTTAAAATGATATGTACAATGTGTTAACTATGAGTGTGCTGAAAATGAAAGAATTCGAATAAACCACTACAGAGATATGGTAGAAAATGTTGTAATTGTGGCTAATTCCTGGTGCCGTTTTGTTTATAAAGAAAAACAAAAGAATTACCCTTAACATTTGGTCAAATTTTCGTGACTTTTTCATCATTCAAACTGTTATAACTTAACAAGTAGGTGGCCGATTTAAAAAAGAAAAAAGTTCCTGAATGCTTAAGTCATGCCCTTAAATATAAGCTATGGTTTGAAGCTCTACTTGCAGCATAAAAAATTGATGGAAAATGCCTACTACTGTACATGTACAACTTCAGAAGGTTCGGAAAGGTACTACTGGCTAATACTATGGTATGGACCTTGCTTTGTGTATATGTACATGTACATGTACATCTCGATTCCTATTTACAATGTGTACTCACGGAATTTAAAAACGCATCATCCCAATATTTCACATTTTTTTCAACAGCAAATATTTATGATATTTTAATCAATACTTTCTCAGTCAAGCATGAGCGCAAATTTTCAAATCATACTGACACAATAAAAGTGCTACGTACAATTATGGCTTCAATTTATCACTGCATATAAGTTATACATATTTATTGAGAAATATAAGTTGATGCGTTTTTAAATTCCGTGAGTGTACAATGTACATGGAATGGATGCAGACATTACATGTATACCCAAAGTGTAAACACTGGCTCACATACAGTTTTAACATTCTTATTCTATACTGTTTGGTCCCGGAAATCAGTCACTTAACAGCTGAAATCTCCTCATACTGTACGTGTACGACTCATTCATAATGTTTCCATGTATGTAAAAACAGACATACATGTACACATGTGTTCAATGTGCTCTCAAAAGCTCTCAGTACTACGCCCAACCCTAATATTGTGTCAAATAATTGCTAAACTTCCTGAGGTCTAAATAGCCCTTGGATGAACCAGTTGTTATCACCACTAGATGGAAATGACATTCTGACTGTTGTTGACATGAATGTGCATGAACTTCCTTCTTCAGTTGACCCGTTTTCAAAGTTAAAGCCACTACTATACACTTGGTAATCTTGAAAAACAGAAATGATGATCAAAGTTGTGCATAAAACGTACATGTACCGAGTGTTACTGTGGATGACCGTATCACAGATACGGGTGCTATTGTTTCAGGAAAATTTGTGAAATAATTTCCAAAAAGAAATTTCTGTCGTCTGAAGACAGATATTTCAAGTTGGAATGAATATATGGGCAATAATTTTAATTTTTTTAATTTTTTTTTTTTTTTTTTTTTTTTTATAAATATAAATGTATATAAAAGCAACTGTGAACAATAGCCACATCAGTAAATGACTAAAGAGGTCATCTGATAGGCCAATCAAATGGTTCACTGCAGACCAGAGTGAAAAAAAAGAGAAGAATAAATATAAACATATTATGCAAAGGTACATACATGAATACATAAATGAACTCAATTGAACTAAACTAATTAGAGAAATGACACCTGGCAAGGCATGGAGGGGAGCCCTACAAACTAATCCTACCTAACTGCAAAACCTGATCCTACTGCACTGTTCTCCCGCAGTTTAAGGAACAAGTCCATCCGGAACAATATTCACAAGTGCTCTAGTAGGACAGGGAACTAGCCTACATGTTCTAACCAACCATGCCTTGATAGGCATTGCGCTCTGTATACATCAAGAGGAGGCAAGAGACAGGAGATGCTTATGAACTTGAGTCTTGAAAGATTGGACGCCACTGTCAGAAATTTTCCCAACTACAGCTTCTGGAAGGTTGTTCCAAGTTGTTAATGGCACAGGGAAATAAGCTGACATTTTCACAGCTTGGTTTTTGTATTTATCCTGATTCTTATAATATACATACATGTACATGTATTACAGACAAAAGTATACATGTGGTTGTAACCATAATCCTGGACAATTACAGGCAGGTATAAGCTACAGAATTGGTAATATAAACGGTTGAATTTTAAATGTGAAACTCACATGTACTTGGTGTAGAGCTGATGATATGATACATGTATTGTACACGTAGCCGAACAGCTGAAGTTTTAAACAGAACAGTTTAACCTACCAAAAATTAATTAACAACCAGTCAAAAATAATATCCCTGTGTGCACAATTGGGTCAACAGTCAAAACAGGCAGCTGACTGGTTTTGACCACTATTTAGCCACTAAAGTTCAGCTATAGTAGGAGGGTTCTAATGGTTTTAACTTTACTTGTTTGCTTCAAATAATGTACATATACACGTACTTCATTAATTAACCCTCCTACAATCAGTGCAATTTTTGAAACAACCCACTCAGGCCACTCCAAGCCATTAGCTGTTGCCAGTGGCCTCCTATGGTTACCCTTCTGTGCACTGTCACACCACTGAGATTGCAGGGTAAAGTGGTCTCCCATCAATACATTGCAGGCCATACTAATAATATGTTCAAACATTTACAGTGGCCTTCGATACACAGTTGATTTTGTAAGATTACTTGGAAAGGACAGCAGGCTTGTATATGTATGTACTGAAGGTTGCTCAAGGACAGAATTTTGTGGATCGGAGTGGCCTCTATGTGTAGGAGAGTTTTAATAACTGCATAACAACACTGGCATGATATATGGCCGTACATGTACATGTAAATGTACCAGACACTGTTTGTATAGGTATACAGTTTTTGATACTGGAGAGATTTTTGGAAAAAAAGTTGTGTACAAATTAAAAAAATAATGGAGACTATTATGGCTCAGTTTTCTTGTGTTGTGTTATCTTACATATCAGTTTGATAAATAAAATAATATATTTAGGCTGTGATTTTTCAAAGTATTTTTATTCATGTTTTATCTGTATCATCCCCACGAAAAAAAGACACAAAAATGTGACATTTTTAAATGATCTAAATCAATCCCATTAACTGAGAGCACTACTACCTGAAATTTACTTGTCCTTGTTTTAATATTATGACCTGCTATGACCCTCTTCAACTGACCCCCAAAGTGAAAAATTATTTGTAACTATGTTCCCAAACCATATCAATAAGATCTTACTAACGATCGTAACTCTTGGTGTCTTTCTATGTTACGTACGTTTGCGTGATCGACTAATACTGCAAACGAAATAATAATCAACAGCAATATTTTTCATTAAAAAGATTATGTTTTAAGAGAACACTTTGTAACACTTTGAGTTTTTAATGTTTTAATTAATTACGAAAAAATGCAAAATCACTTGCGAGTCCTAGTTCCGTGTCCATTTTGTTACGATCGTAAGACATGCCGCTCGTCTGGATTTGCTTCGATGGTTTCCGGCGGAACGTACACACAGATAACGACAACCAATGTTCCTGTATGAAGTCCGTATAATAATCAGTTTGCATGTCCTGGGACGAGGATAAAGGTCGTGACATTGTTGTTGTCCGTTCGGGCAAGCTGTGTTACGTCCGTTGATGACACTTAAACCCAAATGAAAATCGTCTAAATTACATCGTGATATTTGGCCATCAGGCTTTGGTGTTTGTTGATACATAAAGCCAAAATACTATTTAATATATTTGTCATAAAATTTGTCCTCTATGATGTCGTAAAATTTGTTTGAAGTCGATTTTTCATTGTACGAAAGGCTGCCAATGCTGGAGTGTTCCGCGTCCATTTTGTTACGATCGTCAGACACATGCAGCGCTATGCTCGTCTGGATTTGTTTCGATGGTTTCCGACAGAATGTATGTACACACAGATAACGACTACCAATGTTCCTGTATATAGGCCGTATAATAATCAGATTGCGCGTCCTGGGGATGAAGATAAAGGTTGACATTGTTGTCGTCCGTTCGGGTAAGCTGTGTTACGTACGTTAACGAGGCTTAACCTTAACGACGCTAAATTACATCGGGCTTTGGTGCTTGTTGATACATAAAGCCAAGATACTATTTAATATATTTGTCGTAAAATTTGTTTGAAGTAGATTTTTTATTGTACAACTGTACGAAAGGCTGCCAATGCTAGAGTGTTCCGCGTCCATTTTGTTACGATCGTCAGACATGCATCTAGCTAGCTATGCTCGTCTGGATTTAAACTTCGAAAATTTGAGAGCAGCTCGTGGCAGAATTGAATTGGCTTAATTAAATTAAAATTGAATGGAGTTGAACTGAATAAGATTGAATAGTAACATGATGATGAAAAAATGCCTTGGATTAGATAATTTCATTGTTGTTTTCCGGTTCGGTGTCCTTGTTACAAATGTTAAATAAAAGGATTAACAACACTTTTTGGATGAAAATTGGATTTGGAAAACAGTCATTAAACATTGTGATTGTCATAAACAAACTTTCCCTTTAAAATATAGAAGATTGCTCTTGTAAAACTATCTTGATAAAAACTTTTGTTATTTATAATGTGGTGTAAACGTATGTAACGGTGTCCTGTTTACTCACTCATGTAACGCAAACTGAAAAAACATCAGAATATTTTTCTTGTTTGTACCTTGTCTGCTCATAGTGAAACATGTACCTACATGATACAAAGTCAAAGGGAACTTACCCTTTGTGTGATACCATACACCTAAAAGACACTATGTTACATACGTTAGAGATGCAACTACATGTACATAAGTTTGAATGCTAAAAAAGTGGACTTCCTCACGATGAACTATCTTTACCCCTTTAAAGTAGCTTGCTTGAGGGATAAACATTGAAATAAAAGTGTCTGCATTATTCCTGACAGTTATTCATTTTTTACCATGCGTGTCACACTTTCTTCACCTAGTACACACAGGCACGTGCATACATAGGTCCCAAAGGGTGCTTGAGCCCCTGCCCTTTTTGCCTAGTATAAAAAGTGCCCTTTTTAGCCCAAGGTTTTTTTTTTTTTTTTTTTTTGAATGAATTATTAAGTTCCTGTTGCGCATAGACTGCCCTGCCTAGTTGAAAGATGTCAGGATAGAATAAAATTTGAATAAATATTAGGTCAGCAGAGATGCCCCTTACTATTCCTGTGCACGGGCCTGCATGTGCCCCTCCGCGAAACTAGATTTCACGCAGTCACAAGCGCCGCCTATACGTCTTTGATAGGCAGGCACACGCTGTCACTGAAACACGAAATTGACATCCCGCTCCCACTCGAGACCTATGTTAAAAACCATATTATGCGTTTTTATTAATAAATAAACGCCCAAAATTTTTTTAGCTCGCGTAGTCGCATGGAATTACACTGCCCTTTTCAGACTCTGAGCCCCTGCCCCTCTACAACCCTGTGCACGTCCCTGTATACACACATATATACATACACAACATGGCATATTGTTCAAACACAAAGTGCATTAGGACAAGATCTATATGTACCGTCATGACTCATGAGTCATGACTCATGAGTCATCAGAACAAATAAGGAAATAATAATTGATAAAAATCAATCAATTGAAACCCGCACATGTATGACTGCACAGATGTGTCAAACCACACAAAAGATGGATCAAGGTACATGTACTCTGTATCCTGTACAATGTACAGTATGTGGATGGATCAACCTCTAAGAATTACCCTCATCTTTTCTGTAGAACTGATGCTTGGAATAAACCGTCGCAGTTTTCACAAAGTGACATACAAGCGATTGAAGGTGGTCAAGTTTTAAAACCGTGGTTTCGATGTCATTTTAATCTCGAAGATCATTAATTTTTACTTTGTTAGAAAGCTGAAATCTCAAACGACACGTAACTGTATTCGTTTTGTAGAGGAAAATAACTATAAACGAGTAACAAACTTATAAACCAAACAGTCACTTTGTGAAAACTGCACACGCTGTTGTCAAGTTTTCACGAACTGACGTTTCCCGTGCATTAGTTTTAGGGACACGTGTCAACTTCGTGGAACACACGTGTGGCGTGATCGAATTGTGTCACTTCGTGAAAACTTAACATGCCGTTCGCATAAAATACATGCAGTAATACATGCACAAGGCTGCAATCGGTCACATCGTGAAAACTTAAAACCAGTTGACTTCAATTTTACAAAAACTTCATTACTTTAATTAGAAAACTAGATAGCTTTGAGGATTTGGTGAAATGAAAGATAACAGTATTTGAAGTCCAAATATTGACTAAACTCATTTCCGTCACTTTAATAATAATAATAATGTGTGGACTTATATAGCGCACGAATCCACCGAGTGGTGCTCAAGGCGCATTATATTATTACCCCTGCTCATAAGGCTCATAAATCATTCCTGAAACCATCTCAGCTCCCTGGGGGGTATACAGCTCAATTGCTGCCATTACAGCGCATATAGGGCTAATCAACCAACTCTGCCCTCACAGGTACCCATTTAACCCCTGGGTGGAGAGAAGCAATTATGGTTAAGTGTCTTGCTCAAGGACACAAGCGTCACGGCCGGGTTTCGAACCCACATCCTGCTGCTAACACCAGAACTTGAGTCTGGTAAGCTAGACCGCTCGGCCACGACACTGTGAAAACTGTGAAGAAACTTACAGGATATTACAGACATTTTCAATCGCTGTGACAAGATTTATTTGGTCGTTTTGAATATCAGATTTTAGCACAGTCCTACGAAGCATATGAGTATGTACAATAGTGCATAGTCATGGGGATGACAATCTTTATGAAAGTGAATGAGGTTATAAATACAAGCAAGTACAAATGTTTCAAATTTTGCGAAAAAGCCTCCAAAAAATCTTTTGTTCACTAAAACTCGTTTTAAATGATTTTCCTTCACTGTCAATGCATCGTTTCACTATTGTATTTATTGTTTTGTGAATTGTTGTAATGTTCGTCTACTTTTATCCATTTTTGCTTAATTTTGTTTTTAAAGTTGTTAGTCTCACTTCATCTGTTTTAAATTAGCTCATGTCTTTAACTTTCTTAAGGCATTTTACTCCTTTATTTAAGTTTAAATTTTTTAAACATTGTAAATTTCTCTGCAATTTAATCTTTGGTCGCTATGGAATTTTTTTATTAAATAAACCATTTATGAATGAATGAATGAATGAATGAATGAATGAATGAATGAATGAATGAATGAATGAATGAATGAATGATTCTGACAAGTCCTTTCAAATTTCACGTTATCCTAGTTTTGAATTCAAAATGAATGTGTTCTTTGAACTTCCCATGTCTACAGATAAGTAAGCCATATTTCATGTTGAGTTTCCCTGTATTTTGGCTAGCGCATAATCTTGATCTGTGACATTCACCTACCACAATAGGGGTGCGTGCCATTTCTAGGTGAGGCAAATAGACCAACGACACAAAATACTAACTGTGCTCCTTCAAAGATGAACCGTTTTTCTGGGTTAAAAATTATAATTATTAAGTTGTGGGGGGGAGGGGGGATCTCAGAAAGCACAGTGGTAAACTTGTGCATGTAGGGCCACTGTTTTAGTACAGGTGTTCTTGTATGCTGACCATGCAATTATGTGCCCACAGGCCAATGCGATGTTATCCACTTATCACCAAATACGTTTTATGTACATGTATAACTGTATTCAATTATAAGTAAGACTAATTGCAGCGACACCATGTGAAATTCTCAATTGAGTAATAATTAGTTCTGAAAAGAACTGGAGGTTACAACTCGACGTTTCGATCAGTGTGCTCTGATCGTCCTCAGGAGAATTTCACATGGTGTCACCGCAATTAGTCTTAGTTATCCTCTTCACCATGCAAAGCTTTACCTGTATTCAATTATGGTTGGTTTTTTTTTTTTTTTTTTTGGTTACCAATAATTTATAGTGGCTTTAAAGGGAAGGTTGAAACCTTGAAGGTACCTTCAAGGTATCTTCAAGGTACCTTCAAGGTATCTTCAAGGTACCTTCAAGGTATCTTGAAGGTACATGTACCTTCAAGGTATCTGAAAGGTACCTTGAAGGTATCTTAAAGGTACCTTGAAGGTATCTGAAAGGTACCTTGAAGGTATCTTCAAGGTACTTTGAAGGTATCTTCAAGGTACTTTGAAGGTATCTTCAAGGTACCTTGAAGGTATCTTAAAGGTATCTTAAAGGTACCTTGAAGGTATCTTAAAGGTACCTTCAAGGTACACGGACAACACTGGAAATGATGGCAAAACAGATTCTATGGATACACATGCTTACTTTCATAAAATGAGTCCTGATAATACATGTACATGTAACAACCAACCAGTGAAAGTTTCAACTCAATGCAAAGTGATGACGTCACGATAAAAGTGTAACAAAAAGGGATTTTTCGGAAGTTTTAACGGAAAACACATGGAAAGAACAAAAGAATTCCATCGGCATTTTTTTGTCAATGTGCATATATCTGTTTGTGTTTTCTCTGGAAATGAGAGCGCTTCAGACGGAATAATTTGTCAAGATGATTGGTACCTTAACCAACTTCACATCAAGTATGCTCAGTATTTCACAGGTGAGCAAGAAAATTCAGAGCGGCGTGTGTGCGTTTCACCATGGATTTGTATTGTTGCGTCACTCATTTGCTAGCGATAACGGCCGGCAAGTTAGCATGCCTTTCTCTATGCTTAACGGTTAGCAGCGCTATGAAATGAAAAACGTACAGTAAGCAAAAAATCGGCTGCTTAGCGGCTCTATGAAATTGTGCCCTGGTTTTTACTTTCTGTGCAAAATACAACGACTGGGTGTTAGTATTTAGCCAGGTTCTGTACACTAGTTTGGTTGTACACTGTACATGTTTCATACATGATTTGAAACCACACCACATCCATTTGTATGCATCCACCTTTTTTTTGTCCAGGTTCAATCAAGCATGAAATATAAACCAACCAGGAATTCCTTTCTTTCTCATTTTTTATATGTCCCAATGAGTAATAAGAGCCTCCTACATTACAAAGCCCTCGTGGCTGTAGGTCATTGTAAAAGGAAGAGGTGGGACATAACAATTGCCTGGGGCATCCTGCTCTGAGGCTAGAGTTAGCTATCAAGCCAGGGAAAGTGTTTTCGGCATGTCATTAGCTGCATGTATGATATTTAGGGGATTACTCCCGAATACCTCTTTGAAATGTTTTTTTTTTCTTCTTTTTATTTCATGTTTGTGTGGTTGTGTCTGTGTTACACATACGTAACCTGAATCCTCCAAAATCCTTCAGTAGTAAAGCAAGCACATGACATGTATGCACACATGTGTTTCTTATCTGTGATACATGTACATGGCCAGGGACCCTCCCTGCATGCATGGAGCAATAAACAGTGTCCACTGACCCAAGCACTGACCTTGCATTCACTACAACAAACATGGATGTACATGTACCATGGAAAGGCAAGTATGCCTAATAACCGCAATCCTCCAAAATCCCTCACTTTAGCAAAGAGCATGTAGCATGTAACCTCATTCCTTCAAAATCCTTCACTTTAGCAAAGAGGATTTTGCAGGATTTGGGAAGGTTAGGGTTAATGAGCAACTTGTGTAGCACTTTGTGCACCATTCTCTATAAGGGAACAACTTTAAAAATGTGTTGTCGTCATAATGTTGATGTTACATTTGGAACGACCACATACTTTACTGTATACAGAAAGCCTTGTGCAGGTGTTGATATATATTTTGTGTAGACATTTATACAAATATACACATGTACAAAAAAATAACTATGCACAATGAACGTACACTGTGTCCACATCCAATTCAAAAACAGTTATTTCCATACATGTATGTGTCAGATTTATGTACATGTACATACATGTACATGCGTGTACAAGTACAGCATCCGTGGTGACCGAGGGCAACTAAGATCCAATCATAAAGCCTACTGAATATTCATTTCCTGGCCATTAAAGCTTACTGAATATTCATTTCCTGGCATCAAGTTTACTGAATGTTCATTTCCTGTCATAAAACCTGTGGGATATAAATGTTCAGTCTTAAACCTACTGAATATTCTTTTTACAGGCATTTCACAGACACCCCCGCTGAATGCAACGCAATGTAACAACGACAGAAAAATATGCAGGCTGCTCAATCAGCTACAAAAATGGTTCGTTTGTTCTCTGCTGATGACGGCAACAAGATGCATCAACTTTTTTACATCATTTGCTGCATGTGTACTGCATTCAGGATGGTTAGGGTTTAAAGCCTACTGAATATTCGATGCAATAGAAGTTTTCAAAAAGCAATTACAAGTAGATGATTTCACTCCATTCTGGGTCATCTTGCAGGACAAGAATAAACTATGTCTTTTTTCTGTACAACAACAATACATACTACATGTGCATGTAGGTTCATGTGGCAATCTTAATGTTGTCATTTTTGGTTTGGTTGTTTTTGGCTGTAGTCATTTTTTATATCATTTTTTGACAAATTAATTTTGTTTTTGTATTTATTTATTTATTAATTATTATTATTATTTTTTTGGGGGGTGGTAAATGATATTCATTCCTTTGGCTTAACCCTAACCCTCCAGGGTATTTTGGCTAGAAACCCTGCCAGACGCATCAGATTGCATCGTTTGTCAAAGTGACTTGGCTGCCCAGTGCAGCAAGATCCATCTGGTCACAAATATCAAGGCCGAACTGTCTGTGGTCACCCAACGCAGCAGGATACAACTCTGGCATTGTTCAATGGGACCAGCTCTCAATAGCCTCAGACTTGGCTGCTTATGCACTGGTGTTGACAGCTGAATGCATCAAAGTGCACCAGACTTTTCCACCTGATGCACTGTGCTGCGTCTGGCAGGATTAGGGTTAAGGTAATAGGAATATGATACTTAATTATCCTGAGCATCAGGTACATGCGATGCACTGAGTCCATTCAGTAAAAACACGAGGTTTAATACCCGGAGAATCCAAACCTATCAAAATCAACGGATCGCATTGGCAAACAACGGCAAGCTTACTTTGTATCTTATTTGGTCTTTGTCGTAGATGCGCTTGTAGGGCACCTTCTTTGGGGCGTAGAAGTGAGCCAGTTTCCCCAGGTACACACCGTTTCTCAAGCCCTCCTCCAGCTCTGTGGTTGGTGGGAGTTCCTCACTGATACAGGCTTCCATCCATCTGTTATGGCAGAAGGGGAGGAGGGGGAAGGAAGAGATGTCATTCAAAGGTATTTTAACACAAGTTGAAAACAGAGGGGGGGGGGGTTGAGAACAAAATGATTATCAGGGGTGTGACTTTACAAGTAAAAAAATCCTGAAAAATGGGTCAGCGGGCCCGAGTCTCCCTTTGGTCTAGAGGAAAAAGCCCCCTGAACCTCCTGGATGTTTAATTTTGAAGGATTTACAGACTCCCCACATCCCCACAGACAAGAAACTAGAGGTTTGAACACAATACAGGCTACTTCTTTCTTTCCTTGGTGGCTACTTCTCTTTTTTCAAGAAAATTTTGAGGCAAAGAGAGATTTGTAAACAAACCTGAGAAATTACAGGCCTGAATTATATACTAAATTCAAACAATTTTTTTTTTCAATACAATAAGATCAGAATGATCAGGTATACAGGTGACACCACATGTGTAATAATCTCTTCTTGGAAGAAGTGTGGTTTTGAAAAAAACCTGTAATGAGGACAGTTCTCGACGTTTCGTCTTCAATGAGAATCAAAGATCACGAAGGTAGTCAAAAAATGTATCCCCCATCATTTTTTTTTTCTGTACAATGAGATTACTTTCAAATGGCAACTATTTCAAACCAACTTTGTTCTTCTGAACTGTAAACCGAACACTGTAGTTCAAAGGGACTGAAATCATAACAGTTTGTGTGCGTGCATTTGTCTTAATAGTTATTGAATACATATACAAAGTTTCCATCCGAAGCAACTTCCCCAGCAACAAACTCTTAACCCCGCGGAACCCAAAAGCAATCAAAATTTCCTAACCAAAACACCAATAGCTTCATATATGTAGAGGGCCACTTCCTTCAAAAAAAGGAAGGTACATGTAAACACTGGTAATATCAGCAAAATTGCTTACACGACCATGCGGACTCTCTTTGAATCACGATACATACAGCATTATTAACCCTTCTCAAAATCAGTCAAAATGTTGATATGTATACTTGCCGAGGCATACATCTAGTGCATTTAACCAGTTGACGTCGGGAATATTTATTTTTTTCCGGTCCCCCGTGCGGGTTTATTTTCAGTGAAAAATCTGAAAAAATTTCTAGCCATTAATAATTTTTTTTGTCAATGAAACTAAGTTCGGACACCCAAATAAACACCTTTACTCATTGACATTTTGAGAATTAAATGGCTAGTTTTTTAATTACGGTTGTGTTTGTTCAGCACAATTAGACCGTTGGCAAGCCCCGATGCAACGGCCTATTAGCGACCAGCACCCGGTCGAAAAGACGGCATACCTGGAGAGAGATCGAATGCCTCGTAAACAATGGATATAAATCCCTCTTTACAAATCCCTGGCTGGTACGTCAAAGGAACAGGTCTTGGATAAAGGGATTAGGCAAAAATCAACGAAAAGAGTGAACTCGTTCAGTATTTGCAGTGCATTTTGTCCGGGGCCACCGAACCGTGACCCCATGGACTCCGAGAAACGATTGCGTGTATACAAGTCAGCCGCCACGACCACACGCCACGTGTGGCGTGTTGACAAGTCTCCCGGTGACACACACAAAAGTCGGCATGCGTGTTTAGACGCTCTCCGATCCGCTGTCCAAAAAAAATTGCGTGTATACACGGCCTCCGAAGCGAACTGGTTAAAAGTCGAACACTGTCAAACCCTATGTGTAGTAAGTACATTTACAGGTCAAAATGAGTCAACCGTCAACAGTCAAAACAGTCAGTTGACTGGTTTTGACCACTACAGCTACTTGCCACTGAAGTTCAACTATAGTAGGAGGGTTAAAGAACCAAACAGTGAAAGTTACATTCTAGCAAATGTGTTAATGAGAGAAACGAGTGATATGCCTTCAGATTGTTCATTTAGAATTTAGGAAAAAAGTTGTACTTCTGAAACATTTTACTGGCAATAACTACGCTTTACTCAAACATGAACGGCACACCAGACAAAATCCTTTTCTAGAGAAGATTGATGCCATCATCAGCTTAAATACACCATGTTAGTTTCACAATAAAGTTTGACCATTTATATATGGTTAATGTATTTCAATGAGAAATGTTAAAACTTTCCATTTCAGAAGGCGGATGTGAAAGCTGTATCGGTTCTGTGTTATCGTGATGATTATTTTAAAGAACCAAGCTACAATGTACGTACTATGCAGACACTGAAAGTGTGTGGGTTTACATGAAATTGTACCCATAGAAACCAGTTTATTGTTATGAATACCACCAATCAGTGTATGCAATCCTCCGTCTACATACTCCAAATAAGTTTACACTTCATACATGTATGCGCTGCCAGATCTGTACTGTAGGTTCAAGGTCAAACAGCAGCCTGACACACCCAGGCAAAACTCCTACACACAAAATAAGGCCACATTTATTTGAAGGCGTGTTGCAGCAGCATGGATATGTACAGCCATTTGTTATGAACTGTGATGAACTACGGGTCAAGTGTTTCTGGGGGAACATGGGCATTATTATAAAAAACCTCCTGGTATTTATATTTGATAACTTGTGCAAATGATATGTCTAATTATTGTAGCTATCTCACAAAACAATACATGTACATGTAGCTTAAATTCTCATGGTGGAAAATTATTTATTTGAACAGGTTTGTGAGACTGGTTGATAATTGCAGTAGCTTTTTTGGAGAATTTTAATTGTTGTAATCGTTTTAACTTTATTTTCTTTTATTTTAATTTAAATTTGTTTTAATTTTAAATTTGTATATTATGTTGTTTTGGGTTTTTTTTTTTTTTTTTGGGGGGGGGGGGTTTACCTTGGGAAATCACATCATTTTCTTGCTAATTCTTGGATAAGTCCTGAAAATTCCTTCCAATGTTGCCAAAGGAGTTTCAAGTTCTCTTAACACAGGATGCAACTCATGATGCATGTCCCACAAGTGAGCATTTATTCATATGTTAAATAGTCATGAACATACATGTACAGTTATAATGTAAACACAATGCATGGCCTACAAGTACAGGGAACATGAGTCTGGTACTCATAAATGTAGGACAGGTAATTGTACTGTACACACAGGTGCTCACTCCTAGCATATTTTGTCGGAGGTCACATAAGGTCATTGCACATGCAATGTGGCTTTGATAACTCCAATCTCTGCTTGGCTGATGAAGACACAGCAGACCAGCTGTGAAATATGTCTGGGTCAAAGAAGGCTCCATGAACCATTGGAATTGGGTTATAAATAGCCGATGGTTTTCTGTCCACAGTATTTGCTGGTATAAAGCTTAAAAATCCCTTGGATGAAGTCACTTATGCATAATGTGATATGTACATGTACATGTACATACCATATCCTGGCGCCAATTCCATAGCACTGAACAACTTCATCCAATTATTTCTTCTTTTAAATTGCTTTACCAAGGTAGCCAGTTGTCTAGAAAATGTTCTTCCAGTTAAAGTTTCCAAGGACACTTGACCCATTGATTTCAAGTTGTCACCCCCCCCCCAAAAAAAATGTATTTGCTACACAAATTTATGGGACAAATGTGCAATGTATCTGGAGGGTAACTTGCTAAAACTTTCTTCAAAAGTCTATTGGATCATTCCATTTCATATTCCAGTCCACTCAGGACGATGATTAGAGCATACTAATAGAAACATCGAGAATACCCTGTGATGTCCCAATGGTTATCCCTGAACCACATTCTCACCTAGCGATAGTTGAGATACGAGTTGCCCGATATTGGTTCTTCCCCTGAACCATAATCTCACTTGTACTTCTCACAATAGCGATAGGGAGTTGAGATGGTTCTAGGAATGACATAATTGGCCTGATGACAGGGGTAATAATGTGCCATGAGCGTCAAACTTGGCGGATACCGGTGCAATATAAGTGTCCATTATTATTATTATATAATGTTAAAGAAGTTTGACTGATGACAACTGTAAGAGGCCCCTTACAGGAACACAACACACCCCTTTAAACACAGATTAAATGTGCCATGTACTTCTGTTAGATGACCTTTGACCCTACATAGGATGAGTCATAGAGTTACATATGGTGAGGTCTCAGGATCTGTCCTTATGAGGTCAACAACATTTATTTTGGCTGATATCATTTGGGCCACTGCAGGGTTTGGAATGGGTACCCTGCAGTTTGTTAAGAGAAAAACACCCGAGGAATAACTATTTTAGGCTTAATGATACACTACAGGTTTGAGTCTCAAGGAACCCCTGCAAAAAAAATAAATAAAAAAAATACAGCTGCACGAAAAAAATAAAATAAAATAATCCAAACAACAAACATGGAAACTAATCCGACTTGTGAAAGGTGATGATACGATGTACTGTACATTGGAACCTGTTGATCAACTAGCTCGTGTTTCAAGTAAAATGCATTTTGTTTATAAAATGTGAAATGACAGTTCCTTGTCTCATCCGTCACGCTACAAACCCACCAAAACATTTTTTTTAAATCAACAATCTGAAAGATATCACGTTGAAAATCTAATTTGTATCCAGGAACATTAAAGTAATTGGATCAGTGGCCCACTCAACCATTAACAGACAGAACAAAATGTAACCTTACCGTGAAAAAAAAAAAAAAAAGTCAATTAAACCCAACACTCAACGTGTGCCATCTTCCCAAACCCTAACCCCCCCCCCCCCGACATTTTCACCAGAAACCCTCCTGAATCCACCAAAATAAATCGAGATGCACTAAAGTCACCCAGTTATTGGACTTTGATAGAACTAGCGGGTACCCGTGCTTCCCACAGGACCCGCTAGAAAGGGAGGTATTTTGGTGGGAAACCGGAAGGGGATATTGAAGTGGTTTGTCTGCTACATGTATGAGGGGGAGGGGTGGGGGTGAGGGGTGAGGGGTGAGGGGTAGGGGTGGGGTGAGGGGTAGGGGTGGGGTGAGGGGTAGGGGTGGGGTGAGGGGTAGGGGTGGGGTGAGGGGTAGGGGTGGGGTGAGGATAGGGTTTTAAACGAATTTTCTGTTTGGAGTGGAATATTCCATAGGGCGGAATTGTGGCAATTTTTTGTAGAAACTATTATGACATGAACAAAAGAAGTCAAAATCTTTGAATTGGTACAGTGGCAAATGCAAAAAGGGCAATTCCACATTACATTTTTGAGGCAGTTGTCCGACTCTAAATGCCATAATTTCCTTACTTATATATTTCACTCATCAGTTTTTTTTCACAGTTATGCCCAGACTTTACTCAGCACAAAATAATAACTTCAGAAATGTGTTACATGTAATGCTAAACATAGATAAATGCCGGTTACTCATGTTACATTTTTCGGACATGCATAAAATGTTGTGTTTTCTCTTACACTGCGTACACATATAATACATCTGAAATTATTATTTTGTGCAAAGAAAGGTCTGGGTATAATTTTGCAACTAATGTGGGGAAAAAAAAACTGATGAAAATGGCATAATGCGTTGGCTCAAAACCTCAGAAATGTAACATGAGTAACCATGGAATTGTATTCATGGCTTGGCTGGGCTATATCAGGGGTCGAAATTAAATGGATTTTCATGGTAGCCAGCAGGGCTAGTAAAACAAATTTTTTAGTAGCCCTGATTAGATTTCAGTAGCCCAAAAAAGAGCTTTAAATCTGTAATTCTTTATTCTTTGTTTAGCCTATACATTGATTTCATGTATTGTAGGCCCTATCACCGTGAGAGTATAGATAAATGTACCAAAAATATGAAAAACTAAGGAAAAAACACCTCTGTTCTTATCCTCGGAATTATATGCAAATTTTACGCACCACTTGCAATACATCAGTCACATTGTTTTTATCATCGTAGTTCAACCACTTACGGTCATTCTGCCATGCCCTCTGGAATTTCCGTGTTCTTTTCTGTTGTTCATAGGATCGACTTGTTTCCTTGTCATCCCCGGCCACTTTTTGTTTTTTCGCATGAGGTTTCACTCCTTGCAAAAAGCACCACATGCATCTGTACTGTTGATATTAGTTAGCGAGCGAAGCCGGCCGGCCCCAAACTTTCAATCAATCACTAATCAGGTAAACCGATTCAGTATAGTATAGTGCACAGATAATTATAACGCGGCATGTTCTTCGTCCGCACTGTGCCTAGCCTTTAGTCAAGGCGCGCGTGGCACCCCGTATACTGGCGTACAGACGACACGAAAGACCACCACAGCGCTGTGGTTGTCTTTCGTGTCGTCTGTATCCGGGGTGCCACACGCGCCTTGACTAAAGGCTACACTGTGCCTAGTTCTCACCACAGCAATCTGATTACCTGCTGAACGAGTGCGGGAACCAGTTCGGTATACGAAGCCGGGTGTGTCATTAGATATAGACACCGTGAAATTGTGCACGTGCACAGGACCGAATATTCCGCTGCGCACACTCTACAGTAGGGTAGCAAATTTTTAGGTGAGCAGTATTTTATGTGACACCGTCACAGTGCAGTGCATGCCGCGGCCGCGCCGCGCCGTGCGGGACCGCTGTACGATCAAAGGAATCCATGGCCGATATAATGCATTTCTAGCATGTTTTGATGCAACGGCGAGTTGACAACAAATTTTTCACTACTGATTACAAAGTAAAGAGCCGAACCTTATTGTCAGACAGTTCATTATTATTTGTGATGCTGCATTTTTACTTTATTTTTCCACTAGCCCGCCGGGATATCAAGCTAAAAAAAAATAGTAGCCCGGCTGTAAATCCACTAGTCCTGGGCTAGCGGGCTACCGGCAATTTTGACCCCTGCTATATACATGTGCAGTACTGAATCCAGTAAAATCAAGCAAAAACAGGTGGTGGATTTTGATGGAGTTTGATGGGGTTATAAGGGTTGTGAACACAAACAAAAATGACTGTTCCACATAGATCATGTGCGCCCCTCGATCCAATCCTCCCAATCAAATTGTGACAGGATTAGGAAAGGTGGGACTAGATAAGGCCAACAAAAAAAATCTCCGGTTTCTGGTCATAGGTCGGCTTCAAAATCGGTGCAGTGATGCGCTTTTTTTTTTTTTTTTTTTTTTTGCCAACCAATGAAATACGTGATACATGTAACGCAGTTACTGGAACCAGACCAAATCTCCTGTACACAATGTACACTGTATGGTGGCTAAGAGAGGGCTCACAAATCCGGCAAACGTTCATACCCCTGATGTGAAAAAGTAGTTTAAAGCACAGCACGGCAGAATTCCAGCAATTTTGGCTGCAAGTGGACATCGTTTCATAGCAACAAAAAAAGAAAATTGAAAATGCAGATGAACGGCTCTGAGGTGACGGGCACAGAGACCAGAAACCGGAGGCCGTTTTTTGGCCTAACAGTACTCCTGCTTTTTTTGCTCTCTCTCTCTTACTTCTTTGCCTCCTCCAGATGACAGAGATACTGGTATGCAATGTTCTTCATCCTCTGCTCGTCCATCTCGGCAGCGGACGCCCGGTGAGGCATGTCTTCATTCTCATCTGGAAATTTAAAAAACAAAATAAAAAACAATAATTATAATTGTAAGTAAGAATTGTACACTTCAATTAACTCTTGATAATAAACACCAGGGTACAAATCTTGCATGGGAGATAAGTTGTTTTAGTCAGAGGATCCTTGGATTGTAAAAGAGATTAGGCCATGAATGGAGTAAAACTTGTAGCTTTGCATGGTGAGGAGGATAAGTAAGACTAATTGCGGTGACACCATGTGAAATTCTCAATTGACATGTATTTCAGAACTAATTACTACTCAATTGAGAATTTCACATGGTGTCACCGCAATTAGTCTTACTTCTGAATGGAGTAGCAATCTTGCTGTATGGGTTATGAGATACGTGTGAAGTAACATAACTTTTCCAAAGGAATTTTGTTGACAAACCAGGGATCCTTGGAAAGTGAAGAGAAACCAAATACGGATATTGCAAACTAGTGTTGGATGAGTTAACTCGCCTACAATCAGTGCAATTTTTGAAACAACCCATTCAGGCCACTCCAAGCCATTAGCTGTTGCCAGTGGCCTTCTATGGTTACCCTTCTGTGCACTGTCACACCACTGAGATTACAGGGTAATATGTTGGCCAGTATCTGGATCAACATGTATTCATCTCAAGTTAAATGTAGTCTATGATAACGTGATGTGCTGTGTTACACTGTACAAAAACCAGGCATTGCTTCCAATCCCCCAAACCCTACCACCAATTCCCCCCCCCCCCCCCATGATAATGTGACGTGTTGTGTTACACTGACGATACATACTCAGGCCTGATACTATCTATTGGTAGGGGCAAGGCAATTTAAGCTAGGTTAAGGGCACCTCTATGAGGAAAATGTAAATTTCTATTGGAACACTTCAAGGGGCACCAAAGCAATGACCAGGGGGCACCAAGGCAATTGCCTCCGTTGCCTCCGTGTAGTATCAGGCCTGCATACTGTACAAAAAACAGGCGCCTCTTCCAATCCCCCAACTAATTTTAATATTTTTTTAAACTAAATTTTGTATTAGAAGTTTAAATGTGTTTGTCTGATGCCAACTTTATTGATCATCCATTACTATTAAAGTTAAAAGCTACATAGCCTGTAGCCTTCACCTGAATGAATACAATGGGTATAGGTTTGTACATGTACATAATACATGTCATAATATGAGACAGTAACTTTAACCTAGTGTTGATGGTCCAGTAAAGCTAATGAGCTGATATACATGTATACTGTACTATACATGTATAAAGTATATAGCCATGGACATGGCAAACTATTCTTGTGAAATAGCACTTCCTGTTTGTGTTTACAAAGGCAAAGGAAAATGTGAAGTACATGTGAATTTTGAAAAGTACTTTTGGGAGATACATGTAAGGTTCATCACAACTTGTACAATTGGATCCTACACTGTCATAGCAATAATATAATTCAGGAAGTAGGGTTGCAAAAAAAAAAAGACAATGAGATGACACTACCAAACAAGGCAGATTGCCAGATCCGCCAAACACAATAAATAAAATAGAAAAAGGAAGGAAGAAACTTAAAACGAAAAATATTTTGGATTGCAATACACAATAGGGCATCCAAATTTGTTATTCTTTGAAAACCAGGATGTCCAAATGTTTAACTTACAACACTTAAATTTTGCATATGTGTGCATTACAAATAAAAAAGGGTTTACTTTTAGCAAATAGGGCAGCCAAACGACACCCAAATGTTGCTGGCTAACACTACAGGTATGTACATCATTGGCGGATCCAGGGGGGGGGGGGGGCTAAGGGGGCTGTAGCCCCCCCCCCCTAAAATCGTTTTAAAAAAAATTTAAAAAATTAATTTAAAAAAAGAGAAAAAGAGGGAGAGGGAGGGGAGGGGAGAACGCACGCACTCCCATTCCCACAGTGAGCTTTGTTTTTCTCTCCCTTTGATTATTTCATTGTAATTTTTGTAGTACTGAAAAATAATAGTTTTTGATTCTCAGCCCCCTCCTAAAAAATGTTCTGGATCCGCCCATGTACATAGTATGTCTCCCCTTATAGACCAAATGCATATGACGTCGCAAACTGAAGGTCACCCCCTATCAGAGGCAAGCGAAGGTCACTCATTGGTTCATGTATGCGTGCTGTGCATATACGCACGCACAGTGCGCATACATGAACCAATGAGTGACCTTCTCTAGCCTCTGAATGAGGGCGATATTCAGTTTGTGACATCATATGCATAAGGTCTATTAGTATTATTAACTCCTATTCTCAAAACCATTTGTTTTTCATAGGGTTTTGAGGGATCGAACTATACAAGGGATTTATGAGCACATGAGTAAGCATGGAGGAGGAACATTTTGTCTGAGTAGCATAAAACATGAAGGACAAAATTCAAACAATACCAAATGCTGACTAACATTTCCTAAAGTATCTGACATATCCTAATTTACCATTTTCTCTTTGCAGGAGATTATCTATTAACCAAATACAAATTTGCACAGACTATCTGCATAGTCTACACTCATCAGATCAGACGGATATAACCTTTTTTTTATCTATTGAAAGCGAGCCGAATGTACTTTTAAAAGGTCAAACTACCTTTACTGGTCAATTTGTCCAGTAATCCAGTATGGACTTACATGTACATGTAGCATTAACCCTCAACATGTACATGTACTTTAGGCCTGTGATGGGTAGCCGGGTTTGCAGGTACCCGTCTGTCGAGTTCAATACCCAGTTCACTTGTTACCGGTTCGGGTCCCCGAAACCCGCTTTTTAAAATCTGATGTAACATTTCAGAAAACAAATGCCAGCCACTGATGAACGCTTACAGATCTTTAACCCTCCTATAGGTTTAACAATCAAAGACACTCAAAATTTGATTGTAACTCCCAACCCATTGACTTTGTGCAGTGCACTCAAATAAATGCAAGGACATGTGGCTATGGTAGGAGGTCAAACCAAAACCACTCGACTGTAACTTATGCAGTACATACACAGCTCTGTGTGACTCTGCATATAACTTGTAAGACATACACAAGTGTGTTTGACTTTGCCACTATCTCCAGCACTCTTATACACATGTGTGAACAATTGGCAATGCAACCAAAAATACTCAAGTGACTGTCTGTGGGTGCGGTGCTTACTGGGCCAAATTTCAGCCTGGGCATAGGAGGGTTAATATTTGTTTATAATAAGGTTTCAGGCACTGATGAATTATAAAAAAAAAAATTTTTTATTGTTATGTTTTTACAATGAACGTAATTGGTAACGAACATAATGGTAATGAACAATGTACATGTAGGCGTTACAACAATGCATCCCAGGAGGAATTATCAAGCATGGTGGAAAATCCGGTTATGTCCCCCATTTTTTTAAGGGTACCCGGGAAACCGGACCATTACGGCGGCCGGGTACCCGGTTCCAAAATTACCTGTGGATGCACAGCACTAACGTACTGTACAGTGTACGTGTACACGTACATGACAAAAACTGCATAAAATAATTGTGTTTACTGGAGCAAAACATATTTTACAAGGGCTGCTATAATGCTGTCAAGAGATTCTGAAATAATTCAGCAATCCTGGAAAAGAGATTGAAATTCCTGTAAATTCAATCTCTGTCCAATCGACTTAACAGACTGACAGTATATGTACACCGTCATCACACAACATAACTTTTCCAAAGGAATTTTGTTGACAAACCAGGGATCCTTGGAAAGTGAAGAGAAACCAAATACGGATATTGCTAACTAGTGTTGGATGACCCAATTTAATAACACAGTTGATGTAGGTATACAATTGATAATTAATTTACTTTTTTTTGCTCCATTTTTAATCTTCCCTTTTAGTCCTATCTTTAATCAGTATGGTAGACTGGGACGGGGGTCTATTTGTGCAATTTAGTCCTTTACGTTTTATTTTGTATGTAATTGTCCATTAAGACTTTTTATTATTATTAATTCATCTGTACCTCCTGTAACAATTTTTGTATAATATTGATATATTTTTATATTATATGAGGGCCCCAAATGATCAGCTGTGCTGGATGCTCGTTAAAGATGGTTTTAAATAAAATAAATAAATAAATAAATAAAAAATAAAAATAACCCTCCTACAATCAGTGCAATTTTTGAAACAACCCATTCAGGCCACTCCAAGCCATTAGCTGTTGCCAGTGGCCTCCTATGGTTACCCTTCTTTGCACTGTCACACCACTGAGATTGCAGGGTAAGGTGGTCTCCCATTGATATATTGCAGGCCATACTATTATGTTCGAACATTTCCAGTGGCCTTGGATGACACACAGTTGATTTTGTAAGATTTTGTACATGTGTATGTGCTGAAGGTTGGTGAAGAACATATTGAAAATTTAGTGGATCGGAGTGGCCTCCATGTGTAGGAGGGTTAAAGCACTTTGCAAAGACTGTGTAAAGTCATTATCAAGGTCAATGTAAATGTATGTAGTTGTATGCAGTCCAGGAGAATCTGTAATAAAATTGGCATACTACATTGTACATGCAATCAACAAAATATTTAGTCAACAAAATATTTAGTCAACAACAACTTTTCAAAACATCTACAAGTGCACAGGTGTAATTTGGGACCAAGTTATTAACTTTGAAAACCATCCTACTTTCGGTACAATTTTCCAGCAAGCTGACTGACCATTCAAAACAAGACAACTGCCTGTTTAAGAATGGTGGATCAGCTGTGTTGATTACAGTTACCATGTACAGTACAGATTAATTAGATCACCACACAGTACCATTTGGCAATCATAACACGATGCCGACACAGCACCTTTATCATTCAAAACCATCTGAATTATATTGAGTGATCAACCAACAAGAGGGAATTGAAATATTTGGGATTTTGCATGAAATATATGGACAAACAAATTCTGTATGATACACACAACCCACTGTAATTTGACAAAAATGTATGTAAATTTGCACACAAACCCTTGTATACATGCAGTCTCCAAAATGCCACAAAAACTTGTGTCTGCTAAATACACAATGCTTTTTCTATGCATGCCTCAAAATATTGCATACTGTACACAAGAGTGATACATGGATACCCCAAAATACCCCTGGGACAAAAACAAAGTGTTCTGACCTTCACACAAACCGAGTGTGCCCCAGTGTGCCACATGGTATTTTGTGGATAACTCCTGCTATATGTACAGTGTATTTTGCAATGAAACAAAGCAGGTGGCTGCTTCAGTTTACCTCATCTCTCTGAAGTGCCTTGGGGAATGCCATTAATCTTCAGATAAGAAAGTGTGTGCCTCAAAATGTCACAGTTGTGACATTTTGAAGTATGGATCGACTTTGTTAAGAACAACACTGATAATAGGAGGTAAAACTTGTAGCTTTGCATAGTGAGGATGATAAGACTAATTGCGGTGACACCATGTGGAATCTCAATTGAGTAGTAATTAGTTCTGAAAAGAACTGGTGGTACAACTCGATGTTTCGATCAGTATGCTCTGATCGTCCTCAGGGGAATAGGAGGGTTAAATTTGTATGATTTCTTTATTAACCCTCCTACTACAGCTGAACTTTAGTGGCAAGTAGCTATAGAGGTCTAAATCAAAATCAACTGGGCAATTCCACGCAAGTGCGACATGAGGGTCAAAATTTCAAAATGCTTTTTTCTCAAATATCTTTTGCAAAATTAATAGGGTATATTCTGAAGTTTCTAGAAATGAAAAAAAAAATTGTTCTAGACCAATTATTTTGTGAGTTACAGCACTCTGAAGTTGACACTATGTTTATGCCACCAATCGTAGGTAAGAACACAAAACTTATTTCTTTTGATATTTTTCATTAATCTAATGATATTTAATTTATTTTTGTGTTAAAATAACAACTCTCAGTGTCTATTTTTAGGAAAATAACTTTTATTTATATGAAATTAATGTTAGGTACCCAGGATGTGCCGTCAAAATAACGCTTAGGCTTAGTGTAATGTCAGTCACAAAAAACGATGATTTTTCCCATAAAAACACACAGGATAGTAATTAAAATCTGCCCTTTATTATTTTCTTAGTATGGGGTCTGGGTTGGGCAATAATGTTATCAAGTGGGCAAATAATTGTTATTTAAAGATTTGGTCAATTGAACAAAAGTGTAATGTCAGTCACGCGTAATGTCAGTCACGATATTGTAATGTCAGTCACGTTATTACATAAGTCAATGGAAGAAATTTTCAACAGTTGATGGACTGATAAATTGTCTATTACCCACAATTCAACTTAATGAAGCTCATATAATCCTGAAACAATGCTCTTGGATCCATCATAATCAGCGGCGGCACCAGACCTGTTAAACTGGGGGGAAGCTTAAATTTAAGGGGGCAAACATTAATCTTTAATGCAATTTTGTACTGCTGAAAAAGCATTGACATACCATCGGGGGTAAAATTGGGGGTGAAATTGGGGTAAAATTAACCGGTGTCATTTCCCCCCTTGCCTTCCCCCCTTGCCCCCCCCCACCCCCCCTCCAGCACCGCCGCTGATCATAATTTGTATTTTTAATCCACCATCATCCATCTTATACAGGTAAGTGAATAACATATGGAGTTTTTTATTTCAAGTCAACCTTGCAATGAAACAAATCAGGTGGCTGCTTCAGTTTACCTCATCTCTCTGAAGTGCCTTGGGGTATGCCATTAATCTTCAGATAAGAAAGTGTATGCCCCAAAATGTCCCAGTTGTGACATTTTGAAGTATGGGTCCACTTTGTTAAGAACACTGATAATAGGAGGGTTAAGAAAGTACAGATAAGTGTAATGTTGTCAACCCATCACAAATCAACTTAAACACACAAACTATAACATCTCTCCCGTGTTTAAAAGATCTACATACACTGTAGATCGACTCAACGGATACAGAGTGCTGGTTTGATGGGAAGGACGAGACTGTTTTGTGGAGTATTTTACTTGTACATGTATTATTTAGTACAGTAAAAACTTAAAGAAATGTAAACTAATCTGCTACTACACCAAGCTGTAGATTTACAAAGTGGCGTGTGTGTGTGTGTATGTGTGGGGGTGGGGTGGGGGGTGGGGGTGGTTCAACCCTAAATTATGTGTAGATTTAATAACAATGTGGTAACATAATTTCTTGGAACCTGACCACAATCTGACAACGTTGGTGTTCTGTATCATGTGGCCTCTACTTAAACCGTCGCTAAGTACATTTTATACAATATGTAGATTAGTTCCTGAACTACATGTATAAATTGTTCTCAGCGATAGTAGATACCGCATGGTGTACTGCAAATTAAAAAAACAAAAAACAAAACTAGAATCTTATACCTGACCACGTTGAATATTGCTCACCGGCTAGGATGGGAGAGTATGTGTAAACAAATGTAGGCATGTATTTGTACATATATCCAAATACAAGTTACAACAATGCTTGAAAATTTTGAAATAGCAGTTTTTACATGTCTGTCTTCTCTCAATTCTTTCATGCATGTGAAAAGCAACACATCTGTTATTTTACTGACAAAGACTATTTTATTAAAAAGGGGAGCACCTATCTCTTCCTATCCATTTTCTTCAATGAAAACTGCCTCCCGAATTCAGCTTGTATTTTATACATTTCATGACATTTAATGCATGTTCCAACCTTTAAACATCTTAAAATTATAATTATTCCTTTAAAAAGTGCATAAACAGTTAATTGATACTTCTCTTGTTGACAGAAAATTTATCGTTTTAGTGTTAAATTGTTGTTACTGTTAACAGGTGTTATGAATCTAATGCGTAATGTCAGTCACGGTAATGTCAGTCACGGAGGTGAATTTGCATATTTGTTGAAAAATTCATGAAGAGTTTTTTCCATCTTACTACATGCGTTACTTACCCTTTTAGCTATAATGCTCATATGGTTTCAGATCTGCAGCACTTTTAACTTGAAGAGAAATTTAAAAAACATGTTTGACATTTTTTGGTTGCGTCGCTTTTTGTAATGTCAGTCACGGCAATAAACAACCCCCCTAGTCGGAAAAGCTGAACGTGAAATTTCAAAGTTTCAATACTGTATTGTGTATTCAGGTCCTAGTACCCCCATGTCAAACATGGTTCAGCTGGCTGTAATTGTTCAGACATCAGAGCTGATTTGATATTCAAATTTAGTAAAAACCGTAATGTCAGTCACGGTGGAATTGCCCAACTGCCTGTTTTGACAGTTGACCCAAACGTGCACACAGGGGCATTTTTGACTGGTTTTTACTGTCATTTTGACCACCCTGAACAATACCAGACAATGCTTTTACACAAGTAAAAAATGGTCGACTCATTTTGACCTGTAAATGTACTTACTACACACGTAAGGTTGGACAGTGTTTGACTTTTAAGTGCACTAGATATACCTTGGCAAGTATATCAACATTTTGACTGGTTTTGACCTTTGTAGTCATAAGAGGGTTAAATAACCTACATGATGTACAATACTGTAGATCCAGAAAAAAATTGCAAATTTATTATTTCTATTTATCAACATTGAAAGAAATGCCTTTGAACTGAATTGAAATCACCAACTTGAACATTCTGTGAAATATTAACATGCGGCCTTTACATGTATGTATGTTTAGACTCACTGATGATTTGTGATCAAAAGCACCCAGTCATCTGGGTGCTGTAAAAGGGTTCATGCTTCTTACACAGTGCATGCTTCACATTTGACATGTATTGTACAGTGTATGTAGGCCAACTGTATATAATTTACACAGACACAGGACAGCTGCAGAGTTAATGAAGCGTGGCCTTGATGATAATATGAATCACTCTATCCAAGCAGAAAGTTACAAAACCATTTCAAATGTATGAATAGTTTTTATATCAATGCATACTAAGGCTGTGCCGGGTACCCGGATACCCGACCAAAAATGTCATTACCCGGTTCCATTTTTCGGTTCAAGTTTCCCGTAAACGACTTTGTAAAATTCCGACTGAACATTATTTTAAGCCACACAAATGGAAGTCTCTGATTTGTTGTTAACAAAATGTGTGTGGGGAATGAGGATGCTAAGAGTCGTTTTTAATATACAGTAGAGGCGGGAAATTATTACAGTAAGTCCACATTTATTATGACTCGAATAAAACAGGAGAATCTTGTGTTCATATCGGTTATGTTATACATTCGGGAATATTTATGTGTTTTTACAAAATTGTTTACGGGTACCCGGGTATCCAATTTCAGGTATCCAGTTCCCGAAATAACCGAAAACGCAGCCTTAATGCATGCATATTAGCCCTTCTATGACGGCAAGGCTCAAAATCAGTCAAACTGTTGATATACGTACTTGCCAAGGTATCTATTATCTAGTGCGGGTAGAATGTCGTATCCGACCGCCACTTTTTCTCATTCAATATAACCAATAATGGGAAAGAATGTCGTACATCCGACCACCACTTTTTAAGGGTTATGGGGGGATTCTTTTGCAACCACTAACCAGTTAAAAAATGATTCTATTGATTTTTTGGGGTACAGAAAGCGAAAACTATCTTTAAAATCCACTTTTATGATGGATAGAAGGATCATATTATATTTGCCACTGCGCATGTACAATGACCGTGTTGGTCACTGATGGGGGAGTTGACAAGATCAGACTGACATGACTGAGGAAGTCATTGTATACCAAAAATGCCTGATTTTTCATGAAATAAACATCCTGGAATAATTTGAAGTATATGTCCATCATCATCCAAATGTTCTCCACCTTACTAGGTAGGTAAGATTACATTATTGGTTATATTGAATGAGAAAAGTGGTGGTCAGATACGACATTCTATCCACACAAAAAAAAAAGAGAAAACTAAAAATGCTGAGGAAAGAATGACGTATCCGACCGCCACTTTTTAAGGGCTTTTTTGGAATTTTTTTGCAACAACTAACCAGTTAAAAAATGATTCTATCAATTTTTGGTGGTACAGAAAGCGAAAACTATCTTTAAAATCCACTTTTATGATGGTTTTCGGACTTTATTTCCCTTCTAAAAAAAACCCTCCCCTTCAGAAAATAGAAGTAGGGTTTTCAGTTTGTACGTGCTTGACCGAAGCCCTCCACATGCACAGCGCATCGCCCGCAACAAAAAATATCAAAATTTTAAATCAAAAAATTATACTACTTATACCTGTCGAAATCTTACATGTAATAGCTCATTGGAAAGCTTATAGTCTCAGCTATCCAACAATGTACATAAAATAGCAATCGGAAGTACGTGCAAAAGACTAGATTTTTTATGAATGAACCACTCTCGTCCCGCCCAGCCTTTTGCGAAGTGTTCCGAGATCGGGCGCATTTGGCCCGTAAAATTTGCCGCGCTCTGCTGAGGGCATCCACTTCGGAGCTGTCTCTGCACCCAAGTACATTGTGATTAACATGAAAACGGATTTCCCTATTGAGTCAAAGGGCTCCTTTACATTCCCATGCTTGCTCGATCTCCACAGCTAACTCTACAACCGAAGTTACGAAGAGATAAAAAAGTAAACACCGTTTTTCGAGGTGAAATGTTCAAGTTGAAAGGTAAGACTAAGAGCAGTGTCTGAATGAATTTTACACCTCTTTTCTATCATATGTGAAAGTTTTGAGCTGTAATTGTGTTTAGTTTTGAGCGGAGAGTGTTTTTTACACCCTTTCAAAAGCTCTTATGAGGGAAACGAGCACGAATGCTGTGCGTGTGTATCATGGTGTGTGTAGGCTGATTCAACGGTTTTGTTGCCATTAGGGATGTACACAGTGTATGGACAGTCAGGCTTCATCGAATACTGTATACTTGATTAAATAAAACAAGATTCCTCAAAAACTACTCGTCCGAATTTCTTTATTTAAAAACCATTGTATTTCTTTCATCAAGACCTTTAATTTGATATAAATATTGAGCATATTGGTTTAGGAATAATTTTTCACCTGAAAACCCTATTAGAAGGATCCTATTATAGTTGCCACTGAGCATGTACAATGACTGTGTTGGTCACTAATTGTGGAGTTTACAAAATCAGACTGACATGACTGAGGAAGTCATCGTATACCAAAAATGCCTGATTTTTCATGAAATAAATATCCTGGAATAATTTGAAGTATATAGGTATGTGAGAATCATGCACGTATCGCGCTGTCAGGAAGTGCCCCGATACATGTGTCAGCACCGCGTAACAGCATGAGCGAAGGGGTGACAGCTTGTCTAATTTTGGTCCTATCGAAACCATTTCTTTGCGATGATGTAGCGCAGACCCTCCTTAAAAGCCCCGTTTTCGATTTTTTTCAATGGCCGCCCGAAAAGAGAAAATATTTTGTAAACAAATTTGGAGTCATAAACGCATTCAAAATTCGACACAAAGGTAATTATTATTTTTAATAAAAATATAACTTACTGTTAAATCATATATTTATCCATATCTGTGCGAAGTTTGAAGTAAATCTATAGACGCAAACAGTTTTTTAGGACGCGGAAAACTCAAGGTCTCCGTCCATTGTTCATGTGTTATGGCAAAAATGACCACCGTAAATTCAGCGAAACTTTTCATTTTTCTTGGCCTTCGGAAACCATTTATTCCGACAACGGTTCTTGATAAAATGACATTTAAATTAATTTTAAGAAAATTTTGTATGCTATGAAGTTATTTTTTATCGTAATAATTGTTTTATGAAATTGTTTATGGATATTTTCCGCCATTTATTTGGGCTCATCATATGGACTAAATTGCTGGTCAGATCATGTGACCTGGGTATTGCCATTTGATTGGCCAACAGCACTGTTTACGTCACAACACAGGTCATGTGACCTGCTTATTGTCATCTGATTGGCTGAGAGTTGTTTCCAACTATTACAGAAGTTATGATGATTTTGTCTGGCAAACGGGCCATTGAAATTGCTAATTACTCGTCTAATTAATATTGATGAATGATTTAACTATTTGATTAATTAATACTTCATGTTGCTGTGCTTTTTATAGGCTCTCTGCTGGTACTAATGTCTTGCAAATAATTTCACAATTGAAGAAGTTTTTTTTTCTGTGAAAAATAACAAAAGCGGTCACACTTCTTTCATTAAAACGTGTGGTAAAATTATTAACAAATTTTCGACTTTCAAATTTGCATAACTTCCTTCATATTTGTCCTAGAAAAAAGATCTTTGTTTCATTTTAAAGTTCTCTTCAAGATATGTTCAATGATGTAAGTTACACTGGTAATCAACAAACTTGAATTTTGTTGTCACATACCTAAAGTATATATGTCCATCATCATTCATATGTAGGTAGATTCATGGAAATTTCAAAATGTTCCAATTGCTTTGAACTTGATATCATCTTAAAGAGCTTAAAATTTGCAATAAAATGATAGGTCTCCCACCTTCATACGGTTACCTGAACACAACTTGTCGTAGAATAATGTATCACAAAATATAGCCCTTTTGATATGCATAATGGATGAAAATCTTGTGACCTTTTTTTTTAACAGAGTACTTATATTTTTCATTTCAGATTGCAAGACACAGAATCAAGCAAGCACAGGATGCCACTGCCTTAATATATATATACATTTTTCTGTTCATTGTTTTGTTGCATTAGATAATAAATAATACTAAAAAAAAGTGAAATACATTGTTTTTAAAAAATCAACTACACAAATTTGCAGAATAAAATTTATCTCATTCAGGTTGCAGTTTATTTTAGAAGAGTAAAATTACTTTTCCTGAAATTAATTTTCTGAAATTGATAAGCAATCTCAGAAAGTTTACTACTTCAAGTTTTACCCCCATGTTAGATAATGGAACAGCCCACTCTGTTACCTACTTACATACAGCCAGTAGCATGACCCATTTTGATAATAGGTAACATAATAATAATAGTCCCCAATCCCATTGACAAACCATGTAAAAAAAAAAATTGCAAATATCGTTTTTTTAATACAGCTGTTGTTTATTTCACATAAATCATTGATTGATGTAACCTACAAGATAAACTAAGTCTTTTATCACTGGGGAGATTTCTCACTATTGGCAAGAAAAAGATTTTCAAAAATGGCGCTTCGCGGTTTTCTGTGCGTGACATTGTCTTTTTGGGCGTCCAATAACATTTTTGTGCTAAAACGTTTAATGAAGATACAAAGTTTTATAAGTTAATTAAGGTACGTAGAATCTGAAAATCGCATTTTTAATCTTCTTACAAGTACCCTTATTTTACTATCAACTTCCAAATCAAAGTTGTGCAAAACTTACCCTGAAATCTAAGTTTTTTTCGCCGAATGTGAAACGATCTTCTTTCATGCACAAAGTAATGCTGTATCGGAAGATGGCATTATCGCCTGAACACCGGGCTCTTAAAATCAATATCAATTCGATTAACGGCAATTACATGCACGGCCAGGATTTCCGTTCCGCGAGTGACACGGTCACACACAGAGTCCAAAAATAGCATATCGCGAATAGCGCCGCCAACGGCGGGTTCTGTGAATCTACCTACCATATGTTCTCCACCTTACTAGGTAGGTAAGATTACATTATTGGTTATATTGAATGAGAAAAAGTGGCGGTCGGATACGACATTCTACCCAATGCTGATGCACGGGTCTGAGGCGACGCACGCAGAGACCAGAAACCGGAGACATTTTTTGGGCCTAAGCAGACTAGCCTTGAATTTGATGAAGGCTACTGCCTCCATTGGCCTGGCCCTGGTGTTGACCTTAGGCTTAGTGACCTCTTGAAAATATCTTTCAATTTTTTCATTTTGATTTTCAAATTTTACATGGTTAAGACCAACCTGCATCTGTGCACTGACAAATGTACAACAAAATAAGCAGCATCTCGAAGTACAGCCACTTCATTCTTGTCATTTGTCACATTTCAGTAGGCCTACACAGTCAGTGACAGTGTCTTTTAAAAAAAGACATGGTCAGAGGTTTTAATGTAAATTCTTGTTTTGTGAAACCTTTGTATAGGTATGTGCGTATCCCATGCATTGCCGCAAATCTTTTTGGCCGCGGCCTCAATCTCGGGTTGAATCGCCGTGGTGAAGACACCGTGGAGATAGCACTTTGTTACGTTTCGCTGAGGCCGTTCTTTTTGACGTACCCAGTAGCTTTTTTTCGAAGACGTAGACATATTCTACTTCAACCTCGTTCTCGAATTTTCTGAATGCGGCATCTATAAGTTTCCAAAAAAAAATCTCAAAATTTGGGTTCGTTCTTGCTCATCAAAACCATCGACCATTTACCAAAAGTTGAGTAAAATACCTTATCAAACCACAATAATAATTTTTCTATACTTGTTTTCTACCTCTTGGCCAATTTTGACAGCGATTGGACGATTCCCAGTTATGTTTTTTTGATTCCCAAACATCGATGTCAACCAAAGATTGTATTGCGCTGCGTTCAGCGCGCTATAGACCTACCAATTTTCAGTCCGATAAATCGTCCGTTTAAACCTAATATACATCAGCGTAACACAATAATATTAGTTCTCATGAACTTATTTCATTTTTTTTTTCATCTTTCCAGTCCAATATCATTTATTAATTTTTATGTTTAAAATTAAATCAGGGATAAGAATTTCTCGCGGATTTCAGTATAAATATTAAAAATTCTCAGATTTGAGTAATTTTTTTTCCTATTTTTTAAAATTTATTTTCATTGTTTTGTTTCTTCTTTCCAGTCCAATATAATTTATAAATTGTTCTAATGTTTAATTAAATCAGGGATGACAATCTTTCGCGGATTTCAGTGTAAAAATATGAAAAAAATCCTCAGATTTGAGTAATTTTTTTTTCCATTTTTTTTTAAATTTATTTATTATTTTTTTTAACACATTTTTTTTGTATTTCTTATTTGTAAATCAGCACTACAAAACAAACTAATCATTGAATTAGCCTGGAAATAGGTTATTATTCTTCCTCTTTTCCCAAGCAATCTAGTGATACCACCCTTTTGAAAATCGGACAAGAATTAAGAAAGTTATCATATGGAATCCGAGAAAATCTAGGAAACGGGTCACAAGTCAAATTTACATTTCTTTTGTTTTTCCTTATAAAATAATTGACGTTTACGGGCCTAAAATTGCCGGATTCAACATGTCATAACTTCCTTATTTTTGGTCACAGGAAAAGTAAAGTCTGTCCCGAGCCATATTGGCTCATCAGGCCGGTGTTTATCTCCGGTTTCGTTGGCATGAAACGACTGAGAATATTTCCATTCCCCCTGGATTACATTGCAGGTTACTTCCCTAGCTATTGCCAGGTACCCATTTATACTCCTGGGTGAAGAGAAGCAATTACGGTAAAGTGCCTTGCTCAAGGACACAAGCACCATGGTCGCGGTTGGGATTTGAACCCACATTCTTTCTAGCGACTCAGCCATCAGAACCCAAGTCCAATGCGCTAGACCGCTCGGCCATGGCACCCCATACAGGAAGATCATCCTTATATCATTGTAATCGTCTTTTCAAGACCTTGACAATGATACCAGTTGTATTGGAATCTGTTGATTTTGAAAATTTTTGTCACATAGCTACTTTGTAGAAAAAATATGTAGGCCTAGGTATTACAAATGTAAACAAATTATTACCTTAATAAGCATGATGTGTCATATTATTATTAATAGACAACCTGTAACAAATGACTGTCACTACCGCGACTGCATGCTCAGGTAGGTAATCACAATTGAAATACTACTAGAGTATAGCATAGGCCTAACTTGAATGTTAGACCAAAAATAATTTTAATAAATATTAAAATAATACTAGGCCTAGGCCTAGTAGTAATTTATTTACGACTTACGATCATATTCAGTGGACACTCGACCATCAATGTCATCCCCAGTGCCGTTAATAACTTCATTCCCATTCGGCACACCATCTTCTGTGGTGCTAGCCATTCTTCAAGCTTGCATTTACAGGCTATAGAAAGATGAAAGGTGTGGAATTACTCCACGATGATAGGGATATACAGCGCGAACTCGATTCACCAGGTACCGTCTGCTGCGTGATGCAGAACACCGCCAATGAGCCAGCACAACAGTAGAAGATTGTCATCCACTACCAAACTTGACTAATCCACTGCCTACTTTCGTTAACTTCACTTCAGTTTAGGTTGTATTTATTCACCAAAGACGCCTGGTCATTGCCGTTCTCGACGATTCATCACTTCCGTCCACAGTTCCAAGAGGTATTTACCAATAAATTGGGAAGAAATGGGGAATTTTTTTCAAACCTTAAACATCCAAAAAGTTGAGATGCAGGTGGTTTACAGTCTGTATTGGATTCCAGCCAAACCCATATTTCCAGTGCTGTGCGCGCCTATGGTTTGATTGACTTGTACTTGTACTTGTAAAGCGTGGTATCCAGCCTTACCATACCAAATACGTGTTGACAACTGGGTACCATCTTGACATAAAACTTGCCAAACGGCATTTTTCACAGGTGTTCCAAATGGTGGCGCCCTTCAAAATACTCAACTAGTGTGATGTGGTGGATCTGGACCGGTTTAGGGCAGGGTGCCGGTGGCATGGTACGTGGTGAGATTGACATGGCCCGACAGCGCCCCTCGTTGGTGTACCTGGGGACCCTAGTAAATAAACTCCCATAGAAACCAATACATAAAGTTCAAAACAACATTGATAAGTACTTTGAAATTTTAGTTTTTAAAACTACAAAATGCTGTGTTTGAACACTTATCTTTTATCTTATTTTCATTACGTAATGAGCCAAGGTTTCCTGGATGAATAAACCCTTCCGAGTTGAAAGAAACCACCCCCAATTTAGTAGTGCTATATTATTGTCTAAAGATATTCGGAAAAACCCTGTTTCGTTAGTCAGCAATGTAATAATTATAAGACTACTTTAAGGGCTTGTTCGTCCAAAATGCTCCAAATGGGAAGCCAACAATCTTCAGGCATGATGCTGGGAAATATATTTCTCATTATGTCTTTATTTCAACAACAACAACAAAAAATCCTGAAAGCATACTTTGTTCATTTATTATTGGGGTGACTGCTTTCTCCTAGATATATGTACCCATCGTCCACCCGAAACCAGTTCTTGTGCTACCCAATTCCAATGCAGAAAAATAATAATTATAAAAAGCATCTGATTTTAAACGTTTCAGATATAACAAACTATTATTGTAAAATTACACCCATTTTTCTTTTACCCTAACTACCCCAAATCCTGCAAAATCCTCCAAGGGGCACTTTTTGGGAAAAGTTCAGCACTGTTGGAAACTGGTACTTTCACCTCTTCAAATGGGACAAAATTACTACCTGGCAAGAAGTACAGGCCATAAGTGCTGAATATGAAAGATCAACGAAAATGCATGGTGCATTTTGAAGATAAGGGCATGTTATTTCCAAAAGTGCACCGATGGATTTTGTAGGATTCAGGAAGGTTCCTAGCCAGAATACCTAGGGGTTTAGGTTTAATACACAAGTCTATGAGAATCAAAATGAGTCCAATGTCCAAAAATAGCCTGGTGCCTTCCCAAAAAAAATTCCTCATGATTTTTAAGTTTGGGTGTCTGGGAACCAGACAAATGTTGCTTCAGTGTGTTCAAAGTATATTTCAGACAGTGGAATGTCTTAACCCTTTCATTACCGATTTGTTTCAACAGAATGTCCCACTGGTGACCGAATTGTTTGCCCAGTCATGCATGAATTCACACATTATTGCACAACAGTATGCATCCATTTACAGGCACTTTTTCTAAACTCGTTTTTCTTCATGAAGAATTTGTTGGAGAAAGATACATTCAATGAAATGATTGTTGCTTATGAAATTCCCTTTCATATGATTATGATACCAAAATCATTGGCATTGCATATAAAATGATCGGGTTATTTATTTTACTTCCCCTGACTTCGTTCACAAAAACAGAGAGCATTTTGTACACACGTGTATGGCGTTCCATAGCACAAATGGCCATTGAAAGGATTGACTTGTATTATGTCTGATTTCTATAATAGCAACATGTAGGTTGGGCTATACCATTAGAAAGATAAGGAATCAGTCTTTCCAACCATTATATAGCATGGGTATGGACTGCGAAGAAGGGAAAAAAATACAACTGTTTTAAAAGCTGGTCATGATACTCCCAATTAAGTGATGTGTGTGTGGTGACCTTGGTCGACTAAAGTCGCCAATGGTAAGCAACAGGGGGTAGTATAATAATAATAATGTGTGGACTTATATAGCGCACGTATCCACCAACTGAGTGGTGCTCAAGGCGCATTATATCATTACCCCTGCTCATAATTAAGGCTCATAAGGCTCATAAATCATTCCTGAAACCATCTCAGCTCCCTGGGGAGTATACAGCTCAATTGCTGCCATTACAGCGCATATAGGGCTAATCAACCAACTCTGCCCTCACAGGTACCCATTTAACCCCTGGGTGGAGAGAAGCAATTATGGTTAAGTGTCTTGCTCAAGGACACAAGTGTCACTGCCGGGATTCGAACCCACATTCTGCTGCTAACACCAGAACTTGAGTCCGGTGAACTTGAGTCCGGTAAGCTAGACCGCTCGGCCACGACACTCCACTGGCTCATTTATGCAGCAGCACCGGTAATAATGACCTTATCGTGTGGTTGCCAATGGTAGTGAAAGGGTTAAGTCTGGTTTCGGCCCTTACATCTCGAAACGATGATGAAAACAACACAAACACAAAACAATGAAAACAACATCCAAGAAGAACAATACAGGAAGCAAACTACAAATAAAACGAACACAACTTCAAAACAATCCTTCATGAATCACACGCAAAGTAAAACAGCTGACACCGGTAATTTATGTATACACATTAATTGTAATGTTTAAAAAGCAAAACATAATAAAATAAGAAACATCATATACAATCCACTAGACTTATCTTATTGTCCAGTGTTATCAAATATCAATCATTAAATACACACATTCCAGATGCTACATCCAAAACTACTAAGTTTTGTTTTAAAAATAAAGGAATAAATGTCTTCATGTGAGCCAGAATACAAAGCAATGTATTTATAACAGTTTTTTTTAGGTAACTTTTTAGCACATGTTTTGGTGAAATACTGTTAACTGATTACATTATAATTTGTTTCATATTTTCCGAACAATATTACACACATTACAATAATTGTGTACTAAGGTGCCTCTTTTTAAACAATCATCATTCAGATTTTCATTATTTTTGAAAATGTTTGTATTTTCTGATTTTTTTTTTCTCGTCTTGTTTTTTAAATATTTTTTTTGAAGCTTTACAATACATGATTTCTCTATACATTAACATCTTTAATAAAGGCATATCATCTGGCTTGTAATATCTACAGGATGGCCAAAGAAAATAGACACTTTCTGTTTGGCCACATCACTTTTAACATTTCTGCAGAAGTTATTTACAATGGCAGAGCTTGGTGGTGTTTCTCTAGTTTTTCATGATGGGCATTTCAGCTACAAAGTTAGGAGTTTTTCTTTTACAAGGATCAGCAATTGAGATGGGCGTTTCAGATGCAATCTGATATTTTATCACCAATTTTATACAAATTTAAAACAATTTATAACAGGTTTTTATTTATAACCGATCAAATCCAAAGTTCAAACGGATATAGGACAATCAAGCAGCAATACCCACGGATGTAAGTTCTTTCAAAGAGTTTACAAAATTACTACTGTAGAATGCCATTATAATGAACACCACTAAAACGAACATTTGGTTATACCGAACATGACCCTTGGTTCCAATAATCTTTTGTATAAGCATTGCATCCATGACTTACTGCAATGTACAATCACAATAGTGAGAATCTTGTGGACCTCAAGATGTTCGGAACAGCGACGTTGTACTGTAGTATGTTGGGAAATACAAAGGTAAAAGTAGGGTACAATCAAGGTGATAATTTGTGCTCTCCCAGGTTTTTCTAGGTACACATTTCTTCAAAAAGGTTAAAAGTATTGTCGTGAACTTTGACTTCCTACTAATGAATACCAGGGGCCAAGGTCAGAGAGCTGCTAAGTAGAGAATGCTGCTAAGCAGAGAATGTTGCTAAGCAGAGAATGTTGCTAAGCAGAGACTGTTGCTAAGCAGAGACTGTTGCTAAGCAGAGACTGCTGCTAAGCAGAGACTGCTGCTAAGCAGAGACTGCTGCTAAGCAGAGACTGTTGCTAAGCAGAGACTGTTGCTAAGCAACTATTTTCGCTAAGCAATATACAAACAGACTACCAGCCAAAGTACACTCATTTTATGTGCACGTCTGGCTGGTAACCAAGAAAATCTGCTAAGCAAATATTTCTGGTAAAGATTTCTTTTCTGCTTAGCAACTCTATGAATTTGGACCCGGAGCTATCCAGTCCGGGATACAAATGAAGGTGGGATATGACCAGCTCTGGCTAAATAAACACAATCGGATAAAGACAGTTCTGAACATGAAACCCAAATCAATTTGATACAGTTGAAAGCTAGATCAGGGCTCTTCAAAGGAAATTCAGATGTGGCCAGTACTGGCTAAAATTGACACCAGAATTTCACCTTTTATGGCTACAAATAAAATGAAGATTGTGTAAAGCTATGGATAAAATTCATATCTGGCCCGGTCAAGGTTCAAATGAAAACCTGATCTCCTGTGATATTATTGGGATTGTTCAATGTTAACATTGCCAGTACATGTATAAAGTGACATCTTATCTAATATTCCATTAAACCAGAAATTACCCAATTTTAATTACTATCACTTGTTGTTTTAACTGCTTCCCTTTGAGCTGCCATTTCAGAAAGCTATTAAAACCATGATCCCCTTATACCACCTTACAAACTCAAGGTCAGTCACATTATTTCCCGCATTTCTTCCTCGAGTTGCTTTTTACACCATAACTCTCCTGAAAAATGTCACAAACAAAGCAAAGCCTCAGGTGCCTAAGAATTTCTTTCAAATGCACCCCAGTCGGTGCGCAAGGAAAGCATAAAGACTGTGTACGAGAATGGCAACCGCGTGTCATGAGCTAACATTCCCAAAACATTTGCCAACGAGAATAAGCTGCGAGGTTAAGGCCTACAGTGGCCGAGCGGTCTAGCTTACCGGACTCAAGTTCTGGTGTTGGCAGCAGAATGTGGGTTCGAATCCCGGCCGTGACACTTGTGTCCTTGAGCAAGACACTTAACCATAATTGCTTCTCTCCACCCAGGGGTTAAATGGGTACATGTGAGGGCAGAGTTGGTTGATTAGACTATATGTGCTGTAATGGCAGCAATTGAGCTGTATACTCCCCAGAGAGCTGAGATGTTTTCAGGAATGATTTATGAGCCTTATGAGCAGGTTAATAATATAATGCGCCTTGAGCACCACTCAGTTGGTGGATACGTGTGCTATATAAGTCCACACATTATTATTATTATTACAGGTGGACTTTCATCGAGCCATGACTTTTTAATGATCACGTTTGATACATCCGGACAAATGTTTCTGAAAAGAGCACAAAATCAGCAATCTTATAGACTACTCTTTCAACTGTATGAATGTTTTCCTATTCCTTAAAGGTGGGTTGGATTTCATGGGTCCAGGAATTACCGTAGTTCTTCAATATTTGGATACAAAAAATACTATTAGTTGTCAGGTATTTTGCTGGTGTAAATTTTCACAATTTTAACAGCAGCAGCTATATTACTTTTTTTTTCTATATTTGTATAAATTACTTTGCATTTTTCCTAAAATCCTGCTTATAAAAGACCAAAATAACAACATGTATGGTTCACGCCATTAAGTGCATACACACAATGAGAAAATATTTTCATAAAATTCACTTTTTCTATTTGCTAAATATCTAATATCATTCAAAAATTTAAGAGAGAAAATTGCACAATTGTTTTTTTTTAAATTTATTTATTTATTTTTTTATTTTGGGCAAACCAGCGAAAACATAAAATTTATGTCCAGCTCAAATATTGGCTAACTTTGTCAAATGTATCATTAACCCTAACTCCCTAAGCATTGTTACTGAACAATAAAAATCCTTCAAAATCCTCCAACTGCCTTTGTTGTCTAGGGAGTTAGGGTTAACATTGTCTAAAGCTGTGATGCACATGTTTTTGGCACAGATTTACACAAACTTACAAAATGACACCAAGTTTGAATTCCAAATGTACAATTTTTTTACAAACTGGCACAAATGTGAAATCGACTAAGCACCCCTTTTCATACTGATATCAGAACTGATTTGTTATTTCTCTACCAAAAATATGAATTCCATGTGGGAAATAAACAACGACCAATTAAGAATGTTTTTATTTCAATTCAAGACTTGTCAGTCTGTGACAATTGTAGAAATGTGTGAAGCATATGCTTTCTGTGCCTCACTTTTGCACGATTATATGCCTTTCAGCAATAATAACAAAAATACAAAATTAATAATTAAAAAAAACACAAAGGAGGTAAGAAAGGAAAACATGAGTAAAAAATTGGCATTTAGTTGATTTCAATTAGTGCCAGTTTATAAGAACAAAATATTATAAGTACAAGAAGTCCAATAATAACAACAGTATGCAAATTGGTGATGTTCTTTACTATGTTAACTGATACAATGTGCATTCATGTCTAAACTTAGAGCAAGCTCAAGTGAAGACTAGTGGATGACAAAATGGTTGATCACTTTTTGACACTGCAGGCCTGGAATTTAATTCTTATAGAGGCAAGGCCACTTCTCTTGAGTAAAGGGCACTTCTATTATGGGAACATTTGTAAGGGGCACCAAGGTCAAGACCAGGGCAACAGATGCCATGGCCTCCGTTTAACCCTAACCACCCCAAATCCTTCAAAATCATCCAAGGGGCACTTTTTGGAAAAATTCATCACTGTTGGAAACTGGTACTTTCACCTCTTCAAATGGGACAAAATTACTACCTGGTAAGAAGTACAGACCATAAGTGCACTTATGGATTTTGGAGGATTCAGGAAGGTTCCTAGCCAGAGTGCCGAGGGGAGTTAGGGTTAACGCTCAAACGACAATGGTGAAATCCAACCAACTCATCAATGGTTTCCTTGCTGTGCTTTGCTAAAGTTTGGGATAAAATATGAGACATGGGAAGCTGGTTCCAAATAGGCGACTAGAATAGTCAAACCAGCATCAACAGTCGTGTCAACAGACCCTTATCATGCCGTGGCTATCTGTTGGATTCCCTGTACACACAAGTATGATTGCAATGTCGAGTCTCAATATATTAAACAGACCAAACTATTTGTCCTTCCAGCCTCAATTTGGTTACATAGATGTGCATGGAACAAAAAAACAAGATGCCAGCACAGTGATAAAAAGGTCTATACAGTCAACCATAGTTCTCACCCAAACTTGCTTTTAGGATGTTCTTGAAATTATGCAATGCACTCAGGGAGATGACCTCCCATGACCCTGTAAACTTTGACCTTTTACGTTTAAGACATGCATGAAAGAACAAGTACAATGTGTGGATCTTCATAATGAATGTTTGCATAACTCCTGCTATTAATGGACTTTTATTTTTATTAATGGACTGGTACCATTTAGGAACTAAAATAACTCAAACTGTTCAAAAGTCTCCAAAAAAAACAACCCAAAACCAGTTTATTTTCCAAAAAAGGGTACAACTCTGGTAATTATCAGAACTACCAAATTCTTACCCGGAATCTAACTTGATGTGAAGTTGGTCAAGGTACCAATTATCCTGGGAAAACAAGTCTGTTTGAAGTGCTTCCACATCAGAGGATTATTTTTTTAAAATAATAATGCACATTTACAACAGGTTGCTTTTGGAAACCTTTTGCTCTAAGTGTCTTTTCTGTCAAAATTGTGAATCCTTTAGACTTCGCATTCGGAGCTGAAACATTAACAGGTTGGTTTGCTTAAAGGGCCAATATCTTCCCGCTCAACAGGGCATGGAATCGGAGTGCTGGTTTTAGATTAACTCAGTGACTGAAAATAATACCCCGTGTGACTGGGTTAATATTACCGCTGTTGCTGCATAATTGAGCCAGTAATTTTCAGTCACTGTGTTCATCTTAAACTAGGACACCGATTCCATGCCCTGCTCTGATCATGACAATGTTGTCCCTTTAATGCATATCTTGATTTACCAAATTTGAGCAAGTAAACCCAAGTCAACAGTTTTGCCAACATTACCAATGTTGTTTCCTTCCCTGTAAAGTCCACCAAAACGGCTGATTAGCGTGGTGAAATCAATCATCAATAACGATAAATTGTTTTTTTGTTTTTGTTTTTTTTAAATATAAAATAGAGGCCCTTTTGGAGAAACTGCAGGGAATAGCAAATACCAATACAAGACCAATGCAAGCATGAGAGAAAACTGTAGCGTTTGAAAATCTACACAAAAATCTCCTACTCATAAAAATTCAAATGTATAGATTTACACAACAGATGTTGGGCTATCTGGCGTAATAATTACAATAAAATTTGTACAATTCCTATACAATTTGTTTATTCAATAGTTATCTGATATTCTACATTATCTTTTATACACATAAATCTGAAAGTTATTGAAAAATACAACTCTGCTCTGTGGCCTGTTATAACATGTATTTCCTTGGTGCATGATCATACGATACAAAAATGTTGTCATATTCTATCGAATAAAATTCTGGTATTGAAGATGTTTTGGGATGCAAAATGCATTTATATATATATGTATTTTTTTTATTATATTTTATGAAAAATAATATTATAACATTGGTATGGATGTTTCTTGGTGCATCAAGACCTAATGAGAATCTTTATCAATAGACTTTTATCAGGCAGCGGCCATCTTGATCAGGTTCCCTGTATACACAAGTATGATTATAACACTTTACTATCGATGCATATAAGGAACCAGACTATTTTTCCTCCAAGCCTCCGTTTGGTTCATGTAGATGAGTATGGAAGAAAAACAAAATGGCTACATCAGGATAAAGGGCTATTAAACAATACCTTTGAAATATCTCACAGAGAACTCTCTGGAGATGGTGAATTATCCAAACTGGAGCTAAATTAACCCTAACCTCCTCGGTATTCTGGCTAGGAAACTTCCTGAATCCTCCAAAATCCATCAGTGCACTTTTGGAAACATGCCCTTATCTTCAAAATGCACCATGCATTTTCGTTGATCTTTCATATTCAGCACTTACGGCCTGTACTTCTTGCCAGGTAGTAATTTTGTCCCATTTCAAGAGGTGAAAGTACCAGTTTCCAACAGTGCTGAATTTTCCGCAAAAAGTGCCCCTTGGAGGATTTTGCAGGATTTGGGGTGGCTAGGGTTAAGAGAGTGTTTTAACATTGCTATGGCTGGAGGGGGTCGTTGTCACCTCAACCCTTCCAGGGGTCAATTTCATGAAGCTGCTAAGCAGGGGAAAAAAATTGTTCAGCAGAAAAATTTGCAAAGCAAGTTCTGTTGGTCACCATCCAAAGTTCCACGCAAAATGTTCGTAATTTGGCTGGTCATCTGTATTATAATGCTTAGCAAATATATTTGGTAGGCAAGATTCTCTGGTTGGCAGCTCTATAAAATTGGGCTCAGCCTTGCAATGCAGAATGTTAGCGTGTTAAACTGGTTACCGCATGTGGTCGGGGGCCAATCTCACGGAGCTGCTCAGCAGAGAATTTTGCTAAGCAATGCAAAACAGACTACCCCGCCAAAATGCATACATTTTGTATGAAAGCTTGGCTGGTCACCGCAGAAATCCGCTAAGCAAATTTGTCTGGTAAACAATTTTAACTGCTAAGCAAGCTCTATGAAATTGGCTCTGTTCTTTTTCTTTTTCTTCTGCTTATACTAACAAATTCACTTAGAATCATTTCCTGCTGATAATTGGCCCAAAAGAGTTTAATTACAAAGACAAAAATATGTCCTTAACCAGAATCAACACTTCAGTACACCTTTATCACAATATGGCTATGTCTGGTTCCCAGAGGTATCAGTTTGAAAGGCACCAGTCTATTTATGGACACAAGCCTTGTTTTGAGATCCATAGACTTCTGTATAAGAATCCTTAGATGGACACTCAATAGTAAAATCCATATTATTCCCAGATAAAAAAGATTTAAAAAAAAAAATTAAATTAAAATAAAATATGTATCCGGGCCACAGAGAGATTGTAAGTGATTATTTCATTTGTATTTTATATATTTTTTACATATCTCAAATACCAGAAAAAAAGTTTGATTTCGATACAGCACTACTGTCAGTCAAAATGCCACCACAATCTAATGAACAACAATGGATTATTATGTGAAAGCACGAATTAGAAAAAGGCTGTAAAACACTGACGTAAAAACTATCATGAAGAGTGTAATTGTGTCAAGAATTCACCAAACATGCACATTGTTTACTAGTGAGGTGTGTAAGATGCATAGTGATGTGAATATGACGGAACGTAGGTTTTACTCGTTCAGAATATCCAGACGATCAGAGCATACTGATCAAAACCTTGAGTTGTAACCACCAGTTCTTTTCAGAACTAATTACTACTCAATTGAGAATTTCACATGGTGTCACCGCAATTAGTTTTACTCAGAATATCCAGCCAATACCACGGGGAGACATTTTGAGATGCTGATTGCAGCCGAATTACCAGGGTCCTTTACCAGAATGCGCACGGTATTGGAACAAGGACCAGTACGTCTGCTGCCCTCTGGTGGTGTCTCAAAACGTCTCCCATAGATTAGAGCATGGGTCCATGTAATGTGGGTGTTTCTTGTAAGATGCCTTTGATCGAAAACATGAATAGAAAGGAGCAGATCGAGGATTTCCAAAACAGAGTCCAGATTGTTTGAACAATAAATTACACTGGTCAACAATTTTTTTAAAGTTGTCTGCTTCGGAGATAAAATGTGCTATTTATTATGGATTTTGATGTGCTGAATTCAAATATGACAATTAAAATTGCTGATTGGCTACTGTTTCCAAGATATTTAAGTTTTTACATTTTACGTACTATGTATATGGTGTACATAGATTTTTAATCATGAATTATCATACGCTATTCCCATACGTGTACACATGTACATGTAGATCTTGAAAATTAGAGCCAATCAACAATTTTAAGCATCATTTCCATTCTCAGTGACCCATAATTAGTCAAGTTTGACTTCATTTGTTTCGGAAGCATTTTGGCTGTAGACCAGTGTTATTAGACACTTAAAAATCGTCACATAGTCGTCCCTCAAGCTTTTAAGGGGGTCAGGACCCATGAACACCCGCTCCCCCACCCTGGATCAATGAACACCCCCACCCCCCCCCCCCCCCCACCCTGGATCAACCCCTTATACATAAGCACTTATCAGTACATACATGTACAACACTTTTGTAATTCTAGTCAGGATTTCTTACAGGTACAATGTATAATCCAGTCCAAGATAAAGAATACCTTTGACCCCTGTTGAAGTGGTTGCCAAACACTTGAACTAGACAGTCTATCTTCCAGGTACTTCAAGGGGGGCATTATCAGCACAACAAGAGCAGACTTGCGACAGGGCATGGAATCGGTGTGCTAGTTTCAGATGAACTCAGTGACTGAAAGAAAAACTAGGGCACTGGCCTAGATGACACGGTGCAATAAGATTATACATATCATTATGCAGCCACTGGCTCATGATATTATCTCAGTCACTTGAGTTAAAACCAGGACACCGATTCCATGCCCTGTGGAAAGTCTGCTCTGGATTGTCATGGCACTGTCCCTTTAAGGATTGAACATCTGGACTTCCGTGTACATCTGCCATGTGTTTTGTGTATTATCAATGAAGGGTTTTAAACAACCATTTGAGGACACCCATACCAAAGTAACTTAGTAATGCCTTGAAAGCTCCAATGTGATTAATACTGAATGGGGGATAGCATACTTTTGCAAAAGGATATTTTTAAATTTCACTTCAATCATGAGGAAGTGGATTCAAGCACGTTTTGTTTGAATCGTGTTTAGATGCAAATGATTTCACTTACTCACCAAGTTATTCAGCCAATTATATTGTTGAAATTTGAAATAAAATTCAATGAAAATGGGTTGTCTTCAGAAGGTGATAAATCATCTAGATATCGATTGTTGATTTTTAAAAAATATTTCAAAACACATTGTGTTGATCAACTTGAGAGCTTTTTGGATTTGTTATCTTCCTTAGCCTAAGTAATACTGACTAAATATAAATATGAATATACATTCCAAAGGCTAGTCCAAAGGCTAGTCCAAAGGCTAGTCACTTGTCCCGTAGGTCACTCGTATCAAGGAACCAAAGCATAGATTTGTAAAGTCAAAAACAATCATTCAAATTTTAAGAAATTTACTTTCCTTTCATTTCAGTAAAAATTTAGAAAAATGTAATGAATCATACACAAAAAGGAAAAACACAAGTTTAAAAATTTCTCTTGGTGTGTTTTTTTTCTTTTTTAACGGCCATTGTTTGGACTCGTCCAAGCCATTATCCCTCCTACTACTACAAGGGTCAAAATCAGTCAAAATGTTGAATACTAGCCAAGGTATATCTAGTGCACTTAAAAGTCAAACACTGTCAAACCTTACGTGTAGTAAGTACATTTACAGGTCAAAATCAGTCGACCGTTTTTGACTGGTAAAAAACATTGTCTGGTATTGTTCAGGGTGGTCAAAATGACAGCAAAAAAAACAGTCAAAAATGCCCCTGTGTGCACATTTGGGTCAACAGTCAAAACAGGTTTTGACCTCTGTAGCTACTTGCCACTAAAGTGCAGCAATAGTAGGAGGGTTAAAAGGGAATTAACAATCTATAAACTTCCATTATGCTGTTTCACTTCATGTGAGTAAAGACATAAATATACTACTCAAAACAATTTAGGGAACACCGGAATAATCTCAGTTAAAGCAAGATCATTTATTTCAGATAAACACAATGTTTCACAGAATTGATGAGAAACAACTGCACAATGAAACAGATGATAAAGGATGCATGTAGTGATTACACATTTCATGACATGACTATTGAAAGAGAGAGGGGGTTGCAAATGAAAATCCCGGTTCATGGAACATTTCAAACCTATTTGATGTTAAAAATCCGGTGTTCCCTAAATTGTTTTGACTAGTATACAACTACTCTGTGAAAGTTTCAGCTCATTATTATATCATTAACCCTCCTATGGTTTGACCTTTCAAAACCTTTCAAAATCTGCTTACGGGCCAAAATGGCTATCAATTATTATGAACCCTTTAAAACCCTCCAGAATTTGTTGCTACTGAACAACCACACCTTTCAATACCCTTTGAAAGGTATTGAAACATTTCAACACCAGTTTGTTCAGAGAGTTGTTACACCTTTCGAAACCTTTCATAGGTCCCTTTTGTCAGACAGTTTTCTCTCCTTTCAAAACCCTTCAGTACAGCAAACTTGAAAGGTTTTGAAAGGTCTGATAATTCTATGGCAACTGCACTGTATATAGGAGGGTTAATAAGAAAACAGTGACAATGTATCCTTATGGGCAATTCCCTGGTTACTCACGTTACATTTAGGATACATTGGGTCCACTCTCAATGCCATAATTTCCTTACTTAAGGGCTTTTCACACTAGTCAAATCCCCGGGAGCGTCCCCGGGGAATTACAGTCGGCCTTTTCACACTTGGATCGCTTTACCCCCGGTCTGCCACGGCAAATGGGCATCCCCTGTGGAATAGCCACCCCTACTCTGGAGTAGGGGTTAGCCGTAAAACCCTGGGGTCTTAACCAGTTCGCACCAGGAATAAAAAAGTTTTTCCGAACCCTGTGGCGGGTTTATTTTTACCGCACAAACACGACCAATGGTGCTCACCAGTGCGTGACCGGGGAGACCGCGTCTTCCACCATATGCTTATGGCTCGTTGCCACGTCGACCGGGAATCTATACAAATATTCCCGAGAATCCTGTGGCGTGTTTAGACGCTCTACGATCCGCTGTCCAAAAAAAAATTGCGTGTATACACGGCCTCCGACGCGAACTGGTTAAGAATCCCCCAGGGAATAACGGCTAGTGGGAAACGAAAGCGGGTTGTGCTTAACTCAGTTTATGTGGCAGACAGATAACGTAAACACAAACTGTGAAAGGTCAGAGAGTTAAACAATCGAGGTCAGGAAATACGCGCTTACAGATTTGTATCCCAGTATTTATAAAGTTTTGTTGTATTTCATAGAAACCAAATATCAACGAAAACATATTTCACTTTATATTTTTTGAAGAATTTATCAATTTCCCAAACTAATGATTTTGTAGTAGGTTAAATTTGAAATTGTTTTGGACGAGGTAACATTGTTAGTCTTGCCTGTACCAAACGAACACCCTTTCTCCGTAAATACACAAATATGCGTAAATTAAAACACACATGCATATTTGTTGAGCTACATCGTCGTTCATGTTATGCGTAGCCATTTTGATTGTTTACGAGTACATGTACGCATTGCATACTGAGATTGCGGGCTTCCGGTTAGCTATATTCATGACTTCCGTTAGCCAAAAAATACAGCACGGTTGCCCTGGGGTTTGATCATAGTGTGAAACGTGTGTGTGGAACCCCTGGGAATAAGGACCCAGGGAATACGCAGGTGGGGAGAGTGTGAAACTGTGCCGGGGTAACCGTGAGGTAAAATAACTCCCGGGGCCTCCCTGGGGTTGTATTCCCCGGGGATAAGAGCTGTTGTGTGAAAAGGAGTTTATAGATTTCACTCGTAAGTTTTTTTCACAGTAGTTGCATTAAACCCAGACTGTACTGAGCACACCAAAATAATTTCAGAAATTTGTTATACATACGCTATATAAGAGGAAAAATGCCGGTTACTCACGTTACATTTTTTTTGAACATGCGTACATACATTCTGCTGATCGATAAACCCCGAAATATATTTTTATCCGTGTCAAGTTCTATAGCCATGTTACTATAGTCTTGGAGATTTTGCGGGCTCGAATGATTTTTATTTTTTTTTTTTTTTTCTTCAATTTTTTTTTTAAAGAATTATTATCATTATTACAGTATGTATATTTTGTTGCTGGATGGGTTCCAATATAGTGATATTTGAATATACAATAATGCCGCCCATAAAATGGATAAATAAATCCTTTCAGAAAATATTCAATGTAATAATGGTTTTTAATTGCCTAACATTTCGGTCCTTGCCGAGTTTTTGCATTAACCCTCCCATGACTGCAAGGGTCAAAATCAGTCAAAATATTTATATACTTGCCAAGGTGTATCTAGTGCACTTCAAAGTCGAACCCTGTCAAACCTTACGGATAATAAGTACATGTACAGGTCAAAATGAGTTTTTGACTGGTAAAAGCATTGTCTGGTATTGTGTTCAGGGTTGGTCAAAATGACAGTAAAAACCAGTCAAAGAATGCCTCTGTGAGCACATTTGGGTCAACAGTCAAAACAGGCAGTTGACTGATTTTGACCTCTGTAGCTAATTGCCGCTATTAAAGTGCAGCTATAGTAGGAGGGGTTAAATGAAGACTCTGCCAGGGTGGAATTGTCAGGCCATTTACTACAATTTCTGCATTTATGCTACACGTCCTGATGTAGTAAGCAACAGCTAATTCTTTCTTTAGTTAGAATATTTAAATGAAAATAAAATAAAAGCTCAAGACTAAAAAATATAAATATTGGACACCCTGTAGTAATAGGAAGTAACTTGCTTGGGGAATTTTTTTTCCTAATGTTTTAAGAATTGGCAAGTCTTGGGATGACGGTCTTGACTCAATGTGAAGATTCCCCCTTTTCGGATAATGTTGGGAAAGAGGATGTGATTGATTGTTTTTTTTCGTCGAATTGTGCCCCTACTTTGATGACTCAGATTTTGACAGAATTTCACAACACAAAGGCAAAAGAAACGATATGTCATCCTTATGCCTTATGCCTGTTTGCTGTTAAGAGCACATTTGCATTAATTTTAAAGGGAAGGTACAGCATTGGCAATGTTGGCAAAACTGCTTCTATGAGTATGCTTACTCTCTTTGAATCAAGATATACATTGAAGGGAAGGTACAACATTGGTAATGTTGGCAAGACTGCTTCTGTGAGTATGCTTACTCTCTTTGAATCAAGATATACATTGAAGGGAAGGTACAGCATTGGCAATGTTGGCCAAACTGCTTCTATGAGTATGCTTACTCTTTTTGAATCAAGATATACATTGAAGGGAAGGTACATCATTGGTAATGTTGGCCAAACTGCTTCTATGAGTATGCTTACTCTCTTTGAATCAAGATATACATTGAAGGGAAGGTACAACATTGGTAATGTTGGCCAAACTGCTTCTGTGAGTGTGCTTACTCTCTTTGAATCAAGATATACATTGAAGGGAAGGTACAACATTGGTAATGTTGGCAAAACTGCTTCTGTGAGTGTGCTTACTCTCTTTTTATCAAGATATACATTGAAGGGAAGGTACAACATTGGTAATGTTGGCCAAACTGCTTCTAAGAGTATGCTTACTCTCTTTGAATCAAGATATACATTGAAGGTAATGTTGGCAAAACTGCTTCTATGAGTATGCTTAATCTCTTTGAATCAAGATATGCATTGAAGGGAAGGTACAACATTGGTAATGTTGGCAAAACTGCTTCTATGAGTATGCTTACTCTCTTTGAATCAAGATATACATTAAAGGGAAGGTACAACATTGGCAATGTTGGCAAAACTGATTCTGTGAGTATGCTTACTCTCTTTGAATCAAGATATACATTAAACAACCAACCTGTGAAAATATTTGGGTTTTTTATGCGATGTTGTTTAAAAGAAAATAGTGAAATTTCATTCAGATTTTCTGCAAACACAAACTTCATATTCATTCTGTGGGATTTTGATTTTATAAAAAGGCATAAATTTAGTTGGAAAAACGTTTTACTAAAATAATAGCATCCAAAGGACAGGGAGATGTTTAATTTCAATATTTTCTTAATAAATTTTCTGTTAAATAAAGAAATAAAGTTTTTTATTATTAATGTTTAGGAGAATACTCATTTTGTATGTTCCCGTTAACAATAATTTGTCAACATGTTCAACAAGTATATCTTGCAGTGCATGACTGCCTTACATCACAACATTTTGGGAGGAAAACATTAAGCAGGTTTTTTTTTCCTGAATGAAAAGTTTGATCAAGAATTCTACACACGGTTTGCAGCATATGAAGGAACAGGAAACTAAGTACACATTGCCAAGTCTTCAAGCAGCAGAATCAATTATTTGTTTGTACAGATTTAGGGGAAAGCGGTTTGAGGTAATTCACATGAACATCATACGCAAAATAACGCTGTCGTTGCCCTATCGATCAACAATGACCTATAAACAATGAGCGCCCTCCACAGCTCATGCACAGAGCAGATAGAACACTGCGGGCCTATGTATGAAATTACATGACTTCTGTGTTCCATAGCTCAACTCACACATACATGTAGGCTCTATGTAATAAGAGAAGCACGTTTCCACAGAGGAGAACTGTGGATAGTCTAACTAGCTTCAGCAAAAACAAATTTAGTATGGCACACGGATACGTTTGACACAACTATTCGCAGTCAAATTTCTACGTGACGAAAAAATGCAGCATCTCAATACAAAAAGACATTGTCCTGATGTCGAATTACACATTACCATGGTTACTGTATTTACTGTACATAAATCACCCAAAAATGTGATCTTTTGAACTACGGTACATGTACAACCATACATCTGGTTACCAGTGTATATATATATATATATATGTGTGTGTGTGTGTCTGTTTGTAGAGCTAGGTACCAGCTGGTTTAAACTGCAGCTTTTTATTAGTAAAACAACAAGCACAATCTGGAGTTATATTTTAAGCATGCAGTTTCACTTAACATGATTTTGATTATTTATAATCTTCTTCTTTTTTCTTTTTTTACACTGAAATTTCAACATATTTAACAAATCCTGGCTCAATGTTTATGCACAATTTCCTTCTTGCATTTTGGAGATTGCGTTTATACCAACAGCTGCAACCGAAAAAAAAAAAAAATTGTGCACTACGGATACACAAATACTGCTGCAATAAGTTATCTTTAAATTGTTTGCTATGATACCAAGAAGTTGCACAGCCCAAAGATCTGACGTCATGCTTCGATGTTCGCGAACGATGCCGGATACCGCGAGTGTTGAGGAGATTCAACTTTGACCTTGGTTGGTAGCTACCACGCGAGCCTCGAAGTGTGACGTTAGATCTTCTGCACAACGTATCCAATGAAATACCAATGAATGGTACGGCCAGAGCCTGTCTCTATCCTTGATAGGATAAAGCTGGGGGAGCCAGCCTAGTTGTTGCACTGCAAATGCTACCATGGTTTTTTTTTTTAAAGTTCCAATGGAACAAGAACTATTCTCTCCAAGGTGAATCATTGCTTGAAACCTTCCATAAGTTAACCAAATTATCTAAACTTGCCCCTATCCAAGATGGAGGAATTTTTGCGCAAACTTTGTGTACCAACATAATATGAACTGAAAGACAGTGTTGTGCACCATTGCTAAACCAGGTTTAACAATATGGTTTCTGCGCATCGCCACACCAAAGCCAGGGAGCGAGTCTATTCAGCAAACAGACTCAATAAACTGGCAAATTGGTGACCTAAAACGGAGAGCTGAAATATCCAAATGTCTTGGGCGAATTCTTGCCATGTAGCCGGCCAATGGGCTATGCAAACTGAGCGAAGCATTTCAGTTGAGCCTGGATTGGTGCATTCGGTCCAAACGGCTTAATTTTGTTTCGATGAAACCCAGTGTGCAACAGTCAACCATTTAAAAAATAACCAAACTTTTTTGGTAAAATTGCTGACCTACAGAGTCATGCAGATATGAATTCTAAATCTCAGCAATGGTCACAGTGATATGGTGTGTCGTACTGTTGACCACATCTGATACAGGCAGTTTGGGTCATGATTTGAGACTGGTGCTCTGCACACAATCCTGTGCATTACTATAGGGCTTAACACAGCATTCCAGACAATGGCCAATTGCCAAAACCGTTGGTGTTTACATAAGATCTAAGACTCAAACGACAACAAAAAATGAAAAGCAGTGTCTTGGTTAAAACTGGAATGAACATATCACAAAATCTGGCAATGGTTTTTCAAATCTGTTACCATCGTTTTTCATCTCTACCATATAAAAAAACTTTGTACAATTCCCTTAATTTACAGAATCATTCTCCTGAGCTATTTTTTGGGGCCGCTGCGACAAAGTTGTTCTAATCCCATCTTCAGTTGCTGAGCTCCAAGACAAGAACACCATAAACAAGGAATGTCAGTGCCGATTTTTTCTTGAAAAACTGTGGGCGTTCTCATGCTTTTTCATCCGATGCGGTTTCATTCTAACTTCACCTCACTAGATTTCCTTGCTCCGTCTTGAAGCATTTCACGACTACAATCACTTAACAACCGTCCTGAAAAATATCCACATTTCTCATCTGGCTTCCAATGATTCATTTTTTGTGGTTTTACCAAGTGCATGCACGTTTATGTCTCTGTTGTGACTGGTCATTAGAACCGATGATCTTGACTTCTGATTCTGTCCTAAACACCACAGCAGTAGTGGCCATCTGCCGATCAGCAATCTACAACTTTTTAGCATCAATGGTGCTCAACTTGGTTGTGCCTTTGCCACAGCACACGAGAATACCTATGAAAAGACCACTCCCCCCTGTTGGTCAGTACTCAACGCCAGTCAAACTTGTCCAACCCAAGTGAATGCTCAGTGCCGACTGTTCCGTAGTTCCTGACCATCCCCCAAACTGCCGTCGTCCTGATTCTGGCTGCTCACCAACTCCAACGCCAAATATTTTAACAGTCTAGGCTTCGACCGGCTGACCGTTAGAGCCGGTCCAGCCTGTCCAGCCGGAATGAATCTTCTGTGGCCTGATCGGCCACCATGTCATTGTCCGTCAGCATCTGGAGGCTATCCAGATCAAGGGGATCTAGCTTGAAGCCGTCTGCAGAGAATAAAGGGTCAAAGTTGTCTACACCAGCCATGGCGTTACTAATCTCCTTGGCAAAGTCTTGTCGTGGCGGCGACTCACCGGTTCCTGGGAGACAAAAAAGAAATATGTTTAATAACTTCCAAAGCGGGGTTAGGACTTCCAAAACTTACATAATAGAATTCCACCAGGAAAATTCATTCCTAATTCGGCGTAGACTCGAGTTGTAAGTCCATGAGTTGTTCAAGATTAGTAGCGATGGTCGAAACATTCACGCAAGAGCTGTTGTTCAGATTCGTTATTGCACTGTGATTTTACGACGACGGTGCGTAGGGACTGTGTGTTTTTCCCACGTTTTCCAGTGACTTTTCTGGAAACGACGAAAGTCAAGATCTTCAGTTACATGAACAAAACATCATGAGTAAAGGACCCTTTATAACTGGGGCCACCAGTGTTGCCAATCATTCTCTGAGAGGAATTTTAAGACCAGATTCATATTTGCTACATACATCATGTTCAATTATTAGGCCTCTTTTCACAATGGATTTTGGCCATTCATGATGTTGTATTATATAATACTGCCTAATGCACAAGTTCAAAAAAGAGAAAAAAAAGAGAAAAAAAAGAGAAAAAAAAGAAAATTCCATTCCATGAGATCTGCTGGCCAGCGTTAGAAAGGCACTTAAAGATGCACTTAAAGGTACTGCGCTTTACAATGACATCATTGTCAGTTACACTTTGATCATCGTTTTTTTGCATCGTTTTTTGCATCGATTGCTATTACACAATATAGCTTAATTTAACAATTCGTTGGACTTTTGGTCTTACCACCGACAATTGTGCATAACTTGACACAATAATTTCATCAATCTGTAGCTTAACCAGTTCGCGTCGGGAATAAAAAAGTTTTTCGGGGCCCCTGTGGCGGGTTTCTTTTTCCCACACACACGTTAATGGAAGCTTCCACAGCGGGTAGCCGGCACTTCCGAGCATGTCACCGTACACGCGTGGCTCAACCGAGCATGCATACAAATATTCCGAAGTTTCCTATGGCGTGTTTAGACGCTCTCCGATCCGTGGTGCAAAAAAAAATTGCGTGTATACACGGCCTCCGACGCGAACTGGTTAAAGATATACGTACATGTATATCACCCGTGTTTAGCTCAAGAGACCCCGCCCCCCCCACTAAAAAAAATAATAAATTTAAAACGTGAAGTTTGAAAGATTATATCGTTATGATGTAAAACTTGTAGCTTTACAGTGGAGTGTCGTGGCCGAGCGGTCTAGCTTACCGGACTCAAGTTCTGGTGTTAGCAGCAGAATGTGGGTTCGAATCCCGGCCGTGACACTTGTGTCCTTGAGCAAGACACTTAACCATAATTGCTTCTCTCCACCCAGGGGTTAACTGGGTACCTGTGAGGGCAGAGTTAGTTGATTAGCCCTATATGCGCTGTAATGGCAGCAATTGAGCTGTATACTCCCCAGGGAGCTGAGATGGTTTCAGGAATGATTTATGAGCCTTATGAGCAGGGGTAATAATATAATGCGCCTTGAGCACTACTCAGTTGGTGGATACGTGCGCTATATAAGTCCACACATTATTATTATTATTATTATTATTGCATGGTGAGGAGGATAAGTAACACTAATTGCGGTGACACCATGTGAAATTCTCTATTGAGTAGTAATTAGTTCTGAAAAGAACTGGAGGTTACTCCTCAACATTTCGATCAGTATGCTCTGATTGTCCTCAGGAGAACGATTGTCCTCATTGTCCTGAGGACGATCAGAGCATACTGATCGAAACATCGAGTTGTAACCTCCAGTTCTTTTCAGAACTAATTACTACTCAATAGAGAATTTCACATGGTGTCACCGCAATTAGTCTTACTTAATATCGTTATTAAATGAATACAAAAAAAATATATATGAAATTCGGATGTCGGAAATTGTAAATGAAAGCAATATTTAAAACGTGCTTGATTCTGATTGACAGCTGCGCTGGCCAATCGGAAGTATGCCGTTACGGCAAGCTGATGATTAAAACAGTGGGCCAGCATTTTATTTATTTGAATTTTTATTTTACTGTTATTAATCCTTGACGGATTTTTTTCGTTCAAATGAAAGCTCGTAACTTCATAACCCCAGAAAAATAGCAATTCAACATTTAATTAATTTTTTTCCCCGTCATATCAGCCCAAACACGAGCGATATATATCTTTAATTCACTAAAACTATATTTGTCAGAATCCAATATCCGAAAATTTGTCATGCACAATATAATGGCAGTAGCGCCGCAGATGCAGTGTTTCTGAACTCATTACCAATTTTTGCAATTACAGTATGTATTGTGCGACCCTACTGTAGCTGTAAATATGAATTATGTATCCTGGCCAATATGATTGACTATTACTATACTACGTTACTATGAATTAATGTTACTGTGGTAACTCTTAAAATGCAAATATCAAATGCACAGTATCAAATATTCAAAACAATATTCAAAATTCCCCCAAAAATTGTTATTAAACATCAAATCAAACATTCAGCATACATACAAACATACATCAGCACAGCATACCATTGCAATCAGAAACGACATCTGTCAGATTGTCAGGCACACTTTTATCACGTTTACAAAGGCTGATTACATTTCACCTCCGTAAAATAAGGGAACCGACTCCTAATTTGCTCTGTATTCAATTATTTTTGTTTCAGTTAATACATCTTCTGGAATACAAATCACATGCACATTAAACTTATTCCCCGGTTTTTGTGAGGAAATTCATTGCAGCTTTTTGTAAACGTATGTCCGTGATGAAAAGAAATGCAGTCATGAAAACACATGCAAACGATGGCTGTTCCATGCTCACTGAGAGTTTTTTTTTTCTATCCACGGAAAAATCCTTATGAGTATATGCTGTATTCTAATAAACATGCATGATTTTGTCTCAAACAGTAAAATAAAAGGTTGTTTTTATGGAAAGGGTGTAGGCGTGGTCAAAAAATAAACCAAATGATTGATTGTAATGTGAAACTAACTTTGTGATAAAGCCGAGGACGGCATCAATCTTCTCTAGAAATAATTTGGTCTGAGGTACAGTAACTTTTTAGACAAGTCAAATAATTTTAAGTTCAAATTTAGGAAAATGTACTCTTTCCTAAATTCCACATAATATTCCAATGAATATTTGTCCACAATGTCTCATTTGAAAAAAAAAAATCAAAAAATCAAAAAAATTAACATAACTACCTTCACAAAAATTTACTGATCGAATCCATTTTGTTGGCTGGTAACTCCAGTCAGCAGGCCATGATCTTAACCACGGCCACCGTGGCCAATGCCATGGTGCCCTCCCGAGTTGGCCGTAATGCCCCTTTGGTTAGCCTTGAAATTTGGATGCAGCCAAGGCCGAAGTGGCCGTGCCCTCTCAATATTTAAGATCGAGGCCTGAATCGGGGTTTATGAACAGTAAACATGCACGTGTAACACATTTTTGACTAACAACTTCTGCTTTGATATTTAAGTTACTGCTCCAATATACATTCCATATGCTGCTGTATTCATTTACATATGGTCATATAACTAACAACAACAAAAAATGCTTGGTGATCGTTCTCACCCGATCTGATTGTTCCCCCTTGCCAGGGATGATATTGTGAGGAAATAAAAAGGTAGGAAAAACGTTTGCCATTATCATCAGGCATATACTAACCTATAGCGGTTTACCTCTATAGCCACTGTTTTTTTTTTATCTTGGTATTTACAATAAAATGATACACAAAGAAAGTTTCCATGGTCTGAAGTTAGTCGGAACCCGGTTTCATGGTGGGATTTTCAAAATCAAAAGGTAGGATTTCCTACAAAAGTAGGAAGAATATCATGCCTGTCTTGCCTGCTATATATGCATAACAGCAAAAGAAACGTCACCCCCTAAATTTTGATAAGTCTGAGAACGTGTTTAGCTTATGTGTCCTCGGACATCATGCATGACGAATTTTGAGGTCAACCAAATTTGCCACATTGTGTTCGTGTTACACTCCATACTCATAATATTCTTCATTAAACAAATTATATTAATTATAAAATGAAAATAATAAATATTTTTAGGGGTGACGTTTCTTTTGCTGTTATGTATATTTGTAATATTTCAATGGCCTGACCTAAGCTCTAGGCAATGATTAACACTTTCACATGCCCCGATTCAATCTCCATGCAAGTCAAAAAACACATAAGATCATGATGTGAACAATTTAAACAACGATAAGCACACTGCCACCAATTTCACAGGCCCTAAGATGAGTATAGAGAGAAAGCCAAAGGTCAGACGTCCGGGTTGCAAGACATCCCTGAGCATTATCATAATGCCCAACAAGTAGAGGTACGGAGGAATGACTGGGTCACTGGGGGAGGGGGGGGGGGGAGGTTGCACAATGGGGGCACAATTCAATCATTAAAAATTTGGGAGATCGACAACCATAAGGTCAGTTGGTAGAGTAACAGCATGGTAACCCATTGGTTCAAATGGTTCAGTAAATGTGTCTTTAGTCACACAGAAACAGTAATAGGTTTTAGTACCAGTACGGTAATTCAGAGGTCGCAGGTTCAAATCCCGCTTCAGTAAATTTGTCTTTGATAAGTCCAAACGCTGCAAACAATAACACACAATTTTTTTTTATAGTTTTCTGTCTCCCACTACTCTCATCTTAGGTAAACAGATACAACAGCACATCTTGCACAAAAAATGCCACAAGATTGAAGCCGTACAAGAAGTGAAGAATGGCGCAGTCTCTTACCGTCAGACAACCCACCTGTCAAGATGATATCGGGGATGTTGCTGGCATTTGGGGAGTGCATGGGCTGCATGAAGGGGGACTGGGGGTAGGCCGGGGGCGGCTTGTTGGGTTGGAACAGCTCCTGGCTACCAGTCAGGTCCTGTATGTAGGCCTGGCTGTAAAAAGCGCCCTGCGGGAAAAAGAGAGCCTGTTCTGCCTCGCTAAATTGATGGTTGGAAATAGTCTGTCCGTACAGGTCCTGCATAGGGGTTTGGAGGATACATATATAAAAAGTAAGCCGTGTTCAGGATTAAAGCTTATCATACCTGCTGCTGGGGCTATGCGTTCTGTGGTCACAGGCCGAAGGGACGGAATGAATCCTATATGGGACCAGCTCTGCAAGGGCGACTCGCTGAACTCACACCAACTCCTGCTTAATAATTCGACCACAAATAATAATCCTTAATAATTTAACCCCTCCCCCCAAAAAGGCAAGGGAAGGTACAACATTGGTAACGTTGGCAAAACTGCTTCTATGAGTATGCTTACTCTCTTTGAATCAAGATATACATTGAAGGGAAGGTACATCATTGGTAATGTTGGCAAAACTGCTTCTATGAGTATGCTTAATCTCTTTGAATCAAGATATACGTTGAAGGGAAGGTACAACATTGGTAATGTTGGCAAAACTGCTTCTATGAGTATGCTTAATCTCTTTGAATCAAGATATACGTTGAAGGGAAGGTACATCATTGGTAATGTTGGCAAAACTGCTTCTATGAGTATGCTTACTCTCTTTGAATCAAGATATACACTAAAACAACCAACCTATACTCCCTTTAGTCTTTTTAAACCATTTGGAGCAAAAACTTGCAGTCTAACAAATTTGTTTAAACTTTCATATTTTTGGTGTTTTCACTGAAATGAGAGCACTTCAGAGAGAATCATTTGTCAGAATGATTGGTAACCTTGACCAACTTCACATCAATATAATTTTCGGATATTTTGGTAATTTTGAAATCAGGTAATTACCAATGTAGTCAAATACTTTTTCATAAGTACGAGTACAGAAAAATGTACTAAAGTAAGAGTACTCTATTTCTGCCATGTTGAAACCTTCCCTTTAAGGAATTGGAAAATTACGCTGGTAAACAACGCCCCCCCCCCCATTCTTGTCAAGACCTCATGTGTGTATTATATTTTGTCTACTGTAGATGATGACGTCATCTCCCCCACCCCCATCTTGTCAAGGCCTCACCTGTGTAATACATTTTGTCTACTGTAGATGATGACATCATCTCTCCCTCACCCCGCCCCCATCTTGTCAGGGCCTCACGTGTGTAATACATTTTGTCTACTGTAGATGATGACATCATCTCTCCCTCACCCCGCCCCCCCATCTTGTCAAGGCCTCACGTGTGTATTATATTTTGTCTACTGTAGATGACGACATTGTCTCTCCCTCACCCTCTCCCTCACCCCCTCTCCCCACCCCCCATCTTGTCAAGGCCTCACCTGTGTATTATAAGTTAACTGCTGGCCTGGTGTGGGCGAACCTGCATCCTGCGGTAACATGCTGCACTGCTCAAACTGATGCTGAAGCTGCTGATAGTAGGCGTCACTAATCGCCTTGCTGTTGGGAGACACCTGGGGTGCGGTAGCCGAGGGCGAGTGGGCTGTGGAGTGGGAGTATTGGGGGTTTGACACAGGCGAGGTAGGTGAGGTACAGGAGGTACTGACCACAGCCTTACCCTCCCGGTATTGCAGGCCCGTCTGGTCAAGATAAACAAGAAAACAAATTTGTTCAGACAACTTCTTTTAGTTTGAGAAGCTCAGAGTGAATCTCTCGTAATTTAAAAGAAAATACATTTGGGGGTTTCTTTTATGCAACATTAACCCTAACTCCCTAGGCCCATTTGCTTATATATAACCTGAATCCTCCAAAATCCTTCAGTAGTAAAGCAAGCACATGACATGTATGCACACATGTTTCTAATCTGTGATACATGTACATGGCCAGGAACCCTCCCTGCATGCATGGAGCAATAAACAGTGTCCACTGACCCAAGCACTGACCTTGCAATCACTACAACAAACATGGATGTACATGTACCATGGAAAGGGAAGTATGCCTAATAATCTCAATCCTCAAAAATCCTTCACTTTAGCAAAGAGCATGTAGCATGTAACCTGGGGTGTAGGGTGTGGTGTAGGTGTAGGGGTGGAGGTGTAGGGGTGGAGGTGTAGGGGTGGAGGTGTAGGGGTGGAGGTGTAGGGGTGGAGGTGTAGGGGTGGAGGTGTAGGGGTGGAGGTGTAGGGGTGGAGGTGTAGGGGTGGAGGTGTAGGGGTGGAGGTGTAGGGGTGGAGGTGTAGGGGTGGAGGTGTAGGGGTGGAGGTGTAGGGGTGGAGGTGTAGGGGTGGAGGTGTAGGGGTGGAGGTGTAGGGGTGGGGGATATAGGGGTGTAGGGGTGGGGGATCTAGGGGTGTAGGGGTGGGGGTGTAGGGGTGGGGGGTGGGGGTGTAGGGGTGGGGGGTGGGGGTGTAGGGGTGGGGGTGTATGGGTGGGGGTGTAGGGGTGGGGGTGTAGGGGTGGGGATTCTTACCTTATTCATATCCAATGTAAGGTTTGGTGTTACCTGTACTGCCTGGGCTTGGCCCTGTTGGTACAGCTGCTGTGCATATTTTTCCATTTGTTGATGGTGTGTCTGACGGTCAATGGACATTCCCTGTAACAAAGATCCTCAGTAATTAACTCTGTGGTCCATTTCATAGAGCTGCTTAGAACACAAAATTGCTTAGCAGAGAAAAGTAATGCTTAGTAAAAAATAATAATAAAAATCTGTTACCAGCCAATTTATCATGTAATGTACATTGCTTATGCCAGGTTCTCAGCTACATTTTGCTTAGCATATGAATTTGTACAATTCAGTTGTTACTGGTCCTGTAAATTTACTAGGATTCTTTCAGATTCTGTTCAGAGAACAACAGGCTCCTGTGAGGCATGTGTCCTGGTCATGTGGGATACCGTGTTGCTTAACTTCGACAGCGTGCCACGGCTAGTCCAATGAAAAGGGACAATATCATCACGATCAGAGCAGTCTTTTGACAGGGCATTGGAGTCTGTGTCCTAGTGTTAGATGAAGTCAGTGACTGAAAGTAATACCCCACGAGCACACGCCGGACTAGATAACAGGGCGCGATAAGATCATATTACCATGGTTACTGCATAATTATCATTATTATGCAGGCTCATTAGTTATGCATCAGTCACGGTAATGATCATATCACATCGTGATGTCTAGGCCATGGGATATATTTATTCAGTCACCGACTTCATCTACAACTAGGGCACTGATTCCATGCCCTGTCAAAAGTCTGCTCTGATCATGGCGATATTGCTCCTTTAACCAGTTCACGTCGGAGGCCGTGTATACACGCACATTTTTTTTGGGACAGCGGATCGGAGAGCGTCTAAACACGCCACAGGATTCTCGGGAATATTTGTATAGATTCCCGGTTGACGTGGCAACGAGCCATAAGCATACGGTGGAAGACGCAGTCTCCCCGGTCACGCTCTGGCGAGCACCATTGTTCGTGTTTGTGCGGTAAAAATAAACCCGCCACGGGGTTCGAAAAAACTTTTTTATTCCCGGTGCGAACTGGTTAAAAATAATTGGGTAAGTTGATCCTTCCCTGCAACTGTCGGCAGGATATATGTTTCACTGGCATAGATACATACCTGCTGAATGAAACGCTGTTGTTGTTGTTGTTGCTGTTGCTGCTGCTGCTGCTGCTGCTGCTGTTGTTGCTGCTGTTGCTGTTGTTGTTGTTGTAAATGTGTTTGTTGGTGTTGTCTGTGTTGCTGCTGTTGCCGCCGCTGCTGTTCATTGGTCGAATGCATGCCCAAGGGGCTGCTGGGATTGCTCATGGGCCTCCTCTGCATTTGTGGACTAACTTGGGGACTAATCTGCGGACTATGTTGACTTCCTACCACCTGTGGAAGAACAGCAAGGGTTTGGGGATGATCTAGTCTTGACACTACTGATTTTGTGGTTGATGAATTCATGAAAGAACAACGGAATTTTTTTTTTCTTTTTTTTTCCAATGAATTCGTTATTAACTAATGCACTGTTTGAATGTGTGGTAAGCAAAGTTTGAATGAAATGTATTTCTAACAGAATGTGACAGGCGAAGAAAGTGTTGTTATTTTCACCCAAATAAATGACCACCCAAATTGAGACCAAAGAGCTACACATATTGAATTTGTAACTGCAGTTACTTCTGAAAGAACAATTAGGGAAGACTACCATTATCAGTGTAATGTAAGAAAAAATTCTTACAGATAACACTGGCTATCCTTTACATTTTGACACTGTGGAATTACTTTTCTGTTTTTCCAAAATAACTTTCAAGTAATCAAGTCAAATGCCTGACGTTTAAAGGGACAATATCGTCATAATAAACAGGGCATGGAATCAGAGTTCTAGTTTTAGATTAACTCAATGACTGAAATTAACACCCCACATGATAAGGTCATTATTACCGTTGCTGCTGCATAAATGAGCCAGTGGAGTGTCGTGGCCAAGCGGTCTAGCTTACCGGACTCAAGTTCTGGTGTTAGCTGCAGAATGTGGGTTCGAATCCCGGCCGTGACACTTGTGTCCTTGAGCAAGACACTTAACCATAATTGCTTCTCTCCACCCAGGGGTTAACTGGGTACCTGTGAGGGCAGAGTTGGTTGATTAGCCCTATATGCGCTGTAATGGCAGCAATTGAGCTGTATATTCCCCAGGGAGCTGAGATGGTTTCAGGAATGATTTATGAGCCTTATGAGCAGGGGTAATAGTATGCGCCTTGAGCACCACTCAGTTGGTGGATACGTGCGCTATATAAGTCCACACATTATTATTATTATTATTATTAGTAGTAATTTTCAGTCGCTGTGTTCATCTTAAACTAGGACGCCGATTCTATGCCCTGATACTGAACCTGAAGCTCTAGGGCAGAGAATTTTGCTAAGCAAATATTTTTGCTAAGCAATATAAAACAGGCTACCAGCCAAAATGCATACATTTTGTATGAAAGTCTGGCTGGTAACCAAAGAAATATGCTAAGCAAATTTTATCTACTTAGCAGCTCTGAAATTGGCCCCAAATATTTGTAATTTTTTGGCCTAATTACACTTTTACCTTGTCGGTTAGCGCAACCATTTTTTTGTTAATACCTGTGTGTGATTTGTAGGTGACATAGTAAGATGTGTTGGTGACGGCATACTGCTGGAGAGGTTACTGGGGCTACCCCCTCCATGGTTGAAGTTGGATACCTGCTGATCCTCTGGATCCAGAGGGGTGGGCAGCGGTGACGGGATGTGCAGGTTGGTGAGGTCTGGCAAGGAGCCGGTGTTGTTGGAGATGGGAATGGGTTCACTGCTGGACTCGGTCTCGGTCTGGTCTGACGACATACAAATACTGTGGGGAAAACACAAAATCACAAATGAGGAGGATGAGGAAGAAGAGGAAGAGGAAGAGGAAGAGGAAGAGGAAGAGGAAGAGGAAGAGGAAGAGGAAGAGGAAGAGGAAGAGGAAGAGGAAGAGGAAGAGGAAGAGGAAGAGGAAGAGGAAGAGGAAGAGGAAGAGGAAGAGGAAGAGGAAGAGGAAGAGGAAGAGGAAGAGGAAGAGGAAGAGGAAGAGGAAGAGGAAGAGGAAGAGGAAGAGGAAGAGGAAGAGGAAGAGGAAGAGGAAGAGGAGGAGGAGGAGGAGGAGGAGGAGGAGGAGGAAGAGGAAGGAGGAAGGAGGAAGGAGGAAGAGGAAGAGGAAGAGGAAGAGGAAGAGGAAGAGGAAGAGGAGGAGGAGGAGGAGGAGGAGGAGGAGGAGGAGGAGGAGGAGGAGGAGGAGGAGGAACAACAACAACAACAACAACAACAACGACGACGACGACGACAACAACAATCCTAAATGATACCTTTGGGAGACATTCTTATAGATTTGTGCACAACCAAAACCCTTACCCTTACCCTAAACCTACCCCTCCCCATGTAAATATGGGTTTTACAGCCCACGGGATCGATTTAAGCTATTTCAGACTGTAACATTTTGCCTAGAAATAGGCGTTAGGAATTAGGGAGACAGCTGTAATGTCTCCCTAATTCCAAATGTCCCCTATTTCACAATTATTCAGCATAACGTGTCTCCCTAATGGTCCAGGTGCGCGGATATATTTCTTGAGAACTTGAGCGTTGAAATGAATGCACGTCACCAAATACCAATGCTGTATTTTCCTTTTTAGTTTATCACATTTCCCATTACTTGGTATGCTGCATGTATGAAAGGTATATAATATGCAGGATCTGAAGAGGAAATAAGCTAATAAGATCACTTAGCCTAGTTTGACATCTCATGGTCTTATTATTCAATCGCATGTCCTAACACGTCTAGGATTGATTAACAGCGTCGTCGACTCACTTGATTCCTGGTACCTCACAGGACCTGGGTCTTGACTGCATTTGCTGAGAGAGGGGGGAAAACCAGAAAAGAAACTGAATCAGATGTCCAGTCGAGATCTTGCACAGTATCGTTACAATACATGTACCTATACAGAAGTTTACAATGAATGCTGAATGACACAGAGGTACCAGACAAAATACAGTGTATGCACTTTCATTTTTATATATTGATAACCTACATGTTGAGTCACTGGTGTTAGTGTGAATAATCACTCAAAAGCAATCATAACCGGAAATGCCTCCGGTTGGAATAGTCAAAAACTGACATACTTTATTAAAAACCTAGTTCTCTTTACTTTTTATTAAAAAAACATTATTCCACTGAGCCATAATTTCATCATTCTAAATTAAGTTCACATTATGAAATCCATAGAAACAGTCTCTCATAAACCAGGAATTAACAGGAATGACCAAGGACCTCCCATTGTTCCCCTCTTTTGTCTCTTTTGTTCCCCTTGTTGATTGGACTTTGTTTCGGCATTTCCTAAACATTGATTTTGTACATGTACACGTTTTTCGACCAATTTGCAAACAATGGCCAGGAACCAAGGACCCATTGTTTCCTTTTTGTTATTTCTTCGGTTTACAACATAAACAAAATCATGCGAGCGCCAGACATGCATGTTTTGAGGTACATGTACATAGTTATGTAGGTCTATGTATTAAAAGCTAAAGCATTACACAAACATACATGTACATACATGTATGTTACATACTGACATTGTAAGCATTGGAAACAAAGCCACAGGCGTTATGGTATAGCAATACACAAATTAATCAAGGTAAAAAAAGGATAAAATTCATTTGAAATAATACACTGATTTAGAGTGCAGTGGAATTTTTAAACGAGTGGGAAAATTTCAAGAGTGGCAGGACAATGTCTAGCATGGAGTGCCATGGTCGAGTGGTTTAGTGCATCGGATTTGTGTTTTGATGGCTGAGTCGTCAGAATGTGGGTTCGAATCCCAGCCGCGACCGGGGTGCTTGTGTCCTTGAGCAAGACACTTTACCATAATTGCTTCTCTCCACCCAGGGGTAAATGGGTACCTGTGAGGGCAGAGTTGGTTGTTGTGTTTGATTAGCCCTATATGTGCTGTAATGGCAGCAAGTGAGCTGTATACACCCCAGGGAGCTGAGATGGTTTCAGGAATGATTTATGAGCCCAATGAGCAGGGGTAATAATATAATGCGCCTTGAGCACCAGTTTGATGGATACGTGCGCTATGTAAGTTCACATTATTATATTATTATTATTATGGCAAAATGAGCTGCTTTTTGCCCGAAGGAGTGGCAAACGTGCCATTCCTTAATACATGTACTGTATGTCTGGCGGGAGTGCTACTGACTTCAGTCAGTGTGTGTATATCAGACATTTTTAAAATGTAACTTGCAAAAAGCTTATTTGCTCTATGCACAACTTGTTGAGGGCGCCCTACTCCTAAGCAACAACTGTCCCCAGGATATTAGCATCTTCACCAGTTATCATGCATTACTGAATCCATGTAGATTCTTGAAAGTGCCGACGGCTACCAGGGAAATGTTTTTTCGAAATGGCTCTGTGTAGTGGAAAGCATGCATATAATTCAGTGGTACTCGGTGTAGTATAAGGGGAAAAAAAAAAACTAAAATTGTTTGGGATCAGCACAAACAAAATTCACACTCGGAGATTGAGGGTATTTTTGCCGCTAGAGGGTCTACTACATGTATGTATGCACAGAGGCGATTATAACTTGTGAACCCTGAAACAGTACAGATCTCATCAACATATCTAACGCAAGTGTAGGCAAAACAAATCCTAACTGAATTTGTTGCTATGTCCGGTGTTTGTTGAGTGGGCGACAAATACAATAAGAACTGCAGTTCCCGATGGACCAATGAGCGTGCTTGTCGTTTCTTTGCTCGGAGGCATCCTCACCAAATGCACATTGATCGAGTGGAAACCATCAATTTAAAGATGTGTAACTCGTGTTTTTTTTTGTCATTTTACCAGCAAAGTTTTAATTAAAGAAAAAAAAAAAAACTTCATGTAGAATGAGATGCTACACGAAACACTTGTCAGAAGCTTGGTATTAATAGTAATGAAGTGCCCAAATGAATGTATGACATGACCCACCATGTATTCATTTCAGGACTGTATACACTAAGGCCCCCCCAAAAAAAGTCTCCGGTTTCTGGTCTCCACGCGCGTTGCCTCAGACCACGTCGGCATTTTTATTTTTATTATTAGTATTTTTGCTAAGAAACGATGTCCAACTGCAGCCAAAATTTCTGCATCGATTTGAATTCTGCCGTGCTGTGCTTTAAATGACTTTCACATAGGGGTATGAACGTTTGCCCAATTTGTGAGGCCTCTCTTAGCCACCATATTTTGTATAAGGGAAATTTGGTCCCTGCGTATACAATGTATCACATATTGCCCTGTTGGCAGCAAAAAAAAAAGAAAAAAAGATGGCCGGGAAAAAGAAAAAAAAGCGCGCCATCGCACCGATTTTGAGGCCAACCGATGACCAGAAACCGGAGACTTTTTTGGGGGGGCCTAAATCCAGTGACCACCGTTTTCCACCATTACTGCAGTGGTACCACACTGCACACGTGTAACACGCATTCTTAAATATGCAGTACGCTAGCGTTTCATCAAATAGAGTGCTCAGATTGGTTTAAGAAGTACTGGATTGCATACATGTAGCTTGATGCAGAATATTGTCTCCTTTATAGATAGCTCGCATTTGTAATTTGTCACTTATTGTAAGACAATTATTTTTTAGTCTAAAATGTAAAGCGTTATTGGGCATCACTTCACTAGGTAATTTTAAAAAACAGCTTAAGACACACTTTTTTAGAAATGCTTTTAATTTGTAATTTCAAAGTGTAATTTCAAAATGTATTTCATTAGAGTATTATTATAATAATTTTCTATCATTGTAACTATTATTATTGTCTCTTTTATAGATAGCTCGCATTTGTAATTTGTCACTTACACTGTATTGTAAGACAATCATTCTTTTTAGTCTAAAATGTAAAGCGCTATTGGGCATATTTGGAAATAGCGCTATATAAGTAATTAAATATTATTATTATTATTATTATTATTAATGTAGGTACCACCGCAGTTATGGCGGGGCCCAGTAAACTGGTCGACAGATAATAATAATAATAATAATAATAATAATGTGGACTTGTATAGCGCACGTATCCACCAAACTGGTGCTCAAGGCGCATTATATTATTACCCCTGCTCATCAGGCTCATAAATCATTACTGAAACCATCTCAGCTCCCTGGAGAGTATACAGCTCAATTGCTGCCATTACAGCGCATATAGGGCTAATCAAACACAACAACCAACTCTGCCCTCACAGGTACCCATTTACTCCTGGGTGGAGAGAAGCAATTATGGTAAAGTGTCTTGCTCAAGGACACAAGCACCATGGTCGCGGTTGGGATTCGAACCCACATTCTGATGACTCAGCCATCAGAACACAAATCCGATGCACTAAACCGCTCGACCATGGCACTCCATATATATATATATATATATATATATATATATACTGTAAACCATGCTTCTTGATGTACATGAAAATTGCCCGAAAATGAGCTTATGGTAGGTCCCGACATAAATTTTATTTGTGCAATTAATTACTATTAAACCAAATTTCTGATGACTAATTTGTAAAATGCTAATTTTATTTATTTTGTCTTGAAGAACCTGCTAGATTATTTTGCATTTATACTACAGGTCCTTTAGGTTGGTAAGCAGTTTGCAACCTGTTGTCATTCTTACCTTTTTTGTATCCCACATAGGATTTTTCAACGTGTTACCTGAGTGATCCACCATCATGTCAGCTAGAGCGAGGAGGAGAACAGAAAAGATAAACAAAAAGTGTTCAGAAATCAACCACCAATGATGGGAACAACAAACTCCGATGGAGAAACTGGCAGAAACAAACAATAATACATTTACATGCCTGCAATTTCTCGGGAGCCACAAAGGTAATAGCCTCTGTTGTCCTGGTCTTGGCCTTGGCGCCCATTCCAAAAATTTCCCATAGACATTCTAAGTAAGATTTGTAGCTTTGCATGGTGAAAAGCATAAATAAAGACCGTTTGCGGTGACACCATGTGAAAAAAAAAATCTCTTTTGGGTAGGAATTAGTTACAACTCGACACTTCGATCAGTATGCTCTGATCGTCTTCAGGAGAATGCCGGACTCTGGGAGACGCTGCTGCTTATAATAGTCTGCTGGAGGGATTGCGCTAACACTGAATGCTGGAGGATTAGTGCGTTATTGCGTGCAGACAGGAACTGGGATCCTTGGAGTGGGAGGAAACATTCTGACATTCATAGACATTCTGATATTCTAATGGAAGTGCCCTTTAATAAGAAAAAGTGGCCTTGCCCCAACAATAATTAAATTCTAGGCCTTTTATATCTAAAGTAAAAAGGGGGTGGGGCGGGGCAAAGGAGGGTACATACATGTATACTGCACAATGTACATGTATATAGTCCCCTTTTTTTGCCATAGATGTAAATTTACAATGTTTTTTGTATATATGTCCCTCCTTTTTGGTCACGCCCCTTCCTCTCTCTTCTTGAGACCCTGGATCTGATGATGTTGCTAAGTACATAAGTATGTGCATTAATGCAGCGTTTGTAAAGCACAAGGTAATGAGATTTCCTCCCATCACCGATCTATAAGTATTTCAACAGCAGTGTTCACAACTGGTTAAAGCAGATGGAGTTCGTATGCATATTACGACAACTGGCACAGCATAAATTTTACGCAGACAGTCTGCGTTGACTAACATTGTGTATCTCCTGATCTGTATTGATCATGACAATGATTAGACGTACGCCTCGTCACCTGCTGTCAGGTGTCACATCGTGGATTTCGCCCGTCATTTACATGTGCATGTCTGATTCATGTCTCGCAAACAAAGTCGTTGGCCCTCCCATTCCTAAGCGATGCTGAGAACCGCTCGTGCCACCCTGAACGTCGCCGGCCACACTGAACATTACAAACCGCTTTCAAGACCCAACATAGCAACAGTCATGATGGAAAAACCCTATCGGTCAATTTGTACTATACATACATGTACATGTACACGTACATGTGTACGTATGTAAAGAATGCACTATCCATAAGTAACATTATCACTGCGACACTCTGAAATATACATTGTATCTGACTGTATATTGCTATTTTAGTTTCTTTTGATATAACCCATACATGTACATACGTTGTAAATGTACAATGTACATTGTACATGTAACTAACTCTAAACCTCCTACTACTACAGGGGTCAAAATCAGTCAAAATGTTGATATACTTGCCAAGGAATATCTAGTGCACTTAAAAGTCAAACACTGTCAAAACTTACGTGTAGTAAACTACATTTACAGGTCAAAATGTGTCGACTGTTTTTGACTGGTAAAAGCATTGTCTGGTATTGTTCAGGGTGGTCAAAATGACAGTAAAAACCAGTGAAAAATTGCCCCCCTGTGTGCACATTTGGGTCAACAGTCAAAACAGGCAGTTGACTGATTTTGACCTCTATAGCTACTTGCCACTAAAGTGCAGCTATAGTAGGAGGGTTAATGTGTTGCCAGCCAAATACATGTACACTCCATAAATTTACATTTGGATTCAAATCCAAAGATAACACCAAAAATAACAATGTTTTTCCTCTGCGATGAAAACAATTTAAAAATAGAAAGAAGTGCTCAATGAGTAGCTGAATTCACACGCCATATCCTGACATTTTAGACATAATTTTTATTGCTTTCTCGTTTGCATTTATTTTTATTTTTTTTTCTGGGAAAGGTAATATTTATTTTGATAAATACTTTATAGAAACAAAATCAATCGCCAATAGCGCCCTCTTGTGGTAATTGAAGCCACAACTTGCATTCCTATTACACTTCACATAACCTTTAATTTATATGTTTACCTTTGCTTGTGACCGGGCAATCTATCCAACACCACTGGCCCAGGCAAAACTGGTCCCTTAGTGACGACATAATTTCTTAAAATCCAGTGGATTGGCCACAAATTAATAAAACAATGGTTTCTGTACTGTAATATTATGCTTTATCCTTTATACCTTATTAAATTCACAAAGAATTATAAACAAACAAATTTTAAAATTGCGACAATTTTTTTTTTTTTTTTTTAATCTACCCAGTGTCATGTTGAATGGAGACAACAACCTTGAAGAATGCAAGCAATAAACCTTGAAGAATGCAAGCAATAAACCCTGAAGCGGTCCAACGAGATCTCCATAACGTACACTTGGGTACCAACGCTTTTGGGTCAGGCACTGGGTACAAAACAAATTGTTTACCAACCTCTTCTGTGGGAGCCAGGTGACATACTTCCGTGGCCCTGGAATGGATCTATTGGTGCCATCACACTCGTGTGAAGCGCTGAATCAGAGTTCGTTCTGTGATAACAAAAATCAATATTACAAATCATAAGGGAAATTTAAATATAATATATACCATAAAATATTGGTTCAAAATCAAAACATCTCCTATAATAATAAACTTGTACCTGTACTCTATACTAGTACAGAAATACAAATATTTCATAATGTGCATGTTTGTGAATGTTGGCTAAACCTAAAAATGGAACCAACAAAGTACTGTAATAATAATAATAATAATGTGGACTTATACAGCGCATGTATACAGCTCGTATACAGCACGTATACACTGTACATGCCATTACAGCGCATATTGGGCTAATCAAACACAACAACCAACTCTGCCCTCACAGGTACCCATTTACCCCCGGGTGGAGAGAAGCAATTATGGTAAAGTGCCTTGCTCAAGGACACAAGCACCCCGGTCGCGGCTGGGATTCGAACACACATTCTGATGACTCAGCCATCATAACACAAATCCGATGCACTAAACCACTCGACCATGGCACTCCACTGTTACGACAAACAGCTAAGTATTACGTATTAACACAGAGTTCATTTTGAAATACTATAGGTACATGTACATGATTATGTATGTACATTCATACACTGTACGTACATGTATGATGTTTTATGTTGAAACAACCCATTCAGGCCACTCGAAGCTGTTGCAATTGTTGCCAGTGGCCTCCTATGGTTACCCTTCTGTGCACTGTCACACCACTGAGATTGCAGGGTAAGGTGGTCTCCCATTGATACATTGGAGGCCATACTAATATATTCAAACATTTACAGTGGCCTTGGGTGACACACAGTTGATTTTGTAAGATACTTGGAAAGGACAGCAGGCTTGTACATGTACATGTATATACTGAAGGTTGCTCAAGAGCAGAATTTTGTGGATCGGAGTGGCCTCCATGTGTAGGAGGGTTAACCAGTTGACGTCGGGAAATTTATTTTTTCCAGTCCCCCATGCGGGTTTATTTTCAGTGAAAAATCTTTAAAAATTTCTAGCCATTAATATTTTTTTTTGTCAATGAAACTAAGTTCGGACACCCAAATAAACACCTTTACTCATTGACATTTTGAGAATTAAATGGCTAGTTTTTTAATTACGGTTGTGTTTGTTCAGCACAATTAGACCGTTGGCAAGCCCCGATGCAACGGCCTATTAGCGACCAGCGCCCGGTCGAAAAGACGGCATACCTGGAGAGAGATCGAATGCCTCGTAAACAATGGATATAAATCCCTCTTTACAAATCCCTGGCTGGTACGTCAAAGGAACAGGTCTTGGATAAAGGGATTAGGCAAAAATCAACAAAAAGAGTGAACTCGTTCAGTATTTGCAGTGCATTTTGTCCGGGGCCACCGAACCGTGACCCCATGGACTCCGAGAAACGATTGCATGTAAGTCAGCCGCCACGACTGCACGCCACGTGTGGCGTGTTGACAAGTCTCCTGGTGACACACACAAAATCGGAATGCGTGTTTAGACGCTCTCCGATCCGCTGTCAAAAAAAATTGCGTGTATACACGGCCTCCGAAGCGAACTGGTTAACCTTAACTCCCTAGGCATTGTATTAAAACAATAAAAATCCTTCAAAATCCTCCAACTGGCTTTGTTGTCTAGGGAGTTAGGGTTAATAGTAGAAATAGTGTACCATGACCAGTGTTTAAGTCTATATTCATTCCCATGATAACCCCTGGGCCCAATTTCATACAGCCGCTTAGCAGCCAATTTTTTGCTTACTGTACGTTTTTCATTTCATAGCGCTGCTAACCGTTGAGCATAGAGAAAGGCACACTAACTTGCTGGCCGTTATTGCTAGCAAATGAGTGATGCTCTCAATTTTCTTGCTAACCTGTGAAATACACTTAAATGCTTAAGCAAATTTGTGAAAATTTGCTTACCGGTAAGCAGCGCTATGACATTGGGACCTGGTCTATCAATTCACTATTGATTTGCATACTCTCACTGTTTTTTACATGTAACAACACCTTGAAAGTGCTACATCGTCTCATGCATGCCTGTGATCTCCCACTTGACTCGACTGTCTTGACTGCACAAACCTTAATACATGTATGCAAATGTACATGTACAAATATAGCCAGAAATGAACATTACTTTGGAACATGTGTAATTGCATTCATACATGTATATCCAGGGGGAAAAAAAGCAATATTTCAAGATTTGATCAGGAAGTCAATAAAAGGTTTGTCAGTTCAAGGTGAAACTTGAGTTGAAAGATTGTAAAAAGCAAATGATATTCAGCGATGTACATTATATATGTCTGTAAGACGGCAGCGTAATCCAGGAATAAAATACTAGTACAGACGTGTATGTGTAAATACACGTACATAATTTACATGTATACACATGTAAATGTATCATGTAATATAAACGTACATACATGTACATGTATGAATTGGCAAGGGCATCATATTGTACATGTACATGTATGCACACATAATGAACATAAACAGTGTACAGTGTATATGACATAAAACACAATAAAGGGGGCCACTTTGCATCCGTCACGTTAGCAGTTTTTCCAATGGTTGTTATTTATTTTTAAGTACCTGAAACCGACCAAAAAGTGTTTCAACATGTGAATGGACATGCAGACTTATACTAGAACTAATTTGAGTTGATTTATTTTATTTTTATTTTTTTAAATTTTCTTTTTTACCCTCAAATTTCCATAAAAATTGGACGGAAAAAGTTACCTCACTTTTCCATCCATTTGTTGATGGAAATTTTAGGGTAATTAAAAAAATAATAGTAGCAATCAACTCAAATTATCTTTAGGATAAGCATGCATGTCTATTCAAATGTTGAAATTCTTTTTGGGTGGTTTCAGATATTAAAAGAAAAATTACAACCATTACAAAAACTGCTAACATGATGGTAGGAAAGTGGCCCCCTTTATTGTGTTTTATGTCGTATGCACAATGTGTATTTTAGGCACTTTCCAAATTGATTGCATACATTCACAGCACATTTTTTTATTAAGCTAATATCGCATAGCAAAATGCTACACAAATTTAACAATTTGCTGCTCGCTGCTCAAAACTCAAGATACACTATTCAAAATTTATATATACACAACAATATTTTTCCTAAAAAGTTTGCAAAATTATGTTTTTGAACGAAATCGTTCCCTTCTTCCCCATGTAGTTGTGTTTTTTTTAAATTTATATTTTCATTGAATCAGAAGTTTACCCAAACACCTAGTGTTTGTTAAAAAACAATCACTTCAGCTCTAGTGTGTATTTTTTCTTCTTTTTTTTCTTTTTTTTCCGTCACCCACCCCACTTCAAGAGCAGAAAAGTCGGTAATCCAAGTAGCTAAACAAAATAATTACCTTACTGAACTGTACATATGTACATGTGTACATACATTGTACATTCATGTTATGTTGTTTTTTTTGTCTTTTTTTTATTTATTTTTTATTTTGTTATTACATTAAACACTGGCAATCAAATTACATCAATTAAATATAAAACCAAAATCCTAAAGACAAAAAATACACAAAAATTCATTTTAAACAAAGCCAGTGAGTGGTAAGATAGAACAGGTGACCAGGACCTCTACAAAGCCATCCTACCACAAGAAACCCACTGAACATTATATACCTCATTACACCCCCCCACCCCCATCCCCCACCCCGTTACACCACTGAAGGGCCGCTGAAGCAAGTTAGGACGGAAAAGACAACATTAAGCAACAAATTAATTGCGCCGACAGAGAGAGCAATGGCAAAAAGACATCCATGTAATATGTACATGTATGTACATGTATGTAGTTGCCCCGTGCACACTAAAATTGCACTACGTTTCTTATTTGAGATTTGTAATCTACTATATGCGTGCACAGTGTACTATGCAGCATTCCATGAACATGTATGCAGCTATTTTGTGTAGATTCAAACAATAAAAAAAAGCATAATTCATGGTCACATTATACAGTCACTGTACATACAGTTTTATTGTTAACCTGAATCGATGTGGTCTACACATCAAAATCAAATCAATGAACACATGTATTGTACCTGTTCTTCAGCATTCTGTATACGTGCGCACAATGGTACACATTGTAGGAAATTGCATTTCAACAATATTTGATACAAAGATTAAAGACATGCATACATTTTTGGTACAATTTCTGTAAAAATATGCATGTTTTATGAGCTTATTTTGTTGTGAACAGTACACTTTGTATTTTTTTCAGAACTAATTACTACTCAATTGACAATTTCACATGGTGTCACCGCAATTAGTCTTACTTATCCTCTTCACCATGGAGTGCCATGGTCGAGCGGTTTAGTGCATCGGATTTGTGTTCTGATGGCTGAGTCGTCAGAATGTGGGTTCGAATCCCAACCGCGACCATGGTGCTTGTGTCCTTGAGCAAGACACTTTACCATAATTGCTTCTCTCCACCCAGGGGTAAAATGGGTACCTGTGAGGGCAGAGTTGGTTGTTGTGTTTGATTAGCCCTATATGCGCTGTAATGGCAGCAATTGAGCTGTATAATCTCCAGGGAGCTGAGATGGTTTCAGGAATGATTTATGAGCCTGATGAGCAGGGGTAATAATATAATGCGCCTTGAGCACCAGTTTGGTGGATACGTGCACTATATAAGTCCACATTATTATTATTATTATTATTCACCATGCAAAGCTATAAGTTTTACATTTTGTATTCATTCCAGTGAAACCATTTCAGTTTTGAGTTTTTCTAAATACACACAGCATGTGCTGTATACACACATGTGTACATGTACATCCACATAGAGAGCGTATTTATGTACAGATTATATATGTACAATCGCTACCATGAGAATGCACACTTGACATGTATTTTTTACAAGCGTTGCAGGTACATTGTACATGTACTGTAGGTCTGTACATGTGTACCGTGTCTGCAGTGCGTACATGTACATGTACGAATGATCTAATGAACTTTCATTTGGCCTCAATGATGGTGCCCTTCGGGTCTGTGACATCATATGAAGCCTCTCTATTTCACGTTTCCTTGGAAATGACAACATATCAGACAGAATAACATCTCATGTTGTTTGGTACCGTTAGAAAAAAATCAAGTAAGTTTTAAGATAGTAATTGGCAAAGTTTCTATAGTTTCCTTGAAAACGACAACATGTCAGACGAAGTAACAATGTTTTTACTATTACCATCTTAAAACCATGTAAGCTTTCAAGATAATAAATGGCTCAGTTTCTGTTCTGGGTAATAACCAATGATGTGAACCCCCTTTAAGTCTGGTTCCGTCCCCAGCAGTTTTTGAGTCTTTGTTGGAAGTGAGGACCTGTGGCTTGTATGCCATAAACAGCATGAAGTAGACAGAAATTAACCAGGAGAGGGAGAGGGAGAGGGAGAGGGAGAGGGAGAGGGAGAGGGAGAGGGAGAGGGAGAGGGAGAGGGAAAGAGAGAGGGAGAGGGAGAGGGAGAGGGACAGGGAGAGGGACAGGGAGAGGGACAGGGAGAGGGACAGGGAGAGGGACAGGGAGAGGGACAGGGAGAGGGACAGGGAGAGGGACAGGGAGAGGGACAGGGAGAGGGACAGGGAGAGGGACAGGGAGAGGGACAGGGAGACGGAGAGGGAGAGAGACGTCCTGCCCACAGCAATGCCACAACATGATCACTCATGATAAATCATGGAGACCTGTGACAGCTCTGCAAAATGATAATTTCGGCTGGGCGGAGTTGTTCATGAATGTTGCTAAATAAACAATGTGCAGGGCGTACAGTTTCAGTACGATCTTTAAAGGAAGTGCACACCAAATTTCTGCTTGTGAAAACGGGGTGTCCAAATGTTTAATTTATAATTATTCTGCATGTGAATACAGGGTGTCCAAATGCTTGTGAAAACAGGGTGTCCAAATATTTAATTTATAATCATTCTGCATATGAATACAGGGTGTCCAAATGTTTATTTTATAATCATTCTGCATGTGAATACAGGGTGTCCAAATGTTTAATTTATAATCATTCTGCATGTGAATAGAGGGTGTCCAAATGTTTCATTTATAATCATTCTGCATGTGAATACAGGGTGTCCAAATGTTTCATTTATAATCATTCTGCATGTGAATACAGGGTGTCCAAATGTTTAATTTATAATCATTCTGCATGTGAATACAGGGTGTCCAAATGTTTCATTTATAATCATTCTGCATGTGAATACAGGGTGTCCAAATGTTTCATTTATAATCATTCTGCATGTGAATACAGGGTGTCCAAATGTTTAATTTATAATCATTCTGCATGTGAATAGAGGGTGTCCAAATGTTTCATTTATAATCATTCTGCATGTGAATAGAGGGTGTCCAAATGTTTCATTTATAATCATTCTGCATGTGAATACAGGGTGTCCAAATATTTAATTTATAATCATTCTGCATGTGAATACAGGGTGTCCAAATATTTAATTTATAATCATTCTGCATGTGAATAGAGGGTGTCCAAATGTTTCATTTATAATCATTCTGCATGTGAATAGAGGGTGTCCAAATGTTTCATTTATAATCATTCTGCATGTGAATACAGGGTGTCCAAATATTTAATTTATAATCATTCTGCATGTGAATACAGGGTGTCCAAATATTTAATTTATAATCATTCTGCATGTGAATACAGGGTGTCCAAATGTTTCATTTATAATCATTCTGCATGTGAATACAGGGTGTCCAAATGTTTAATTTATAATCATTCTGCATGTGAATACAGGGTGTCCAAATATTTAATTTATAATTATTCTGCATGTGAACACAGGGTGTCCAAATGCTTGTGAATACAGGGTGTCCAAATGTTTAATTTATAATCATTCTGCATGTGAATACAGGGTGTCCAAATCATCACCGTTTTCACGAAGTGCCAATTGGGCCACACAGCACAAAATACACGTTTCGAGATAAACAAGTTTTAAGTTGCTCACTTTTTTGAAATTGTAGTTTCACCATCATTAACGCAGAATATTGCCAAATTATGTGCACTATGTGAAAGTACAGATTTCAAACTTCTCAAATGTACAAGTTATTCAACAACAGGAAGATTATTTACGTCGTAATTGATTTATTAATACAATTGTCCCTTCGTGAAAACGCTAGAAACGGCTTATTTTGCTCTCAAAAGGCAGCGCGCACCACTACAGACCTATAAATACATGTAGCTCACAATTTGCACTTGGTGAAAACGGAAAAATGCCTCGCGCGAGAGTTTTGTCCTTATAGCGCGTGTCCAAAACTATGTGGATTTATCGACATGTCATGAACCAGTGTGAAGCTGGTACCCGTATAATTCTGGATTTGTACGCGCGCTATGAGGGGAAATTGGGGACGAAGTAGTTTTTGCGTTTTCACGAAGAGACAATTGTGAGCTATTTATAGATCGGTAATGCCGCGCTGCGATTGGGAAAATTGTGTTGATTTGAGCGTTTTCTCGAAGAGATTATTGTCTTAAATTATTAATTATGTTGTGATTAATCGTCCCTTTGTTGAAAAGTTTACACATTTGGAAAGTTTGAAATATGTTCTTTCACATAGGGCATACATTTTACATGTACATGTATTTTGCATTTTGAATGTGACATGTTACGTTTAAAACATTGATATTACTTAAAGCTCGATGCTGTGTGGCCCAATTGTCACTTCGTGAAAACGCAAATTGCTCTTGAGCACCCATTTTGCTCTTGGCCAATTAGTGTAATTACAAAACTAGTGATCTTTAGACCCTGTAAATTTGTGGGATTGTAGATTTCAATGAAGTAATTCAGAATATCGAAAAAAAATCAAACTCAATTTTTTTTTTGATTTTCCCCAATTGGCACTTGGTGACGAAATGTTTAATTTATAATCATTCTGCATATATACACGTATGAATACAGGGTGTCCATTACCCAGTTAAAGCATCAGACAAATCACCTGGAGATGTACCCTATTGCTGTCTAATATTTACCTGTATGCATTAAATTGTGTGTTCAGTGTATAGTGTATAATGCATGGACATTGGACAATCAAGTTGGAATACATTAACCCTAACCTTCCCAAATCCTCCAAAATCCTCTTTGCTAAAGTGAAGGATTTTGAAGGATTGAGGTTACATGCTACATGCTCTTTGCTAAATTGAAGGATTTTGGAGGATTGAGGTTATTAGGCATACTTGCCTTTCCATGGTACATGTACATCCATGTTTGTTGTAGTGATTGCAAGGTGAGTGCTTGGGTCAGTGGACACTGTTTATTGCTACATGTATCACAGATTAGAAACACATGTGTGCATACATGTCATGTGCTTGCTTTACTACTGAAGGATTTTGGAGGATTCAGGTTATGTGTAAGCAAGTGGGCCGAGGGAGTTAGGGTTAATAAACTACATTGTATATGTAGTTCTAGTACCACCACCAGGACCCAATTTCATAGCGCTGCTTACCAGTTGATTTTTTGCTTACTGTGCGTTTTTCATTTCATAGAAAGGCATGCTAACTTGCCGGCCGTTATTGCTCGCAAATGCGTGACACAACAATACAAATCCATGGAGAACACGCATGCTCCCCTCTGGTTTTTCTTGCTAACCTGTGAAATACAAGTACGCTTAAATGCTTCAAGCAATTTTTTCTGCCATAGTTGGCACGAAAATGTTGCTTACCGGTGAGCAGCGCTATGAAATTGGGCCCAGCTTTTCCCATTTTGCTAAGTGATTATTCAATGTTTATCAGTTTAGAATGAAACAGGAAGTACACACTATTCATTTCTTTCATTGTGGCAATAATAATCATTAGGTTTTGAAAGAACACAGTCAAGCCATTCACACACCACATACGTAAAAGGAGAGGGGTTTCGCATCTGTAAAGGCTACAGAAAATTGTACAATGTATTGTCCGTATTTTTTCGCTATTTTTCCAGAAAATTCTGGTAACTTCATTTTCCATTAGAACATTGCTACACATGTGTATTTTCCTTCAGGAAAGGAAAACAAACACTACAAAGGAAGGATTTTTACACCGTCATATAGATGAACTTTTGTGGCAAGTACATTTTGAAGGATTGAGGTTAGGGCTGTGCCGGGTATCCGACCGAAACGGTCATTACCCGGTTCCATTTTTCGGTTCCAATTACCCGTAAACGACTTTTTAAAATTCGGACTTAACATTTGAGCGGTGTGAACAGAAATCTGTGACTCTTAAACAATGCACTTGTACAGACAATTATCTTTAAATTCAAGAGATTACACTCCAGTAAAGAAAAGATCGATAGTATGGTATCCTCTGTATTATAAAAGTCAATTTGTTACCATTTCCAGTACATGTATTTGTACACCACCGGAGGCATGTTTTCAACAAAAATGAAAACGGGTATCCGGGTATCCGAAGTTTCCTGATTTCGGGTATCCGGTTCCAAAAATATCCGAAAACGCACAGCCCTAATTGAGGTTACATGCTACATGCTCTTTGCTAAATTGAAGGATTTTGGAGGATTGAGGTTATTAGGCATACTTGCCTTTCCATGGTACATGTACATGTACATCCATGTTTGTTGTAGTGATTGCAAGGTCAGTGCTTGGGTCAGTGGACACTGTTTATGGCTCCATGCATGCAGGGAGGGTCCCTGGCCATGTACATGTACTTGTATCACAGATAAGAAACACATGTGTGCATACATGTACATGTCATGTGCTTGCTTTACTACTGAAGGATTTTGGAGGATTCAGGTTATGTATAAGCAAATGGGCCGCGGGAGTTAGGAAGGATTCAGGTTATGTGTAAGCAAATGGGCCTAGGGAGTTAGGAAGGATTCAGGTTATGTGTAAGCAAATGGGCCTAGGGAGTTAGGAAGGATTCAGGTTATGTGTAAGCAAATGGGCCTAGGGAGTTAGAAAGGATTCAGGTTATGTGTAAGCAAATGGGCCTAGGGAGTTAGGAAGGATTCGGGTTATGTGTAAGCAAATGGGCCTAGGGAGTTAGGAAGGATTCAGGTTATGTGTAAGCAAATGGGCCTAGGGAGTTAGGAAGGATTCAGGTTATGTGTAAGCAAATGGGCCTAGGGAGTTAGAAAGGATTCGGGTTATGTGTAAGCAAATGGGCCTAGGGAGTTAGGAAGGATTCAGGTTATGTGTAAGCAAATGGGCCTAGGGAGTTAGGAAGGATTCAGGTTATGTGTAAGCAAATGGGCCTAGGGAGTTAGAAAGGATTCAGGTTATGTGTAAGCAAATGGGCCTAGGGAGTTAGGGAAGGATTCGGGTTATGTGTAAGCAAATGGGCCTAGGGAGTTAGGAAGGATTCGGGTTATGTGTAAGCAAATGGGCCTAGGGAGTTAGAAAGGATTCGGGTTATGTGTAAGCAAATGGGCCTAGGGAGTTAGGAAGGATTCAGGTTATGTGTAAGCAAATGGGCCTAGGGAGTTAGGAAGGATTCGGGTTATGTGTAAGCAAATGGGCCTAGGGAGTTAGAAAGGATTCGGGTTATGTGTAAGCAAATGGGCCTAGGGAGTTAGGAAGGATTCAGGTTATGTGTAAGCAAATGGGCCTAGGGAGTTAGAAAGGATTCGGGTTATGTGTAAGCAAATGGGCCTAGGGAGTTAGGAAGGATTCAGGTTATGTGTAAGCAAATGGGCCTAGGGAGTTAGGGTTAAGGGAAGGATTTTGTTTGTAAATGTACATTATATGTACAGTATATACGTGTACATGTACACAAAATTTATGTATTAACCCTCCTACTTCTGGTACCTTTTTCATACAAGTTGATCCACCATTTGAAACCATTCGCTTTTGTGGTTTTGAATGGTGAAATAACTGTGTACAGTATTGATTCCCCCAAATGGTTTTGAATGGTAGGTCAGCTAATACAAAACCTTGTTTGGATGTTTCCAAATGGTAGTACAGCTAATACAAAACCTTGTTTGGATACTGTGAATCAATGGACCCTCTATGCATTTGAATGGATTTGAATGGTAGTAAAGCTTGCTACCAACACTGTTCAAATGGTATCACCATGTGTGTACAAAACCAATGGGCATTTTGGTAAGTGGAAATTTTGAATGGTTTCAAATGGTCAAACAGTAGGAGGGTTAAGTGAAAAATGTTGTGCGTCAAATGAATATTGGCATGCACATGCATTGTAGTGGTATGACTTTGTGAATGAGTGTGACAACTGATTGGAAAACTAAGTTAAAGGGGAGGGGTGGTTGGGAGGGGTGAGTGAGGGGGAATTTGTACATATACATGTACACACTCAAAGAGCATGAAAATTGACTTATACAAATTATACATGTGGTACAAATGGAAAAGAAATATATATATAATTTGTACATTGTATGGCGATGATAGCACTAGGCTGAAATCTTTAGCCCACTATCAAAAGTACTATGTGTGTGTGTGTGTGAGGTCATTGCCCCTTGGGATTGATACATTACACTTAGAGACAAGGATGCAGCAATTTGAATGTTGATGGGGCAGCGTGTGCCCTGTATTGCCAGGGACTGCCAGAGAATTAGGGTGGCGGTAGGGTTAGCACAACGGAAATTAATCCGGCATTATGAAGATGAGTCCCAGCTTAGATGAGCCAAAGGGCTCTTCCTAAATTGCCCGAGAGGCACAGTTTGTGGACCGAGAGAGGCACAGTTTGTGGACCGAGAGAGGCACAGTTTGTGGACCGAGAGAGGCACAGTTTGTGGACCGAGAGAGGCACAGTTTGTGGACCGAGAGAGGCACAGTTTGTGGACCGAGAGAGGCACAGTTTGTGGACCGAGAGGCACAGTTTGTGGACCGAGAGAGGCACAGTTTGTGGACCGAGAGAGGCACAGTTTGTGGACCGACAGGCACAGTTTGAATGTTATACATGCACCTTCAATGTTATTGTTAGTGTTAATGTCATTTTTAATTAAAAATAAACAGTAATGTAAATGGTCAAATGGAATTGTAAAAAAAAAAAAAAAATTTTTTAATAAAATTAAAAAAAAGTTGGTACAATTTTTTAGTCAAACAGCTTTCATCATACAGAAAACAGAAATTGTTTTAGTGAATTTAGAAAAAATATATTGATCAAAATTTGTCAACTTTTTGTAAAACATTTTTTTTGGTTATTTTCTCAAAAACGTGGGATGCTACAAGTATTATGATGACATTTTTTCAGGTTTGTTTTATGATGTATACACTGTACATACATGTACAGTAGAATGTATTTCTTGAAAACGAGCGGATTGATATGAACTTACATACATGTACATTACCGAATACAATGTTGTGCTTTTCCCTTTAATCATCCAGCATGAAAACAAAATCCTCTGATACAAAACCTGTCAAAAATAATTTGTCAATTTGCTTAGACCACAGTGAGACAATAATTGAAGAATGGAAAAAAAAAGCCATTCACCGAAGTCAATACCAGCTCAAGTGTACAAAGTCATTAACTTCACCTCTGCATGCACAATTAAGGGAAAGCAGGCAACCTCAGTCATAAATATATAATTAGATCCTTGGGGCTCAGTGAACAAATTCACTTGAATCGCATCGTAAAGTGCTACACAACTTCACTATTTGCTACACAAAATTCAAGACTTGCTATTTAAGACTTACTACACTATACGTACATGTACATACGTGTATACACACAATAATATTTCTGCCTAACAATGTTTGAATGAAATCGATCCCTTAGGCTGACTCCATACTATCATTTGTTGATGAGATCAGCAGGGACTAAAACCCCAATAGAAATAAATTTAAAAATAAATTTAAAAAAATTGAAAATTCTTAACAATTCTATTATCCCTCCTCCTACTACAAGGGTCAAAATCAGTCCAAAATGTTGACATACTTGCCAAGGTATATCTAGTACACTTAAAAGTCAAACACTGTCAAACCTTACGTGTAGTAGGCCTACATGTAAGTACATTTACAGGTCAAAATGAGTCAACTGTTTTTGACCGGTAAAAGCATTGTCTGGTATTGTTCAGGGTGGTCAAAATGAGAGTAAAAACCAGTCAAAAATGCCCCTGTGTGCACATTTGGGTCAACAGTCAAAACAGGCAGTCGACTGGTTTTGACATCTATAGCTACATGTACTTGCCACTAAAGTGCAGCTATAGTAGGAGGGTTAAATCCATTTAAGTACATTTCCCATAAATTATCTGTACCCTTTACTAAGGTTAAGGATACTTGTTCTTTATGATTAAATTTTTACAAATATGCCCCGATTGCATCCAGTTTCTGGACTAGTGACCTTTTAGACTGTTGACCTCGACCTGAAAATTGTCATCTATACATACTACATGAACTACTGTATGTGTCATAGTTGATGTTTAAGCATCCTCCATGGATGTACATGCATGGAGGTAGGGATGTACAGTACATGCATGGAGGTAGGAACGTACATTACACTGTGCGTGTATACGTACATTGTAAATAGATGGTTTGGCCATTTTGCTTTATTCAATTTAATACTTGGATAATGAAATTTCTGCTCCCAAAGTTGGGCGAATAACAGATAATAAAGAAAAACTAAAAAGATATATGTATTTAAAAAAATAAATTAAAAAAATAAATAAATAAAAAATAAAATAAAAACATGTGTACAGTGATACAGTTCTGTTTGATCACAAATTATTGGTTTAATTAACATTTCACGAAAGCAGTCCTGGGAAACGTCAAGTTGTGACTTGCAGAAAGCAATAGTATGCATACATGTAGTTAATATTATTCATCTATACATTGTAGATGTACAGTACATGTACAGTACATGTACATGGACTCAAAGCCCCAAGGCCACCTTTTTTTTCCCAGGAAATACTCTTCCACGACTAACAATCTGCAGAAAGCCATAGGCCAGTTTTAACGATCAAAGCCGAGTTAAATATCTGGCAATGAAACAGAAGCAGGATAAGAGCACAAAAATAAATTAGTCTGAGAGCATGTTCATAACGTTAAATGTATAATGTTCTGACAATACATGTACATACAATATGTACATGAAATGGGAGAGTGAATCACAATTAAGTACATGTAGGTCCCACAATGCCAATATTTTAGCACAAAAGCTGGATTTTTTTCATTGCATGCACATGGTCATGGCATGACATGCCACAGTGAATCACTATACATGTAGATACGTGTACATGCGGAACCCATAATGCCAATCAATGTTCACTCTTTTTTTTTTTTTTTACAAAAAAGCTGAAGTTTTTTAACCCTCCTATTACCACATGGGTCAAAATCAGTTTTAAAAAAATGTTGATATACTTGCCAAGGTACATGTATAGTGCACTTAAATGTCGAACACTGTCAAACCTTACGTGTAGTGAGTACAATGTACATTTACAGGTCAAAATGAGTTGACCGTTTTTGACTGATAAAAGCATTGTCTGGTAATTGTTCAGGGTGGCCAAAATGACAGTCAAAACCAGTCAAAAATGCCCGTGTGCACATTTGGGTCAACAGTCAAAACAGGCAGTTGAGTGGTTTTGACCACTATAGCTACTTGCCACTAAAGTGCAGCTATAGTGGGGGGGGGGGGGGGGGTTAATATGGATTTTATTTGTATACACATACATGTACATGTTCTGTTACACAGTATGTAGAGCCTGCATTACATGCGGCAGTGAATCACTATAAATACAGAACATGTGGGTCCCACATTGCCAATATTTCAGCAACAGGTCGAGATCAATAAAAAAAAAATTTTTTTTTTTTTTTTAAAGCATAGAGCAGAGATGTTAAAGGAAGTGTGTACTCAATTTAAAATTGTACAGGCATATGTGCCTCAGTGTATTATACACTCCAGTGCTAGATATTTCCACTTAACTCAATTTCCGCCAGTAAGTAGAATTTTTGGTAGGTACATGTAACTTGTAAGTGAAATCAAATAGGGACTAAGTACTGTTCATTTATTTTACAAACATGAAATATTTTATTTCCAATGGTGAATTTATGGTGAATTTATTGTATAAAAAATAAACAAATTAATTTTTTTTAAATAAATAAATACAAAAGTGCATTTAACAGAGCTGTGACTTTACACGTACAGTCATTGTACAATTTGTTTATACGTATAATTGTATACAATGTACATGTACTCATTCATTGTACCGGATGCAGTAAATTTCAACGCCACATCTTTTAATTAGATTCTGGGTACATTCACACTGTGATGACCCTACCGTTAGGGGATCCATATTTATTGTACAGATCCCTAGTCCAATTATGATCCAGGGCCTTCATGGATACAATCGAGTCTCCAGTGACACATTGAATCCACACACACACACTGTAAGACTGATGTTATGGGGAGAAGGGTTGGACTACGCCATCATTGAGATGGGTAAAGGCTGGGTATTCATTAAGCCAATGATTCGTCAGTGTTGTACATGTACAAGAAAAGCATGTCATGCTCAAGTTCAATTTGCAAGACACGACTGGTCTGTCAACCACACTATTTGTTTAAACCCTAACCCCCTTAGGTATTCCGGCAAGGAACCTTCCTGTATCCTCTAAAATCCATCAGTGCACTTTTGGAAACATGCCCTTATCTTCAAAATGCACCATGCATTTTCGTTGATCTTTCATATTCAGCACTTGTGGCCTGTACACAGTGCATAGGGACATGTTTTATAACTATGTGTTATGCGCTATATAAAAATCGCTAATTATTATTATTATTATTATTACTCCTTGCCAGGTAGTAACTTTGTCCATTTGAAGAAGTGAAAGTGCCAGTTTCCAACAGTGCTGACTTTTTCCACAAAAAAAAAAAGTTCCCCTTGGAGGATTTTGCAGGATTTGGAGTGGTTAGGGTTAATATCATTTTACTTACTATGATCCACCTAGTATGCCCAATATCCCTGTTGTATGCTTTTGATATCACCACTGTTGTACATGCATGTTTTTACTTATCACAGTATTGATTGCAACACCTACAATGTACAGTACACCAATACACCATACATACAGCTGTGTAAAACTGTACATGAAGTGCCATTGTCAAGCGGTTTAGTGCATCGGATTTGTGTTCTGATGGCTGAGTCGTCAGAATGTGGGTTCGAATCCCAGCTGTGACCGGGGTGCTTGTGTCCTTGAGCAAGACACTTTACCATAATTGCTTCTCTCCACCCAGGGGTAAATGGGTACCTGTGAGGGCAGAGTTGGTTGTTGTGTTTGATTAGCCCTGTATGCGCTGAAATGGCAGCAATTGAGCTGTATACTCCCCAGGGAGCTGAGATGGTTTCAGGAATGATTTATGAGCCTGATGAGCAGGGGTAATAATGTAATGCGCCTTGAGCACCAGTTTGGTAGATACGTGTGCCATATAAGTCCACATTATTATTATTATTATTATTACATGTATACATGTATGCACATTGTAAAAAAAATAAAATGAACAATGAACCTCTTTGAAAATGTACAAAAATATTCAAGAATACATGTACATAGTAACTGTTCCAGGTAATCAGATAAACTGACCTGCAGTTACAAGATCACTTCCATTTTATTCTTTATGTTACAGTATAATCTTCAATCTGTTGAGATGTAAACATAAGTACTGTACAGTCTGTACATCGTGAGTTTTACATTCGGTACACTGTGATGACCCTTCCATTAAGAAAAATCTCAGATTTTTTTATTTTTTTGGGGGGGTAAAAAGTCAGGCGAGTACGCAGCACGAAGCCAAAACAGTGTGGGGTCCATTGCCCACCCAAAGGCCCCAGAAGTTAACCCTAACTCCCTAGGCATTGTTCTAAAACAATAAAAATCCTTCAAAATCCTCCAACTGGCTTTGTTGTCTAGGGAGTTAGGGTTCATGATCTGAAAGAATGCATTTACACACAGAATCCATTTTCATTCATTCATTCATCTTTACATTTTTGTTGTTGTAATTTTATAGTAATCAAATAAAAACAGCCTCTGTTGACAAAAGAAGTTGCACCATTAAAGTCCATACAAAGTACCTTGATTTTTTTACTCAAAATTGTTCAGTATGTATTTAGTTATTTATATGACATTCCAAAAAACATTAAAACAAATCAGAATTTGCTGGGAAAAAAACATGATTTTCAGCAAAAATTCCAGCGGTTGAAATCCGTGACGTGGCGGCATCAAACATTTTTCCTGTTTTTATGACGTACTTTTACGGGAACTCGAAAGGAGCCGTCTTAACAACGGTCTGGCTGCCGCCGCGTTGTCCATGGCTGTACATTGTGTGTATGGGATTTCCCTTGACATGCAACTCATGTATTGTGTGTGCATCTGTGCACGGATGTATGTTTCCAGTGCAGTGTGGACATATGTATACGTATACGTGCCGGGGCCGGGTCATTGTCAAACTATTAGTCTGGTTGACAGCACCGGCAAGATCACCAAAGGATTATTTTTTATCAGCACAAAACAAGAACAATTTGGACACATTTTACAGTGAGATTAACTTTCCTGATAAGAAAATTCAACGAATCAAATACTGGACATTCAAAACTTTGGTTGCTCTTAGAATATTTGTTCATAAAAAGCAAGAAAAATAAGGTACCATTATGTGCGCTTATTGCCGGACTCATGATCTTCCTTCGGCTGCGCCATTTTCGCCTGGATTTCATCCGGATTTCGTTCGGATTTCGTCCATTCCGGGCTTAATTGATACGATTCTATGTCACTTATTTCACCAACTTTGGCATCAGTATAATCTCCATCAAATGACGATGATGAACAATACAATTGGTCAGTACTACTTTTGGAAACTTCTTCAAAAACTCTTTCGGAAGTCGTAGTTGGTAAACTTATTTTTGCAGCTGTACGCGATGTAGTACGCTTTGTGTACAAAACGTACCGCAGTAAACAGTTGTAGCGTTCGCCCTCCCGTAAATGTACGTCATCAAAATAAGCTCAGTGAAAGTGTCCCCGACGTCTTTTGTTTCGGGCCTGTCGTTTGCGGTTGTGGCGAAGTACACTTTCATAGGTTTTTTGAAAAGAAAACTAATGAAAGTTTTATTTTTGGTGATTCCTACTTAGAATTACTTACTTTTTATAATAGGGTGTACATGTACACACGTGTAAAAGTTGTGCAATTTATGCAGAAATATATGTACATGTATGTACACATGTAGGCCTAAGAGTGGATGTGTGCCACAACGTTGGTATTGAAATTAAATGTAAATTATAAGTCAAAAAAATTGTTTTAAATATATATATGTCAATTTTAAAAAAAAAGTGATCAATTGATACAAAACAAAGATGCTCAACCATACTGAAAAGTACATGGTCACAAACAGTTAACATTTTTTTTTTTTTTTCGTAGAACTTTTCTTTGTGATACAAGCAGAAACATGTCATGTCTAAGTCTTTGTCTGTCATAGGGGAAATTTAAAAGCATTATGCTTCATTTTTCTCTACATGTTGGTAATATTGCCAAGTTTCAATGTATAAATCAGGTCAAACTGTAATTAACACTTAACATACTGTCAACTGTGCTTATTATTAATAATTGTACTCAATATGGATTAAGTTGTTGCCAACATGGAACTAAATGTGTGACATTGTATTGTCACGACTACTAAAAAAAAAAAATAATAATAAAAAAAAAGCCCATTAGTGCCATCGTCATTTTATTTTCGAGAGCACTTATTTTTATTTTCAAGAGCAGTTATTTTTATTTTCCAGAGCAGTTATTTTTATTTTCCAGAGCAGTTATTTTTATTTTCCAGAGCAGTTATTTTTATTTTCCAGAGCAGTTATTTTTATTTTCGAGAGCAGCTATTTTTATTTTCGGGATCTTTACGAAACAAAGTTTTGGTCGCGGGCCTTGCCTTATTTTATGTACAACAATGATTACAGGCCTGATAGCGGAATGGCCCCGTTTCACAAAGGCCATAGGATGCGCAGTCTATTTTTAGTAACTTTCGGTTTTACCGCTATTTATATTTTCCAGAGCAGTTATTTTTATTTTCCAGAGCAGTTATTTATATTTTCGAGAGCAGTTATTTTTATTTTCCTGCTCTTGAAAATATAAATAACTGCTCTTGAAAATAAAAATAACTGCTCTGGAAAATATAAATAACTGCTCTCGAAAATAAAATAGTGATGGCACTAATGGGCTTTCGTAACAATCCAAACCATAAACAAGATTTAAAAACACCTTTCTATGCCAACAGATGTGTAACTCATACAATGAAGATCACTTATATTAGTGTGGTCCCAGAGAAATAAACTTACATGTAATTGAAACTCAGTATGTTCAAATGTACAATTAAGTATACTTGTATAGTATGTTAACCAATTTCCATTTGTACACACATGTACATGTACATGTCAGCTGTTAGGTCTTTCTAAGCATTGCTGAATAATGTATTTGACATAAAACACAATAAAGGGGGCCACTTTGCATCCGTCATGTTTGCAGTTTTTCCAATGGTTGTTATTTATTTTTAAGTACCTGAAACCAACCAAAAGGTGTTTCAACATGTGAATGGACATATGCAGGCTTATACCAGAACTAATTTGAGTTGATTTATTTATTTTTTTATTTATTTTTTCACCCTCAAATTTCCATAAAAATTGGATGGAAAAAGTTACCTCACTTTTCCGTCCATTTGTTGATGGAAATTTTAGGGTAATTAAAAAAATAATAGTAATAATCAACTCAAATTATCTTTAGGATAAGCATGCATGTCTATTCAAATGTTGAAATTCTTTTTGGGTGGTTTCAGATATTAAAAAAAAAATTACAACCATTAGAAAAACTGCTAACGTGACGGTAGGAAAGTGGCCCCCTTTATCATGTTTTATGTCATTTTTGGATACATACTATGTACAAATGTACAACATTTTACATTGAAGTTTCATTCCCTGTTATACCCTGAACCAGAAGCTTTATTTAACCCTAACTCCCTAGGCCCACTTGCTTACACATAACCTGAATCCTCCAAAATCCTTCAGTAGTAAAGCAAGCACATGACATGTATGCACACATGTGTTTCTAATCTGTGATACATGTACATGTACATGGCCAGGGACCCTCCCTGCATGCATGGAGCAATAAACAGTGTCCACTGACCCAAGCACTGACCTTGCAATCACTACAACAAACATGGATGTACATGTACCATGGAAAGGCAAGTATGCCTAAGAACCTCAATCCTCCAAAATCCTTCACTTTAGCAAAGAGCATGTAGCATGTAACCTCGATCCTCCAAAATCCTTCACTTTAGCAAAGAGCATGTAGCATGTAACCTCGATCCTCCAAAATCCTTCACTTTAGCAAAGAGCATGTAGCATGTAACCTCAATCCTTCAAAATCCTTCACTTTAGCAAAGAGGATTTTGGAGGATTTGGGAAGGTGAGGGTTAAGTTACACTGTACATGTCACAATGTACCGACCAGATGTTACCAAGATTCAAATGTTAATTGTGAATAGAGAACTGACGTTTCAAATTGTAATTTGCAGTGCACCTGGGGTGTGACTGGGCAGTTTTGAAAGGGGTATTGGGGCCACTGTTGTGAATAGCACTGGGGGTGAAATCTATAGTTCTGATCGTTTACTTTGCTTTCCTTTATTGCTTAAATCGTTAAAATCCAGAGGATCGCAACATTGCGATTTGTAAAAATCCGGACAAATCACATCCGTGGTGTACATAACCTTAATTACGTCTGATTCTTCATTTTTAAAATTACTAAACTTCAGAGTTTTCTGAAAACAACAGTCCTACATTTTGTATTATGTACATTATGTTATGTGCATACATGTACCTACATGTATATGTACAGTAAGTATGACCTTGTGTGGATCAGCACAAAACATATGACCCCTCTTCTTCTTGGTTTGTGCCGTCCTTTTCAAAACATGGCATCCATTATTCATGGAACATTCGCCCCACACCGGATAACGATGGCCATAGGATTGAGAAGGTAGACAGAGTTAAGTGTGTCTTCCTAGCGTAGCTCTCCCCAATCCCCCTACCTGCCTTGTTGAGCAAACACTTACGGTGGCCGAATATTGATATATGGCAAACATATTCAAATGCTTTCATATTCAATGAGCTTCGACAGATATTTGTCGCCAGTAAAAAGCTATTCACAGAAAGGTTTCACCATTCATACAGTCTACCGGGGAGCAATTTTTGGTTCAACATGTTTACTGTGCAAATTGTTTTGTAGAAAGAACTATTTTTGTGTCAACAGTGTACATACATGTATATACATATATGTACATGTATGTTAAATTTTGAATGGCAAACCTTAAATTTTGATAAGCAAGTTTGCAATGCAAAAATATGCGAAACCGGTCACTGAGTTTACATGTACACATGTATGTATGTATGTATGTATGTATGTATGTATACATAAAACAATGCCTACATGTACATTCAATATCAATGGGGAAAATATAAAGTGAAGTTGCACTCATGTTAGGCCATTATCTATTTACTTGGGATTACAGAATTTCAACTGCTGATGTTGGGTGGGTATCCTAAAACAAAATACAGAGGTGTGATTTGATAAAAAGTAAAAAAATAAAAATAAAAAAAAATCCTGAAAAATGGGTAGCGGGTCTGGGTCTCCCTTTGGTCTAGAGGACAAAGCCGCCCCCCCCCCCCACCCCTTGAACCTCCTGGATGTTTTATTTGGAGAATTTACATCCTCTCCACATCCCCACAAGCAAGAAACTAGAGGTTTGGACATAATACAGGCTACTTCTTTCTTTCCTTGGTGGATACTTCTCTTCTCTCAAGAAATTTCCGAGGCAAAGGGAGATTTGTAAAAAAAAAAAAATCCTGAGAAATTACAGGCCTGAAAATATTACAATTACGTTTTTATTTTTAATTGAGTAAGTTAGTTTTTTTTTATTTTAATGCATGTGTGTACACGTACAGTCTTTTTCCGTAATTGTGGGGACATACACTCGCTTTTAGACACAGTTGTGAGGACCAAAAATGCTATGGGGACATGAAAATGTCCCCACAGATACGGTGTTCTTGCCTACCCTTTTGTTATAAGTCCCCACAACCTTGCGAAGGCCTACCCACGTGGGTACATCTACATCTACATACACACAAACCCAACCGAATGTTGAAAGTGAAGAGTGAAAGTTAATTACATGCCCTACTTGTTGTCATTTTATGCTCTACATATTATGTGCATGTTCATGTACTACATGTACATACATGTACTTGTCCTTAATCCAACACTCATGTTAAAGGGACAATATCGACACAGTCAGAGCAGACTTGCAACAGGGCATGGAATTGGTGTCCTTGTTCAAGATGAACACAGTGACTGAAAATTACTGGCTCATTTATGCAGCAGAAATGGTAATATGTATATGACCTTATCATGTGGGGTATTTTTTTCAGTCACCGAGTTACTAAAACTAGCACTCCAATTCCATGCCCTGTACAACAGGGCATAACATTGTTAATGTTGACAAACTGATTCCATGAATACGCTTTAAATAATACACCCATTAAAAAAAAAGAAACAACATTGGTTATGTTAGCAAAAATCAAGATACATGTATGTACATGTACATTGTATACACGCACTGCATTGGACAACCAACTTATTACATTGTATCATGAGATATTTCATAATTATTCTTAATCGCGCTACAAATCTTGATTATTATTATTATTATATATGAAATATTTCACTGGTTGGCAAAGTACTCTTTCAGATAAACTTATTGGCAATAATTTCACTTGTCATAAAAATGACAGCAACTTGGGACAAAAATATTTCTAGGGAAGATTGATAGCATCATCAGACAGCATCATTATTTGTTTTGTGGAATACAGATCAGGTCCAGGTATTGGGTGCATTACTTTGTGGTGTCTGAAAGAATATCGTGAGCAGAATTACAATGTACATGAAGTGCTTCTGCCAACAACAGCACATCATCTGCTGCGTACATGTACATTGTATGTACGCATGTACGTAGGTTTCTGATCCTGAGCAATACACATACAAAGTATTGCCACTAGAGGACAGTATTTCAAGTGAGGTTGAACATTTCATTAATAAAAAAGACAGAGACTTGATCTTAAGTCAATCTGTCTTGTGGAGATGCTCCGATTCTGAACTTGACGATATATAATTGAATAAAATGCAGGATTTCCGACCATATTCAGCATCACACACACATTATGCAGCACATTGTGCACCATTAATGTCCATGTTATCTTGTCAGAGCCCCCTCGACTGTAAGGATGTGATAAATTATTCACCGTCGTATTATCCTTGGCGTTTTCTTGGCTACCGGTGCTGTCAGCGTTTAAGGGCACAGCATTCAGTCTGTGGGTTCCTGTCTATGAGGCAGCAACCCCATCCACAAAGGGAGGGACTTCCTCATCAAATTGGATCATTCATTTTTTTTTTTTTTAAAGTCGCCCGACCAGGATCTTTGCAAAAGATATTGGCTGGGTTGGGTGAGACGGATTTTTTTTTTCATGCAGCCTCAATGGGGGATTCTCACAACCGTGTTTGGTTGTGAGTGATTAAGATGGTTGGGCTTCTTAATAATGAAGCTTTAAAAAAAGCACAAAAAAAGTAAAATTAATACACAATAATAATAATAATAATAATAAATGTTCAATGTGTATATGATGTACACATTGGACGTACACATTGGACATCTTGTCATAGTATAACTAGATTTTCTTGTCATAGTATAACTAGATTTAAGTCGATGCTTAAAACTCATCTTATGTCACAATTCTTCAAAGATGATGTATATTTGTAATTCCATTGTAGGTACATGTATCTCAGTACATAATTTTTCCCTATGCTATCATTGTATATTGTTTGTATTCATGTTTTTTCTTTGTTTTTCCGCGCCTTGAGCGCCCAGCAGGGTGGATATGTGCACGCTACAAATCTTTATTATTATTATTATTATTATTATTATTATTATTATTATTATTAATAATAATTTACACTAATATTTTTTGTACACCACAAAACTACACATTTTTCATCCACATGCTAGAAATGAACAACTTGTATGAGGCCAAAAACAGTCTCCGGTTTCTGGTCTCTGTGTGGGTCACTTCAGACCCGCGCGTCAGCATTTTTACTTTTCTTTCTTTTTTTTCTTTTTTTTGCTATGAACCCATGTTCAATTGCAGCCAAAATTGATGGATCGATTGGAATTCTGCCGTGCTGTGTTTTAAATGATTTTTTTTCACATTAGAGGTATGAGCATTTGCCCGATTTATGAGGCCTCTCTTAGCCACCATACTGGACGAATTCCAATAACCGCGTATACATGTACATATGGAATGGAAACTGCTCTTCTCCACGTCAACAATGACATCTTATCTGCCATGGATGATGGAAAAATCACTGCATTAGTTTTGTTAGACTTAAGCACCGCTTTTGACACGGTCGATCACAAAATCCTTCTCTCCCGCCTTCAATATCATCTTGGAATACACAACACAGCCCTGGATTGGTGTAAATCCTACCTTTTAAATAGGCCTCGGCATGTTTGTATTGGTAACGCTATCTCCGAGCCTGTTATTCTTGACTATTCTGTACCCCAAGGCTCTATGCTCGGCCCACAGTGGTTTACTGTTTATACCTTTCCGGTTCGTGATATCATTTTGAAGTATAATTTAAATTACCATGTCTACGCTGATGAAACGTAGCTTTACATTACTTTTAAATCTTCTCAAGAACCTACCCAATTCGTGCATTACAACGCTGGAGAAATGTATTCAAGAGATTCGTAGTTGGATGAGACAAAACTTCTTGAAATTGAACGAAGAAAAAACAGAATTTGTTCTATTTGGATCACGTCAGCAATTATTAAAAGTTTCTCTTCCATTTATTACAATTGGTGACTCACAGATAACCCCTCATCACAAGCACGTAATTTGGGTGTTATATTTGACTCGACAATGAATTTAAAACCTCATATCTCCAACATTGTTCGTGTATCATCATTTCATATCAGAAATATTGGCCGAATAAGGAAATACTTGTTTGTGACATCACGGCTCAATAACGGGAATGCTCTCCTTTACGGTCTCCCACAGAATCAAATGTCTCGTCTTCAGCACATACAAAACACAGCAGCTCGTGTTGTAACTTTGTCCAGAAAGTCATGCCATATCACTCCAATCTTGAAAGAACTGCACTGGCTTCCTGTTTCACAGAGAATTGTTTTTAAACTTATGCTAATTGTTCACAAATCTTTTAATAACATTGCTCCAATTTATATTTCTGAACTGCTTAAAGTCTACACTCCATCACACAATTTGCGCTCCAGCAATATGTCACTCCTAAAGGAACCAACTTCAAAACGGACCTGGGGTGATAGGTCTTTTTTTCTGTCGCGGCTCTGAGACTCTGGAATCATCTTCCAACTAAACTCAAATCTTGTCATAGTATAACTAGATTTAAGTCGATGCTTAAAACTCATCTTATGTCACAATTCTTCAAAGATGATGTATATTTGTAATTGCATTGTAGGTACATGTATCTCGGTACATGTATCTCGGTACATAATTTTTTTCTATGCTATCATTGTATATTGTTTGTATTCATGTTTTTCTTTGTTTTCGCGCCTTGAGCGCCCAGCAGGGTGGATATGTGCGCGCTACAAATCTTTATTATTATTATTATTATTATTACTATTATTGGCAAAAAATATATATATTAACCCCAAAAAATAAATAAAATGTCACAGAACCGATTTTGAAGCTGACCTATGACCAGAAATGTAACCGCCCTTATAAATGTAACCGGGGGAATATTCCACCCTGTCGGTTATACTATAAACACAACGTTAAATGGATTTTGTATTGTAGGGTTGTCAGTTTTTGTGACGGCGGTTGCGACTGTGAAAGTCTGTGTCTGGGGGATCTTCATAATTTTATCTTTGTGTCAGGATGTTCTTTGATTCTACAGTGCATTACAGTGCTTATCTGGTACAGACCACTGTCCACCTGCTGGTGACAGCTGAAGGTTATTGTAGTCAGGGACCGGACTTTGGTATGGTGCCAAAATGGTGGGTCTGTGAACTGTAGACATAGTGCCGCTTTTTTTTTTTTTTTTTTTTTCCTTATGGTTTTTATTTTCCATCTGGGTTTACGTTTCATTTTGGTTGTAGTTTCCCTCAATTTGTGATTTCATTAAAGTTCATTGGTCCACAGTATCCTTACTTGCATTTTGTGTATTATTCCTGGGTGTGCAAAAAAAACTCCGGCTACGTAAACAAACTTTTAACATGTTCATAAGAACATGCAGCATTGTAAAACTCAGTACATTGTACACATGTGTGTACATACTAGACAGTATCAACTGCATAGATACAGTACATGCATATATTAATATACATGTACATTCATTTACAAAACAAAATCCTTCAGCATCTACCAGTGTATAAGCCAGGATTTGCAAATAGGGCGTCCGAATTATAATAATAATAATAAACGGGTATTTATATAGCGCCTTTAACAAGATCAAAGCGCTTAACAAATCAAGAATGAAAACCTAGCAATGGCTACAAAGGAAATTAGAAGAGAAAGGTTTTGAGAAGTTTTTTTGGTTATTCTTTGAAAAATAGTGTGTCCATTATGTTTAACTTCCAATACTTTTCCATGTGTTTTACAAACAGGGTATCCATTTAGCAAACAGGGCGTCCATTTAGCAAACAGGGCGTCCAAAAGACACCCCAAGGTATTGCTGGCTAATAATATGGCGTCTTCTAAGCTTGATACAGAGCCGGCAGCGTACACATATGACATAAAACACAATAAAGGGGGCCACTTTGCATCCGTCACGTTAGCAGTTTTTCCAATGGTTGTTATTTATTTTTAAGTACCTGAAACCGACCAAAAAGTGTTTCAACATGTGAATGGACATGCAGGCTTATACTAGAACTAATTTGAGTTGATTTATTTTATTTTTTTAATTTTTTAATTTATTTTTTTACCCTCAAAAATTGGACGGAAAAAGTTACCTCACTTTTCCGTCCATTTGTTGATGGAAATTTTAGGGTAATTAAAAAAATAATAGTAATAATCAACTCAAATTATCTTTAGGATAAGCATGCATGTCTATTCAAATGTTGAAATTCTTTTTGGGTGGTTTCAGATATTAAAAAAAAAAATTACAACCATTAGAAAAACTGCTAACGTGACGGTAGGAAAGTGGCCCCCTTTATTGTGTTTTATGTCATATACATGCGCTTGCTGAGCACAATCAAACATAATGACTGATAAAAAATATCCAGTCCATACATAAATGCATGTGATGAACAGATCTCCATTGTAAATCCTCAGCATGCATCTTCCCCATGAAGTACCTGCCGAGTGTCTGTGTAAACGAGAAAGCACTTGGTGAAAAAAAAAAAAAAACCACAGTGCAAGTTACCAAAGTACACGTACAACTCATGTCTGGGATTAATTTACTGCGTTGACCCACTACTGCGAAAGAAGAGGCAGGTTGGCAATTGTAGCTAGATTCATGCTCAGCAGAGATTCTTGCTTAGCCAATATTCTTATGCAAAATACAGAATAATGTACCAGCCAGTATTTGTAAATACATGTAGGGCATCAGAGTAATTTTTCTGTTTTTAATTTATTTATTTAACCCTCCTACTACTACAAGGGTCAAAATCAGTCAAAAATGAATATACTTGCCAAGGTATATCTAGTGCACTTAAAAGTCAAACACTGTCAAACCTTACATGTAGTAAGTACATTTACAGGTCAAAATGAGTCGACCGTTTTTTGACTGGTAAAAGCATTGTCTGGCATTGTTCAGGGTGGTCAAACTGACAGTAAAAACCAGTCAAAAATGCCCCTGTTTGCACATTTGGGTCAACAGTCAAAACAGGCAGTTGACTGGTTTTGACCTCTATAGCAACTTCCCACTCAAGTGCAGCAATAGTAGGGGGGTTAATTATATTTATTTTATTTTACACATTCAACAGCACTTTAAATTGCATGTACTGTTAAAGGTGGAACACAATATCTGATCAAATTAATTTTAGTTTCAGTCATTTTTGAAATAGAATCTAAATCAATTTATATGTGTCCTTGCATTAGACTGGAATGTTATGTAGGCCTACACACTACATCAGTGTACATGTACGTGTCTGTACAGTAAACACTTACCAATTACATGAATATCATAAATTTTATTCAAGCGGATATATAAATTTGCTGAATTTATTCACTGCACAAGAATTGTCAGAATGTATGTTTAACACTTGTACTACATTGTAGATACAGTACATACACACATATAAATATGTGCGTTTTCGAACAATTTGGTAACCGGATATTCGGATTTCGATCGAATATTCAATATTTGAAGACCGCCGATTGGTAATTGCGCCACGGGATAAAACGAGCACGCACGATACGGTGGAGATAAAAAAAATATGTACTATTTAAAAACCAGGTCACTCGCGCCTCTGTAACATCGTATAATTGGTCCATGTTTTAAAAATAAATGTTTTAAATAAATAAATAAAATTTTGAGATTTGGAGACCGGTCTCCAAGTTCAAAACATCGGACATTTTGCATCTGAACAAGGCAAACTGTATTCATGTTTGAACGAAGTTCCGAAACCTTGTAAACGCCAAAATTACCGTTCATATAACGAAGGTGATCCATGGCGTTGATCAGCATTTCTCGCCCAAGAGGTCGACTGAGGCCTACATAAAGTGGGTAACTCATTTATAATTACAGGGATGTCCAAAAATATGAACGAGGCAGTGGTTCAAATTTTAACTTCTGCCTTTTAAAGCATCCAATGGTTTTCCTTTCCCAAAACATATACATGTATGTTAAAATCATGAAATCCGTTTTGTCATGTGGTTTAAAGTCCATTTTAAACTTGATGATTATGATTATGATTATCCCCATAAATATCAATGGTTCAATTCATGTTGGCTTTCGACGAGTAAAAAAATTCGGACGAATCCGAATTTTTTTATTGGCCCAAAACTTTGGCACGAAATTCAACCGCTCATGTTCCGATGGAATTCGGACTAGAATATTGGCGGGCTCGTCAATCGTTCGGAGTCTGAATCACATCTCTTGCAGACGTTTGTATATAAAGTTTTCACAGTAAAATGTTTTCAGACTTACGATATTTAATTTCATCATTACTGCGTTAAAGCACGGCCGAAGTGAAATTGCAAGCACGGGTAATACGGATAGGCTGTGCACCGTTCTTGAAACGCAGCGCAGTCCGTGGGTAAAAACGGTCTGTATGATTTTTCATGCAAGCCCGCCCGCCCCCACCCCATCTCAAAATAATGAACAATTTCTGATTTATAATACAAAGTGGAGTGTCGTGGCCGAGCGGTCTAGCTTACCGGACTCAAGTTCTGGTGTTAGCAGCAGAATGTGGGTTCGAATCCCGGTCGTGACACTTGTGTCCTTGAGCAAGACACTTAACCATAATTGCTTCTCTCCACCCAGGGGTTAAATGGGTACCTGTGAGGGCAGAGTTGGTTGATTAGCCCTATATGCGCTGTAATGGCAGCAATTGAACTGTATACTCCCCAGGGAGCTGAGATGGTTTCAGGAATGATTTATGAGCCTTGTGAGCCTTATGAGCAGGGGTAATGATTGATATACATGTAATGCGCCTTGAGCACCACTTACATGTAGTTGGTGGATACGTGCGCTATATAAGTCCACACATTATTATTATTATTATTATTATACCATGTGCTTCCCTGCAGGTATTTGATGTACAGTATGACCTCATTATGTGCCACTATCCTTTAGAAAATTATAATATTAATTGCCTTATTAGTAATTGCAGGTACAGGTACCTGGACACTGTACAGGCTCAATCAAGATGATGTACATGCAATGTACAGTGAACGTGTACATGTAGGTCCTTAGTTTCTGAATTCAGAAATAAAAATGTACATTTTTTCGTTATCATTGTCAACGATTTCAAGGTCCTCTGAACGAAATTGTACCACTGCAACCGTGCATGTATAACAACTTGATAATACTTTTGCATCGTAGGTACATGTAAGGCCGTTTGTTTTTTATTACTTGGATTACGGATTTGTAAGCTACAAAAAATGAGCGGGGATCAGGGAAAAAAAAAAAAAAAAAAAAAAAATGATCGGGATTACGGAATTCCGAGCTCACGAAATCGGGCGGGGCGAAAAAAAAAAGAAGAAAAAAAATACCGAAGGCACGCAGGCGGCTTCTAAAACACGTACATTATACACAATTTATGTAGACAAAAGCAGAAAGTCACTGAATGAATGTCGCGAGTGTTTAGGCTTAACAAAATGTTCTGTTTCCGGTTTCTGACCGACCCTAACTTGTGACCCTAAACAAATTCGCACACACAGACCATTTGTTGACACAGCAATCGATTGCATGAGTTTGGGCCGTGAGGTCAAGTCGCGCGATACTGCGTACATGTAGTTGTTACTAAATGGCCAATGTATGCACTTGGGCAAATAGTATAGTCTATAACGGACTCGCACTTTTGTGCGTGAATGCATAACATTGGTCTGGTTTCCATCATACATCGGCCGCGATTTTTTTCTCCGTTCACTGGCTCACGGTACGTGTACACATTTACTGTACATGTATTGTAGGGATCTTGTTGTATTTGAAGAAAATGTGATCTAAAAGTATTGTTTTGTACACGATGGTGTTTTGTACGCGATCGGTGGCACTGTTGTAAGTGTTGTGGATTTTTTTTTTTTTTTTTTTTTTTTACTACAAAATTGGATTTTTCGGGCGGGGATTTTTTTAAATTTTTTCAGAAACGCGATTTTTTCGAGCGGCGATTCCGTAATCCAAGTTATTAAAAAAACATGGCCTAAGTGTTTACTACACACATTTACATGGTGTGTAACATGTAAATTGCACGCTTGGTAAAATGTCAAGACAGAATAAATTTCACGACAGAATAAATTCCACGACAGAATAAACACAAACAATCTGAATGTCTTTTCACAATTCGATCGTTATTATTGACAATGAAATTAAGCTGAAACTTTTTCAAATTTTTTTTTTAAATTGTTATTATTTTTACAAAATAAATGTTATTGGCCTTATGCTTCGAACCTAGCAGGTTCTTTCTCAAAGGCAAAGTATTATTTTTATACAGACATTTTAACAAAAATGTACTAGCTTTAAATAATTCCATTTTTTCAAAGAAAAATAGAAAAGTAAAACTGAAAAATATCCTTTAAAACAAATTTATATGAAATAAGGGTTGACCTACCTTCTCCAGCTTGTGTCGCTAGGCGGTGACAGGTAAGGTGTCTGGTATGGTGCTGTGTCGTGTTAACGGTTAAGGTAAATACATCATTCAACATGGGAAAATGCACCAAAATAACATGTAATAGACCCATTCCATTTGGGCCCCCATCAATAATTGGTCACACAACCCACACAGCCATAAACTTGCCATATAGTGTAATGAACATTGCAAAGCTTGACCGAGATAACAACTGTCATCATGAAATGGCATGTAACCCTAATGGTCAATAATAACCCTCCTACTACTACAAGGGTCAAAATCAGTCAAAATGTTGATATACACTTGCCAATGTACATGGATATCTAGTGCACTTAAAAGTCGAACACTGTCAAATGTGTAGTAAGTACATTTACAGGTCAAAATGAGTCAACCGTTTTTGACTGGTAAAAGCATTGTCTGGTATTGTTCAAGGTACATGTAGTCGAAATGACAGTAAAAACCAGTCAACAATGCCCCTGTGTGCACATTTGGGTTAACAGTCAAAACAGGCAGTTGACTGTTTTGACCTCGATAGCAACTTGCCACTAAAGTGCAGCTAGAGTAGGAAGGAGGGTTAATGTACCTTTTCTCATAAAATGAAAAAAATCAATACCGGATAATCAATACTGGATTGAAAACCAATTTGTCAGCACCACTGAAATTGGTTTGATCTAAACAAATGTTCTGTAAGTGAGATTTTAACCCTCACCCCTCTAGGCTTTTTCTTTAGAAACCATCCCAAATCCTCTAAATCTATCAACAGTAAAAAGGTACCCCAATTGTTGGACGTTGATGAAATTGGTACAGTAGCAAATGCAAAGCATCCATGGCTTGGCTATACACAGTCCTGAATCCAACAAAAAGCAGCCGGTGGAGTTTGGTGGATTTGGTACACATGGTTACATGCTCTATTCGCTGGGCTATACTGTGGAGTACCGAATCCATTAAAATCAGGCAAAACCAGGCGAAGGATTTTTGGAGGATTTAGGGTAGTTAGGTATAAAATGTGTGTACACACTGTATAATCATGACACGAATACCTTATGGAGTAAACGTAAGTGCCGTCACTTCAGTAACGATGAGTCAATGTACATGTACATGTATGTAATTGCAGATTTATAGAGTGAGGCACGTACATTTGTATATATCTGGTACTTGTCTAGAAGTGTGTACACAAGTAGGAGGGAAATACAACTGATTATTAAATTGAAGCGAGTATCTTTCCAGTGCATCTATCGTACAGTGCATGTGTACCTCTTCACATATGTAAAGGTACAGTAATCAGAAGTCTATTATCTACATCAAGTGTGCCACTCGTATAAGGCTGTGCCGGGTACCCGGATACCCGACCGAAAATGTCATTACCCGGTTCCATTTTTCGGTTCCAATTACCCGTTAACGACTTTTTAAAATTCCGACTGAACATTTTAAGCCACACAAAATAATAAAAGTCTGATTTTTTGCGAACAAAATGAAGAAAACTTGGATGAAGGCTTTAGAAGTAACATTTGCCGACAGCCTTTCACATACTGGCCGGCTTTTGTTTGAAACTTGTATTTGCATTGGTTATTTTATACATTCGGGAGTATTTGTGTTTGTACAAAATTGTTTACATACCCGGGTATCCGAAGATTTCAAATTTCGGGTATCCAGTTCCCGAAATAACCGAAAATGCACAGCCCTACACTTGTGCACTAACCTAGTCCATGGCCTAGCACTCCAAGAACAATGGACTTAGCCCATTTTTGACATTTTGTTCCACAATCTGAAGCGCAAGGTCTAAAATCGAAGCAGTGCAGTCTGGGAGACTTCAAGACGTGTGAGAGAACTGTATCTCGCGTGCGCACCTTAACGTTTAGCGTGTGATATTCCCACAGCTGATGGTTCACCTGTATCTAGTTTAAGATTGTGTCTCGTTCTCTAGGAACTACATGTAGCTTCGCGTGGAAATGCCTATCCCATCATGCCCCACTGCAGGCCGGGCAGGGGGAGCAAAACCCGTAACCAAGCTTGTTGTGCGTGCGCGCATTTGGAGTACAATGCCGTGGTGTGGATTACAGCAGGCTGGCACACTTCATGTAGGTAACAGTATGTATTGGTCATGTTATGATCATGCTGTGTGAAATCATACATGGACATATCCTGGAGAAACCTCATAGGCAAACTGCATGTGTGTTTTCATGTGGGAATGAATGTTTGTTGCGCAGTCGTTCCCGCGGGATAATGACCGTTGGCCACGCCCAAAACCGGTCATTATCACGCAGTAAAAACCAAACGCCAAACTCTCATTTACATTCATAAATGCCTGTATCGATTCTGTTACAAATTCGTTACCGATTTCAAAACTGTGTAATTTTGGTAGAAAATAAAATTACCTAATAGAAATGGGCAAATTCAAGCTTACCCTGTAAAAAGCGTGTTCAAGTCAGCATAACGCACTTGCACATGATCATTTTTCATCCAATCAGATTGTCTAAACTGTCTGGGGAATTTATGCGTGTGAAATAAATCATGTTTGAATTGATATTGTGAAATGTTTAATATACGACCAAGTTATAATACAGGCAGAGCAGAGAATAAATGTCTACACAATAAACATTGTAAGCTTGGCTTCTTGGTTGCAACATTTAGACGATGAAACACCTTAACCCTAACCACCCCATATCCTCCAAAATCCTCCACGGGGCACTTTTTTGGAAAAATTCAGCACTGTTGAAAACTGGTACTTTTACCTCTTCACATGGGACAAAATTACTACCTGGCAAGAAGTGCAGGCCATAAGTGCTGAATATGAAAGACCAACGAAAGTGCATGGTGCATTTTGAAGATAAGGGCATGTTTCCAAAAGTGCACTGATGGATTTTGGAGGATTGAGGAAGGTTCCTAGCCAGAATACCTAGGGGGTTAGGGTTAATAAACATTGCTGCTTGCTTTATGTTCCTTCCTTTATTGTACCTTACAAATACCCTCTTTCTTTGTTACCACAGAAATGGATCAATATACAAATATCCTTGCCTATTCAGGTTGCATGTGTACATGTAGATAGAAACTCTGGACAACTGACAATCGCAAGATGTGTACCTCACAAATACCCCTGAAAATAACCCTCCTTCTGTTACCATAGAAATGGGTCAATTCACAAATATCCTTGCCTATTCGGATTACAAGACGTGTACCTCTCAAATACCCTCAAAAATGACCCTCATTCTGTTACCATAGAAATGGGTCAACTTACAAATGCATGTATCCTGGCCTATTCGGGTTGCATGTGTGGATACAAACTCTTAGACGACTCACAATGGCAATACGTGTGCCTCACTAATACCCCCTGAAAATGCACCCCCCCTTTCTGTTACAAAGCCTTCCCAGGTTGCTTACACTAGGAAATGTGGAGATACAAATTCAATGACAACTGACACGTAAGTATACTGGACGTCTAGTTGAACCTGCAAGCTGCTGTATGATCTAAATGTACACGTATGCATATGAAATGCTTGATCGATCTTTACACACAAACATCATGACACACTACAATGTATCCACTGTTTTGTTCTCACTGCATATTATTTTGTCTACGACTACCCTTCTATAAATTAATAATTGTTCAGGAGAAGTCATGTTTTTCATACATTTTGAATTATTCATTCATTTCCTTTCCTTTTGAATTATTAAACAGTATTGGTGTGGTCAAAAGGTGCAGTTACAAACAGTATCAATGTTTATCACTGTACACGTTAAGTAAGAATGACTGGTACACTGTACATATGCGTACATGTTTGCATGAAAAATATAAAAACATTCTTTTTTGTTTAATAAACAGTGTGTTGTTGTTATCTCCAAAAAAAAACATGAGCACCTATTTTACTGAAACATTCACAAGTTAGTGAAAAATTTCTTGAAAACTAAGGGGGTTGCCATGAATATCGCTTCCAAATGATACCAATGTTGTCCAGTTCCTTAAAGCCTCCCGCTAACAATTTCTATCCTAGCAAGGCATTTGGAAATGATTTTCAGATGGGCAAGTGTGGATAAGGATACCTAAGAATTAAACGATAAAAAGGAAACATGTACACATAAGTCAGCCATGCACGTTCTCTGCATCGTTCTCTGCATCATTCTCTGCATCAGGCTGATCGAAATTCTGAACAGATGTGCATATGTACAATTGTACACATGTAGATGACAGACCCAGCAGTCGTGGCATAACACCTTCGGGGCAACTTAACACACGGGTCAGGACAATCAAAGAATCTGACATAATGTATCGCAGGGAGCCTATTGGCATTTGAAAATGGGATCCCTCAAGAACAATGTATTCCTCGATTTCCCTGAATTTAAGATGTGCATGCTGTACAGCGCATTTCTGTAAATGTCACCACACTGTTTATTCCATCCTGCTGGTCTTTATTTAAATGGTTATCCAGAACAAAACGATATAAAAATGTGCTTCAGAAGCATGTTAAACTGACAGACAGCCGCTGAATGGATTATACCCAGTGGAAAAACTATTTCAACCCATTTTATTATGAGTACAATCAACACTGGTTCATTGATAATGCAATGTTTTTTTACTTAAAATGAAATAAGAATTGTTCGATTTGAAAACATTTTTGCACAACTCTGTGTCAATTTTGACGTCACTTTTCTACCTTTAATGTGCCAAACCGAGGAGGTTTTGATATGTTTTTGAGCACTTTTTGGTCTATATGCTAATTTTTATTTGCATATTCATGAGCACATCAGTGATGTCACTGCAGGATCAGATGCATCATCATGGCTGATTTTTGCATAAAAGTTTATTTAATTCCTTGTCTTTTTAAAAGCCAGAACTCTAAATTGTTTGTGTTGCCTTGTGAACCGAGTGTTTGGTAATCCATCAGTCAATTTTTTGAGGTAAAAAAATGTTTGGGGTCAAGGTTTGGGGTTTTGTGAACTTTCAGTGCCGCTGGTCCTGTTGTGTGTCAAGGAAAAGCATTAACAAATTGCTACTGGCCCAACGACTAGGGGGACAATTTCATAGAGCTACTAAGCGCAAAAATTATGCTTAGCACAAAAAAGTTATGTTTAGCAAAAAAAGCTTACCAGCCAAATTGTCAAGTTATGTATATTGCTTCTGGCTGGTTCTCGGCTAATATTTCCTGCTTCTAAAGCAGCTCTCTATGAAATTAGACCCAGGTTTAAAGCACCTACGAGTATCACATCATGATAATTTTGTGCTATCATGAGACTACAAAATTATATTATTAATTCTTAACCCGAACCCCCTAGGTATTCTGGCTAGGAACCTTCCTGAATCCTCCAAAATCCATCAGTGCACTTTTTGGAAACATGCCCTTATCTTCAAAATGCACCATGCATTTTCGTTGGTCTTATATTCAGCACTTATGGCCTGTACTTCTTGCCAGGTAGTAATTTTGCCCCATTTGAAGAGGTGAAAGTACCAGTTTCCAACAGTGCTGAATTTTCCCCAAAAAGTGCCCCTTGGAGGATTTTGCAGAATATGGGATGGTTAGGGTTAATATTGACATCAAACTGATTCTACAAGTAAATGTACGCTCGTTCTTTTATTAATCAAGATAGTTTACATTAAACAAAAAAACCTGTGAAAGTTTCAGCTTATTACGTTGTGTCTTTTACAAGAAAATAGTGAAAATGCATTCAGATTTGTTGTATTCATTCTCAAGTGGAATTTAGGAAAGAATACTCTTTCCTAAATTCAAACTGGATTTATTTTTCACTATTACCCCATAGCAAAATTCTACACAAAATTCACAATTTGCCAAATTAGTCACAATTCGCTATAAAATTTATAAAAAAAACATTACATAAATGAGAAAATGTTCTGCCTAGAGCAATATTTTTAAACAAAATTATTCCCTGAAGTTTTCCCGCTTTCTTGCGACCCTGTCTGCCCCTGCCTGCGTCCACATTATTACAAGTGCAGCACATATATATTTCTTCAGATTTTCTACCTCATTAACAGACAGTTTTTGTCCTTACAAAATGTATGCTAGTTCACTTACAATCTTCCCCTGTGGGATTTCTTCATTCCCTATTTCACTGCCAGCAATCTCCTCATTGTGTACTTTGGCACAGAGAATAGCTCTTGTCTCTGATTGGCAACTGTGGCTGTATGCCATTACCGCCTGGAGCAGAACCTTAAAACCACTTAAATACCTCACTGAGAGCTGTGCTGGGATCGCTTGGGTCTACGACAAGTAGAAAAGCCTTTAAAGATCCATGTTTTGCATTATTTTACCGGAAATTACAGACATTTTTAGTTCTTGATTTTGTTTTTTAGAATGGCAAACAAATAGTATGAAATGAGATACTTCACCAAGTAATTGTCAGAAATTTGATTCAACAGTAAAAAGTGTTATTTACAGACCCCCATAACATAATTTTGTGACATGCACAGTACGGTAAAACCATGTTCCTTATTATTTTGTGAAAATGAAAAGAACCTGTACTAAAAAAAACATCTGACGCCAGGTCAGGCAATTGGTAATGCAGACATATCGTGACTGACAGGTACTTAACAATGTATGGTTACACCCTTCAGTGTCTGTCAGACGATTCCCAAGAACTATTTACACAGACATGAGAATTTTATGACATGAACCAAAAATGAAAATTTTTTGACCTGGACATCTGAGAGGGGGTGATTTACATGTACGTGGTTAAAATGGAGGAGAAAATATTTGCCTGATCCAGGTTCATCACCACGGTTTGACTCATTTCAATAACACACAATACATGTACATTGGATTCTATTCATGAAGAGAATAATAATGGTTAGGCGCCATACTCCTACAGTGTAGTGCAACAAAACAAAAAAAATCTGCCTTCAAGCACAAGAGCGAACAGTTTTAGGATAATTGTGTTCAAAAGGTTTGGTTTTTAATGGTGAGCATGTGCCGCCTTGTCCGAGTTGTCCTATGTTCAGTTGTACATTACTTTGAGATTATTAGATGCCATACCTTTAAACTTTCATGAGATTTGTTCTACATTTGTAGCTTTAGCTACGGGCAAATTGGCATGTTCGTGCAGAGATATTCGTAAAACTGTTATACAATATACATATATCAGTCCGCTTGGTGTATTTTTTTTTGAGACATCTACTTACATTGTACATGTCAGGCATGAGAATGGAGTTTTGCAAAAAAGAAGGAAAAAATAATCCAGGCTTATATTAGATTTTGTTATATGAAAACCTTATAGGATGGCTATTTTGGATATTTTTATCATTGAAATCTCTTGTAATTTGGATTTTAAAAAAATAAATAAATTAAAAAAAATAATCCCGGGAAATTTTTGGATTTTGGTAAATGAAATCCTTAAAGGATAGCTATTTTGGGTATTAACTTCATTAACATCTCCTGTCACACCAATTCCATTTCCATTTATTTTTGATAGTTTTGTCGATTTCATTAACATCCACGGCAGAACCACGCTGGACGTAAGTAAGTTTGAGCGCCATTTCTATCGTCTGCAAACTCGATCGCATAGAAAGTTCCTGCTCTCGCCCGCGAAGACTGTGTGCAGGTAGACTTGACAGTAAGTCGGTTCTATGTCCAGCGCTAGCACTATGGTGCATGCATCACACGCACCACACACACAAAAATACATGTAGGACTGTTAATCACAGTCTACGGAACGTAGAGAGAATTTGGTTGTGATCAATACTCTTTTGCGCAGTGCCCCGCGTTGTGGGTAAAGCGAATCGTTGTATAATGTACTTCTTTGTTAAAACAAATTCTCCGTACATGCGTATTCCGGTGACGTCAACATTCAGAGAGGGGAAAAACACGGACACATACGTACACATAACACAGTGAGTAGTCAGACACTCTTCCTTTTTATCCGGCTGCGGCATCAATCAAATAGGTCGCTACATTAAACAACACTTTTCCTGGATACAATTTTCTGCTGTAAACACTAAGTTTATCGGGTGACAAAGTTAAATTTTCACTTACTTTTTTCACATGTTTTCTGAGCTTACCCCTATACAACCTACCCCCCAAATTTTATATCAAATTCACACTGAACTCGGAGACCACATATTTTGAGGTGAAAAATCCGGAGGTCCGGAAAAATCCGGAAGATTCTCATGCGTGACATGTGTACACAGACCTGATCTGGATACCAACATTTTATGATAGTATACTTTTTGTAATGTCATTTTGCCTTGGAGAAAGAACCTGCTAAGTGAGGCCACTAACCCTCCTATGACTGCAAGGGTCAAAATCAGTCAAAATGTTGATATACTTGCCAAGCTGCATCTACTGCACTTGAAAGTCAAACACTGTCAACCGTTTTTTTTTTTTTTTGTTTTTTTTACTGGTAAAAGCATTGTCTTGTATTGTTCAGGGTGGTCAAAATGACAGTAAAAACCATTAAAAAATGCCCCTGTGTGCACATTTGGGTCAACAGTCAAAACAGTCAGTTGACTGATTTTGACCACGATAGCTACATTACTTGTCACTAAAGTGCAGCTATAGTAGGAGGGTTAAATACTATTTTGCTTTTGTAATGTCTAAGTATAAATGCTTCCATACTTTTTTACTTTAATTATTGGTTTATTAAAAATCTTAAATCGGCAGCTGCAAGCTTGAATTGCATTCAAAAATTACATTTAAAAGCATTAAATTAAACAGAAAAAAATATATAATTTGTATTAAAATATGGGGGGGGGGGTGGGAGGAGGGGGCTGTCGGTAAGATCAGGGTATTGACACAGAAAGTACTTTGTAGAAGATTGATGGAATATGAGAGCAAGCACGCAGAGTACACAAGCTGTTAATGCAGACTCCACAGCAAGCTCATCTCCCCGTTCACTCGAGTTCATTGTACGGGGGCTGACGGATGTGACCCCTCCCACTTCTTGCACGTATAAAAACTTGATATCTATTTCTGTCACAAATGTTTTCCGATAAGTGTATTAAAGGGGCAATATCGTCACGATCAACAGGGCATGGAATCGGGAGTGCTAGTTTTTAGATAAACTGAAAATAACTGAAAATAACACCCCGCATGATAAGGTCATCTATATTACCACTTCTGCTGCATAAATGAGCCAGTAATTTTCAGTCATTGTGTTCATCTTAAACTAGGACACCGAATCCATGCCCTGTTCAAAATCTGCTCTGATCGTGATGATACTGTCCCTTTAAGATTTCTCAGTACTTTGATGTGTATTTACTGCATTTAGATCATTGGCCCTGTCACACTTGATATCATTAATATTATTTATTTACACTTCTCATCATTATTATTATTATTATTATTACTTTTTCGTATTTATCCTTGATAGCCTGAGCGTTTCTTTCATTCCAAAGCTGAGCTCTGATGGAGAACAATGATTATCACTGATCACGGATGAACAATGTGCTCAGGGCCCTTCTTTGAAATGAAAGAAGACAATATTTAAGTATTAAAAATGGTAGGAGAAAAAAATATTTATATATATTTGTTGGGGAGTCCACTTGATCAAGTAGGAGCTGAAACACAATCCACACGGTTTGCTCAGGGCTTTGAATCATTTGAGCACATTTGATTACAAACACCCATGTACAATTGACATAGTGTACATTGTGGACATGTTTACTTGAACATGAACGCTGCGTGAGGTTTTCCATGTACCAGATGCGATGTAATTGGCAGGTGTCATTGAATAATGCTTGCCAAGAAGACCTCCATAGATTTCAAGGAAATCACAATACACGGCACAGACCGCATAACTGCAAACATGGTTCGTACATAGTAACATGTAAAATACATGTATAACATCTGCCCTGGCACCCTCTCACATGTACATTGGCTAGCGTGCAATTAGTAAGACTAATTGCGGTGTGACACCATGTGAAAATCTCTATTGAGTAGTAATTAGTTCTGAAAAGAACTGGAGGTTACGACTCAATGTTTTGATCAGTATGCTCTTATCGTCCTCATGGTGTCACCGCAATTAGTCTTACTTATCCTCTTCACCATGCAAAGCTACAAGTTTTACCTATTGTGCAATAACTATAATAACCTATTTCTCTCTATTATATAAAAAGAAATGTAATGATTAGTATTTTGCAGAATATTTTTCCTTCCCTTCCCTCACTTCACCATTCAACTCTTCTCCATCATTTTGCTACACAAAATTCACCATTTGCTAAACAAAATTCAAGATTTGCTTTTCAAACTTAGAATCTCATACTGGACACACGCACAAATTTTCTGCCTAAAACTTGTGCTGCATGTATACGTGAATCACATGAACGAACTCCTTCCGTGAACAGCAGGTAACGTTTTCATTCAAAATGCTTGCAAAGCAAACGCTTTATACACAGAAACAATTTTGTGTTTATGGAAAACGCAAATTTTTAAAAGCAATTTTGATTGGCAAATTGTGAATTATGTGTAGATTTTACTTTGCAATAACTTGGATTGTGGACCTGCTGACCAAAACTCTCAGATTTTGGAGAAAATGTTTTTAAAATCACCACCCAAAAAAAATTTCCCGAGGGGAAAAAAACAAAAAAATTATGAAAGTGCTTGCAGGGCAGCAGCTCTGTGTACACATATTAGTGTACACGTATTGCCATTTACCTTGCCCTGCACTGCACTGTAACTAGCTTCCCCGTCACCCGTTATCTGCAAGGTGGTGGGGGAAAAAAAGAAAGAAAAAAAAGTTTGGTTGCCACTAAATAAGCCACGAATCATTTGTGCCGTAAGTCCATGTACAAACTATATAATAGGAGAGCATGGTGTTGTGTTTTTGTTTTTTTAATTACTCGCCCAGAAAAAAATTCTGTAATCCAAGTAATTAAAAAAAAAAACCAGCCATTTGAAACGAAACTGTTGACTATACTGTGATCTAGATTCTAAAGCTGTTTTCATAGAGAAAGCAATGTTCTGTTCTGAAGCCACCGACTCGTCTCTGCCTTAAAACTGATGCAGAATTTGTCTTGATGAATGCTTCAAAATAACGAAAATACCTTTGAATACTTGTCTAAACCCTATAAAATATGGACACTGAACAAATAAAGTGCTTATAAATATTATTCTCCTAATTTGTCATTCAATCTGTCAACAGAGTGAATCAGAAAGTCAAATTTTATATACAGATACTCAAAAATGATACAATCATTACATTGACCAGAATACCTATTCAACCTTATGACGTCAAGAACATAGTGCACAAACTGCACATGAGGGACATTAGTCAAGCAAAATAGTGCCAAGTAAACACCGCCAATTATTCACTCACAATACACTACCGGTCACCATGGAAACTGATTATCTGCGTCCCATAGGAGAGTGAAGAAAGTGAAATTAATCCAGTCTAAAAACCTGTACAGTGCTGTTGTATAGTGCTTACAGCAAGAACCACAGGCTTCAGTTACCCAACCTTACCTTTGTTTGTACAGAGTACTGTCAGAGACAGTTGAAACTCAAGACAACAATATCGCTCCTTCGTCAGTAACAAGATACGCCGAGGCGATGAGAGACATTGGGGACAGTGAGGAATCGCAACCAAGGCAAAATAATAAGGGACAATAGCGGTTTCATGGATCTTCATTCACTCCAGCGTTTCATAAACATGCTCATAAGACGGACTCCTTTCATATTTCTGACACTGAATCTCGAACGATTTTAGTTTTATTTGGAGAGAAAAATATATTTTCTTGGGGTGTATTCAGGATTATCACTTCTTGAAATGAAATAATGTACAACACTTGAAGGATTAGAACTAAAAAAGAAACAAAACAGAAGACAAATGCCAAAATACAATAAGTAAATTATTTGGTTTAAAATAAAAGTGAATGTATAAGGAAAAAGCTAGTTTAAAGATAATATCTTACATGTACGTGTATATGTCCCAAATGGTCTCTGTTTTTTGGAGGAGTTTTGGGGGGGAGGTTTTTTTAGCCACAGTAATTGGTTATGTACCATTGGGAGAGAATGCCAAGTCTGCTGGGAAATCAAACATGGGAAGTGTTAACACAAAAGTGTTCACAAAGAAAATTAAAAATTAAAAATTTATATTTTTATTGCACACAACAGCTAGGGAGTGGTACCGAGGGAACCATTTTGTTCAAAAATTTAGCACTGCAAAAAAATTTTGTCTATAGATAGCAAACTGGTTATATGTACTGTAGATAAAAAAATAGTTGTGTGTATTGCTACATGTACAATGTATACTGAACAGCAAAAGAAACGCAAGTCCGAGGACAGCAAAAGAAACGCAAGTCCGAGGTCTTGTCAAGTTTTCAAACAGAAGACAAACCATTTTGATTCTAATCACTCATGTAATGAAAAATGCTTGTCAATTTGTGAGCTGAAAGTGACTGTTGAAATTGTTGCAATTTCAACAGTCACTTTCAGCTCACAAATTGAAAGCATTTTTCATAAAATGAGTGATTAGAATCAAAATGTTTTGTCTTCTGTTTGAAAACTTGACAAGACCTCGGACTTGCGTTTCTTTTGCTGTCCTCGGACTTGCGTTTCTTTTGCTGTCCTCGGACTTGCATTTCTTTTGCTGTTCAGTATACATGTATATATCCAATCATAAATTTGATTAGCAAATTGTTAATTTTGTGTACCATTTTGTTATGGGAGGTGAGCAATACCTGAACAGTTATGTCCATCACAAACATCAGACTCTGTGTCACTTTTAAATTTTTCATGGGTGGTTTTTTAATAATGATTGCCATGGTTGATTCATTAGACTGATACACTGTAAATGTACTGTGTGCACACTGCACAAACAATGCAGTAGTTCATGATTCACAGTGTTCAATATTTTCATCAAAATGTATTACCATGGTTACTATGACAGGGTTACTATGACAGGGTTACTATGACAGGGTTACGTGGATAATTTGGGCCAGCAAAGTATTAGCCAGGATTTGGAGATAGGGTGTCCAAATTTGTTGTTCTTTGAAAACCAGGGTGTGCAAAAGTTTAACTTACAATACTTTTGCATGTGTATTGCAAATGAACCATTTAGCAAACTGGGCGTCCAAAAGACACCCAAATTGCTGGTTAATATACTACTCAAAACAATTTAGGGAACACCGGAATAATCTCAGTTAAAGCAAGATCATTTATTTCAGATAAACACAATGTTTCACAGAATTGATGAGAAACAACTGCACAATGAAACAGATGATAAAGGATGCATGTAGTGATTACACATTTCATGACATGACTACTGAAAGAGAGAGGGGGTTGCAAATGAAAATCCCGGTTCATGGAACATTTCAAACCTATTTGATGTTAAAAATCCGGTGTTCCCTAAATTGTTTTGAGTAGTATACTACAATGTGGGCCAGTATTTGACAAGAAACATGGCATGCTAGCTGATAAGGTAATTAGAATCAAGAGATAGATCGATAAAACCTACCTGGGAAAATATTCAGCTTATAATAAATGTTATGGTGTCGTTAACAAGGAAATAGTGAAAATGCAAAGATTGTCTTTGGATGACAGAAATTAATTTGGAAATAATTTCACCAATTTGACTAAAATGACAGCAATATTTCAGGGGATGTTTTCTCCCATCATCAACTTTGCACCAAGTAAATTTCATTCAACTCTGTGATCATTTATGTTGTTCAAGATTAATATCAAATGTTGGGCTTGAAAGAAACATCTATTGAGAAGCCCTTCATTGTGAGCAACTCAAAAAGTCACACTACACATTTCCACTTATGAGAATATACGGCAAAATATAAGCCGTGATTTGGAAACAGGGCATGCAAAATTTGTTATTCTTTGAAAAGCATAATGTTCAATTATTAGGTGTTCGTGCGACAGCGCAAACACCTCTTTGAAATTGTTCTTCTTTTTTGCTTCTTCTTCTTCCTCGTGAAACTTATCGAACAAAAAATCCATAGTTGCAAAGTTCACAGATCCTTCAAACTTGACACATACTAAGACCATGTAGTTGTCAATATAGTTGTGACATAATTTTAGGTAAAGTTGTAAAGTTGTGACGTCATGGTGACGTCATCAGATATCAAATTACACTAAATCAAATTTTAATATTTCAATAAGTCATACCTCATGAACCACAAAAGATATTTGCATCATCTTACAGATCTTGAATTATGTGACATTTCATACACATACATTACCCCAATCTGACCTCTCCTTCCGGTCGAAACCGGAAGTTTAAGAGAAAAATTATTCTGAAGCACTTTTATAGGGTCCATGATATGGTATTTGAACATGCTTTCAGTGGACGAAATTACTATTGACATGTGACCTTTTTTTAAATGTGACCGATGACGTCATCACTTGTCACAGCGCCCTCTGGTGACAGGTTTAGAAAAATAATAATTTTCTATCTGAAAAACCATAGGAAATTTGAATATAACTTGTGAATAAAGTGACTAGTGACATCTTATCTTTTAAAAAATATGTTTGATGATAATTGATATCATCAAAGTTTAGAGTGCCCACTAGGGCAGTTTTAACAAAGGGATTGTTTTCCAATCTCAGAAATTGAACCAAAAGCAGGTACTAACGTTATTTTTTTCAGGATAATGAGATCATATATGACCTTCAAATCACCTGATCTGACCTTTACTTCCAGTCCAAACAGGAAGTTCAAATTCAATACATTCTAACGCAAAATTGATGTCTTTTGAAATTGATATTGTTATTATAAAAGAGGATACACCTTTGCAAAATATGATATTGACATCATCGATGATAATTTGATTGAACTGGAAGTTCACACGAACACTGCTTGTTCCAACAAACACTTGTGTTCTAGTTTAACTTGCATACATGTACATGTGTATTTCATATAAAACATGGTGTCCATATATGCAAAATAGGGCTTCCAAAAGACAGCAAAGGGTATTAATAACACTACAGGCCTCCCAGTGCCTAATCTACCAAATATAGGTTTTTTAAATAGGTTTTTAAAGCAAAATACTTGTTATTATAGGTTTACCAAATGCCAAAATATCAGCTTTTATAGGTTATTTCCCATGATTATGCAGTGTTAAAGGTCCTGTGACGAGTGTATTTACCAAACTTTATTTTTTGGTGCCGTTTTATTGATTGGTATGAATTAAAAACAATTTTAAGTGTTTTTTTTGTTGTGTCGAGTGGATTATTAATTGTTTATCTAATAATCTAAATATAACCCCCCGAATTTTCTAAGTTTTAACGGAACATTCGTGACGTACACAAAGGCAGAGAATTTTACACTCGCGGAGCTAGGCGGTATGGTTTGGTGCCAGACTTTGATTGGGTAAACAGTCTAATAATTATAGAGGGTCGAGTTGTCCCCGTCACGGTACAATGCACGCTTAGCATTGTCATGCACACAGAGACGCATTTTAGGCCAGAAGCACGGGACAATTACTCTACGAAAAGCTAGCAGTAACACGCAAAAAACATGTCCGAAAGAGAGGAGAGTTATCCGTCAAATGCAGCGCAAGCCCCATCATGCGGTCGGAACACACACCGAAGGCAATGCTAACATTACGGTGTTATTTCATGAAATAACAGAAACAGTTGAGTCAAAGTTCTGATCATTTAAAAAACTCAAAACAAGCGCAGGCATAATGAGAAAGATTTAATATTTTTATGTTTGTCTTGCCAGGATATAAAAATCAGACACGATGTTTTTATTAATGTGGAAAATCACGGCATGTTTTCATGCCATGAACACTGAAACGGTGAGCATGGTGTGAACTTGTCGTTTTGCATGGAAGTGGACTGGGTTATGCATGGGAGTATTACTAAATGGCCACTTACCCTGAGTCTTTCTCACTTTAAAAAAACACCTCTCTTCTTCGTTGGAGCCTTCACAGCCTTCTTACTTAGCGGGAATATCATTAGAATTGCATCTGGTAGCAGCATGGCCTTATAAGCCATACCGAACTGGCTGTGAAGGCCCCATTCAAAGCATGTCTGCTCGACAACACTCTGCATGCAGTGGTGCGCTGTATACGATGCATACTTGGGCAAGTGCTGTAGATCGCGGATCGGTAATTGCCTCAGTGTACGTCACGAATTTTATGTTAATGAAGGGGTATGGGCGTGTCGAAAAGCACACCCTAAATTTAAAAATTAATATTTGTATGGTATAAACGTAAGGGGAAAAAATTACAAATGACAAATATATGTTCCAGTAGGCATACTTTATTGTATACAATGAAAAAACACCTATTTCACAGGACCTTTAACCAGTTCGCGTCGGGAATAAAAACGTTTTTCTGGGCCCCTGTGCGGGTTTCTTTTTCCCACACACATGTTAATGGAAGCTTCCACAGCGGGTGGCCGGCACTTCCGAGCATGTCACCGTACACGCGTGGCTCAACCGAGCATGCATACAAATATTTCGGAGTTTCCTATGGCGTGTTTAGACGCTCTCCGATCCGTGGTGCAAAAAGAAATTTTTGGCAAATTGCCTACCTTCTGAGTACTTTTTGCAAGAAAGTACATTACCCCATACCCTGTCTGGCAGAAAATCTAAGAGCGGTACACATGTTACAGTTTGGCTACTGTTTGGATTCATCACTGCATTAGTTTTGTTAAACTTAAGCGCCGCTTTTGACACGGTCGATCATAAAATCCTTCTCTCCCGCCTTCAATATCATCTTGGAATACATGACACAGCCCTGGATTGGTGTAGGTCCTACCTTTTACATGTAAATAGGCCTCAGCATGTTTGTATTGGTAACGCTATCTCCGAGCCTGTTATACTTGACTATTCTGTACCCCAAGGCTGTGTGCTCGGCCCACAGTGGTTTACTGTTTATACATTTCCAGTTCGTGATATCATTTTGAAGTATAATTTAAATTACCATGTCTACGCTGATGACATGCAGCTTTACATTACTTTTAAATCTTCTCAAGAACCTACCGATTCCTGCATTACAACACTGGAGAAATGTATTCAAGAGATTCGAAGTTGGATGAGACAAAACTTCCTGAAATTGAACGATTGATGGATACACAGAGGAAAGACTTTACAGAGTAACATGTTGTAGTATCCCTTGATGGACACACAGAGGAAAGACTTTACAGAGTAACATGTTGTAGTATCCCTTGATGGAGACACAGAGGAAAGACTTTACAGAGTAACATGTTGTAGTATCCCTTGATGGACACACAGAGGAAAGACTTTACAGAGTAACATGTTGTAGTATCCCTTGATGGACACACAGAGGAGAAATGTATTCAAGAGATTCGTAGTTGGATGAGACAAAACTTCTTGAAATTGAATGACGAAAAGACAGAATTTGTTCTATTTGGATCACGTCAGCAATTGTCTAAAGTTTCTCTTCCATTTATTACAATTGGTGACTCGCAGATACATGTAACCCCCTCATCACAAGCATGTAATTTGGGTGTTATATTTGACTCGACAATGACTTTAAAACCTCATATCTCCAACATTGTTCGCATATCATCATTTCATATCAGAAATATTAGCCGAATAAGGAAATACTTGAATAAAAGTGCTGCTGAACAAATTATACAAGCGTTTGTCACATCACGGCTCGATAACAGGAATGCTCTTTTCTACGGTCTCCCGCAGAATCAAATATCTCGTCTTCAGCACATACAAAACACAGCAGCTCGTGTTGTGACTTTGTCCAGAAAGTCATGCCATATCACGCCAATCTTGAAAGAACTGCACTGGCTTCCTGTTTCACAGAGAATTGTTTTTAAACTTATGCTAATTGTTCACAAATCTTTTAATAACATTGCTCCAATTTATATTTCTGAACTGCTTAAAGTCTACACACCATCACGCAATTTGTGCTCCAGCAACATGTCACTCCTAAAGGAACCAACTTCAAAACGGAACTGGGGTGATAGGTCTTTTTCTGTCGCAGCTCCGAGACTCTGGAATCATCTTCCAACTAAACTCAAATCTTGTCATAGTATAACTAGATTTAAGTCGATGCTTAAAACTTATCTTATGTCACAATTCTTCAAAAGATGATGTATATTTGTAATTGCATTGTAGGTACATGTATCTCAATACATAATATTTTCTCCCTATGCTATCATTGTATATTAATAATAATAATAATAATAATAATAATAATAATGTGTGGATTTATATAGCGCACGTATCCACCAACTAAGTGGTGCTCAAGGCGCATTATATTATTATCCCTGCTCATAAGGCTCATAAATCATTCCTGAAACCATCTCAGCTCCCTGGGGAGTATACAGCTCAATTGCTGCCATTTCTAGCGCATATAGAGCAAACCAACTCTGCCTTCACAGGTACCCATTTAACCCCTGGGTGGAGAGAAGCAATTATGATTAAGTGTCTTGCTCAAGGACACAAGTGTCACGGCCGTGATTCGAACCCACATTATGTTGCTAACACCAGAACTTGAATCCGGTAAGCTAGACCGCTCGGCCACGACACCCCATATTGTTTGTATTCGTGTTTTTTCTTTGTTTCCGCGCCTTGAGTGCCCAGCAGGGTGGATATGTGCGCGCTACAAATCTTAATTATTATTATTATTATTATTATTATTATTATTATTATTATTATTATTATTATTATTATTATTATTATTATTATTATTATTATTATTATTATTATTATTATTATTATTATTATTATTATTATTATTATTATTATTATTATTATTATTATTATTATTATCATCATCATCATCATCATCATCATCATCATCATCATCATCATCATCATCATCATCATCATCATCATCATCATCATCATCATCATCATCATCATCATCATCATCATCATCATCATCATCATCATCATCATCATCATCATCATCATCATCATCATCATCATCATCATCATTATTATTATTATTATTATTATTATTATTATTATTATTATTATTATTATTATTATTATTATTATTATTATTATTATCATCATCTCTTTATACTGTACTTACATTTTCTTCAAAGGATTTTATGAGGAAGTTGAAAATGTGTTGCAGGAGATTAAAAATAGGTTTTTATAGGTTAATATAGGTTTTTGGGGGTTAATATTGGTTTATTTTTGGGAAAATATAGGTTCCCATTTTGAAATATATGTTTTTATAGGCCTGCACTATGATATACAGTACACCTACAATATTTACTTTACTCCGATATATGGAAACTATGAAGGATAAGAATCATTGACATATTTTGGTATTGGAATGTAAGTAAGCGGACTTATGCAACAATCTGTTATCATTTAACATGAGTATCAGTTGGATGCTACATGTACATGAACATGAGACCGTTTGATGACTGCAATGTGTTTAAACAGGTGGTTCAGGTTGTTTGCAGCAGGGCTCAAAATGAGCCCTAGACCGCTAGACCGGTCAGCCAACAATTAAATCAACCGTACAGAGGGACCTTTTATCAGACTACATGTACATGTACATGTAGCTTGGCAATTTTGCAATTTTTTTCCCCCTCCGATAAAAGAACATTTTTCCTAGTGCAAAGTCATTGTCATTAATGAAACACAGCAATTGTTTTCAGTACAATTGTTTTAAACATTTTACACAAAATGCAAATCATGGCTGTAGTTATTTTAAATGAATGTATTTTCACTGATTTCAATTAAATTAATCCTCCTACTGTTTGACCATTTGAAACCATTCAAAATTTCTACTTACCAAAATGCCCATTGGTTTTGTACACACATGGTGATACCATTTGAACAGTGTTGGTAGCAAGCTTTACTACCATTCAAATCCATTCAAATGCATAGAGGGTCCATTGATTCACCACTTAGAAGTATCCAAACAAGGTTTTGTATTAGCTGACCTACATGTACCATTCCAAACCATTTGGGGAATCAATACTGTACAGTTATTTCACCATTCAAAACCACAAAAGCAAATGGTTTCAAATGGTGGATAAACTTGTATGAAAAAGGCACCAGAAGTACATGTAGGAGGGTTAACTGATACATGTGTTTATCTTGATTATTGAAAGTATGGATACATAGGAAAATTTTACCATAAATTAATATACTGGCATTAAAGCTGCCTTTTAAAGTAAACCAGTTTTGACTAATCCAATATATGGCACCTGCCAATCATCTAGCAATGTTAGTTTGGATAACTGACCAATCCATGTAACTAACCTTCAGGTAACTGGAACAGCTGAATGTAAATCAAACAAATACAAAGCTTCAGATAATTGGGATGGCTGAATGAAGATCAAACAAGTACAATGCCCGCTCCATCTGCTCTTTAAGCCTAGTTTCCATATATAGTCATTATGAATGCAGACCGCGTTGCTGATGTCAAAACGCAGCCGTCTGTGAAGAGACAACGTCGCGCAAGTTTGTGATGTCATTCAACCAAATTTTTTTTAGTGATATATCTAATCTTAAAGCCTGACAGATGATGGGTCAAATCCATGACACTGAACAGGTCGGGACATCCTTGTATATGTTCATACAGCATGCCAGCATATGAATTTGTAAGGGCTAAGGCTTACACTTCACACAGACAGTCGGCACAGTTGAACCTGGTTCACTTTTGCTGATGGTGCTTGCATCAGTCTGAAGAGTCCACGATAAATCCAGACAAAGTGTTTCCATAATTGGCGATGCTGTCTGGGACTTGTCTGGGACTTGTTTGCGCCGCTGTTTGTGTTCATTACAGCTATGGAAACCAGGCTTAAAGGGATAATATCATCGCGGTCAGAGTAGACTTTCAACAGGGCATGGAATCGGTTCTAACTGAAATTTACTGGCTCATTTATGCAGCAGCAGCAGCAGCGGTAATATGACCTTATCATGTGGGGTATTATATTCAGTCGCCGAGTTAATCTAAAACTAACATTCTGATTCCATGCCCTGTTGATCGTGACGATATTGTCCCTTTAAAGGAGTGGTTCATTCATGATGCCCCCATAACAAGCATTGATTGAAATCATCACCAGAAGAGGTATCTCCTGCCTGGTGTAGATGCGACCGGTGACAGCAGATTGACACTGTTGTGTCAGGGACATACAATTAACAGGCTCAGTAATTCCTTCATTTCACAGCAGTGTACACTACACATTATCCATTTCTGAAAAGAGTTTGTGGCAGTAATTGATATCCATCAATTGTGTTCCATCATTCAATCACAGGTGATGAACGAGGTGTACTGTTCAATTAGTTGCATTGATGACGACTGCTCACCGAGTACTTTTCAAACGAATAAATGATTTCACTTAATCACACGGCAATTGCTTGCATAATTAATGTACGAAAGCACACATGCTTAAATGCAAATTGTACTTGTCGGAATCACAAGCATACTTACATGTACACATGTTGACAAACACATACACATGGGAATCAGTATAATGTATTAACCAGCATTTGTAAAATGGGTGTCCATATATGGCATTTATTGAAAAACAGGGTGTCCTAATATTTCACTTGCAATAAAACAGAGTGTCCATATACCAAAAAAGGGCATCCAAAACGATGTACTGCTGGCTCATAACACTGTGCTGGGAATGGTGCAGTATGGGTCTACGTCATGTTTGTAATAACATTCTACCTTGCTCTGATAAACCAGTTATGAAAACCCAGTTTCCAATTATGAGGCAGGTATCTGTATCAAAATGAAGGCGGAGATGAATGACTTGTCTAATACATAATGTAAGTACTAACCGTCTGTTGGACTTATTTCAAGTTGATACCGTTTCCGTTCTAGTCTTTCAAGGTACATGTAGAGGCCAAGCCTTACACATTCTGTGTATGACATACACACACATTGCTCAGGTTTGGGATTTGTTTTTCACTCTAAGTAAGTCTTGTCTTGTTCATTTTAAGTCTTGGTTTGGATCACATTCTGCAGTCAAAATGAAAGCTTTTGGGGAGGGGGGGGGGGGGAGAGGGTAGTGCATGCGTTTAACTGCAGTGCATGTCTTAGATCAACAAAGTAACAGGATAATTTAATGATTTTCATGACCTTTCTGTCGGTCAGTTAGCTTCAAAGCAACAATTCAGATTTCGTCCAAACGCTAGCCATAATTTCTCCACGAGACCCCTGCTGAGATAATTTAGATGCAAAGATACATGTGTGTAGCTATTTGTGTGAACATACCATCACACTACACAGTACACATGCAGCACAGGCAGCGTCTCAGCTGAGATGATGAACATTTCCCCAGGGTAATTGCATTTATAAATCGTATGAGCAGAACAGCTGGCTCCAGACCACAACAGCCTTTAAAAACTCACTTTTAATGGTACGGATGGTAGAGCAGTCACCAGCAAACATAGTAAATTAGCCAGTGATATGTCTGGGTGTCTTTTAACCTCCCGGTTAGACGTTCCTGTCCTTATAGGGCCTAATGGGCAATTGTTAAACTATTGGCTAAAACTATTCATCCTTCCTAACTCCCTAGGCCCATTTGCTTACACATAACCTGAATCCTTCCTAACTCCCTAGGCCCATTTGCTTACACACAACCTGAATCCTTCCTAACTCCCTAGGCCCATTTGCTTACACATAACCTGAATCCTTCCTAACTCCCTAGGCCCATTTGCTTACACACAACCTGAATCCTTCCTAACTCCCTAGGCCCATTTGCTTACACATAACCTGAATCCTTCCTAACTCCCTAGGCCCATTTGCTTACACATAACCTGAATCCTTCCTAACTCCCTAGGCCCATTTGCTTACACATAACCTGAATCCTTCCTAACTCCCTAGGCCCATTTGCTTACACATAACCTGAATCCTTCCTAACTCCCTAGGCCCATTTGCTTACACATAACCTGAATCCTTCCTAACTCCCTAGGCCCATTTGCTTACACATAACCTGAATCCTTCCTAACTCCCTAGGCCCATTTGCTTACACATAACCTGAATCCTTCCTAACTCCCTAGGCCCATTTGCTTACACATAACCTGAATCCTTCCTAACTCCCTAGGCCCATTTGCTTACACACAACCTGAATCCTTCCTAACTCCCTAGGCCCATTTGCTTACACATAACCTGAATCCTTCCTAACTCCCTCGGCCCATTTGCTTACACATAACCTGAATCCTTCCTAATTCCCTAGGCCCATTTGCTTACACATAACCTGAATCCTTCCTAACTCCCTCGGCCCATTTGCTTACACATAACCTGAATCCTTCCTAACTCCCTAGGCCCATTTGCTTACACATAACCTGAATCCTTCCTAACTCCCTAGGCCCACTTGCTTACACATAACCTGAATCCTTCCTAACTCCCTAGGCCCACTTGCTTACACATAACCTGAATCCTTCCTAACTCCCTAGGCCCATTTGCTTACACATAACCTGAATCCTCCAAAATCCTTCAGTAGTAAAGCAAGCACATGACATGTATGCACACATGTGTTTCTAATCTGTGATACATGTACATGGCCAGGGACCCTCCCTGCATGCATGGAGCAATAAACAGTGTCCACTGACCCAAGCACTGACCTCACAAGCACTACAACAATCATGGATGTACATGTACCATGGAAAGGCAAGTATGCCTAAGAACCTCAATCCTCCAAAATCCTTCACTTTAGCAAAGAGCATGTAGCATGTAACCTCGATCCTCCAAAATCCTTCACTTTAGCAAAGAGCATGTAGCATGTAACCTCAGTCCTTCAAAATCCTTCACTTAAGCTTCCTTAATACCAGATTTAAAAACAGTTCTTGTGGAACAAAAGAAGTGATAATCGCAGTCCTATTTCACTCACTAGTTAAAAACTCGGGGAATGATTTTTTTTTTTTAAATCAGGGAATGATTTAGCTAAAACAATTTGAATAACAAAATTTTAACCCTAAAAACCCCAAATCCTGCAAAATCGTCCAAGGGGTACTTTTTGGGAAAAATTCAGCACTGTTGGAAACTGGTACTTTCACCTCTTCAAATGGGGCAAAATTACTACGTGGCAAGAAGTACAGGCCATAAGTGCTGAATATGAAAGATCAATGAAAATGCATGGTGCATTTTGAAGATAAGGGCATGTTTGCAAAAATACACTAATGGATTTTGGAGGATTCAGGAAGGTTCCTAGTCAGTGTACCTCGGGGGTTAGGGTCAAGGAAGGAATATTTGTGTGTGTATATGTTATGCTAATTTTAGTACAGCAAATCCTGAAATTTGAATTTCCAATTGTGAATACTGTGTATCTTTTTGCTATGCAGTTCAAGCGAAATCGTTCACGGTCTGTCACTAAATTATCTACTATCTGCTTTTATTTAGGTCATATTCTTCCCACGTCTGGAGAATGGTAAAGGTTAATTGTAAAATTTAATTGAATACTGTCGAGAAGTTAACCCTTAATAGGGCAATCATAAATGGAATCTGGTCCCAGGATGCACGTATGTGACTGTAGGGATTGGCCACTGGACGGGACCTTCACACGTAATATTATGAATATTGGTTGAATGGATGAGACACTTCTCCTATTCAATATGTACATTCATAATAATTTGTGTTTGTGTGTCTAAATGTACTCTTGGATGTACAGCGGTTATGTTTGTTTTAGTCAATTTAACCCTAACTCCCTAGGCCCATTTGCTTACACATAACCTGAATCCTCCAAAATCCTTCAGTAGTAAAGCAAGCACATGACGTGTATGCACACATGTGTTTCTAACCTGTGATACTTGGCCAGGGACCCTCCCTGCATGCATGAAATAAACAGTGTCCACTGACCTTGCAATCACTACAACAAACTAGGGCTGTGCGTTTTCGGATATTTTTGGAACCAGATACCCAAAATCAGGAAACTTCGGATACCCGGATACCCGTTTTCATGTTTGTTGAAAACATGCCTCCGGTGGTGTACAAATACATGTACTGTAAATGGTAACAAATTGACATTTATAATACAGAGGATACCATACTATCGATCTTTTCTTTATTGGAATGTAATCTCTTGAATTTAAAGATAATTGTCTGTACAAGTGCATTGTTCATTAGTCACAGATTTCTGTTTGCACCGCTCAAATGTTAAGTCCGAATTATAAAAAGTTGTTTACGGGTAATTGGAACCGAAAAATGGAACCAGGTAATGACCGTTTCGGTCGGGTATCCGGATACCCGGATACCCGGCACAGCCCTACAACAAACATGGATACATGTACCATGGAAAGGCAAGTATGCCTAATAATCTCAATCCTCCAAAATCCTTCACTTTAGCAAAGAGCATGTAGCATGTAACCTCAATCCTTCAAAATCCTTCACTTTGGCAAAGAGGATTTTGGAAGATTTGGGAAGGTTAGGGTTAAGTAAAGACTATTTGCGGTGACACCATGTGAAATTCTCAATTGAGTAGTAATTAGTTCTGAAAACGATCAGAGCATATTGACCGAAACATTGAGTTGTCACCGTCAGTTCTTTTCAGAACTAATTACTACTCATTAGAGAATTTCACATGTTGTCACCGCAAACAGTCTTTACTTATCCTCTTCACCATGCAAAGCTACCAGTTTTACTTTAGTCAGTTTGTTTCAATATTGGAAAGAACTAGTGCTGGGAGTTACCGGTTAGTTCACTAACCGTTTAAACCGAATCTTTCACGACCGGTTAACCGAAAGTCAGCACCTGACGGCCACACAAACTAGATCGTCGGCAAATGGCACAATGTGTATAAATTTTCAATCACAAAGTATCAATAAACTGCCCGCAATGATTGTTTAATAACCGATGCAGCAAAAAAGAAAGTTTGGAACCACAAAATGATCGACAGATTCTTCCAAAATTGTTGGTCGTATTTTTTTAAATATTAGTTTTGGTTATAAATTTAGAAACTGTTAGTGCAGCTATGGTCGGTTAACCATCCCAGCACTAGAATACTACAATGTATTTGAACTGACATATACCCAGAGTGGGTTTGACATTACCAATGTCAACAAATACAGGAAGAACAGCATTATGGGCTTCAGCATGACGAAACATCACAGCTTCTCCGAAGACATGGAAAAAGTTTTTAAAAAACCATTAACAATATGCATCGGTCGAGCGTGGTGCACTGTTGTGTATGGTGCCTTTCAGATTGCATGGCCCAATCACAGGGAAATCATTTGTTGACTGCGCATTGCTAAGGTACCCCCTACTCCATACAATCACACAATGAGGTACAACATTCACGACTTCATCAGGAAATACTCGGTAAATAAATGGTCATAAATGTTTCCTTTACCATATCCATTTGATAAAATAATATTTAGTTGCCTTCAGAAAAAGAAACAAAGCGACTGACTAGTGAGTTACTTTTTTGGCATATTAACCGTAACTCCCTAGCTATTTTGGCTAAGAACATTCTTGAATCCGCCAAAATCAAACACCATGCAGTATCACTACCACCCAACTGTTGGACTTAGCTGGAATTGGGACACCCAGCCCCATATAAAGTATCCCTGTCTGGGCTATACAGTACCGAGTCCATCAAAATACAACACCATTTAGTAACACTACCACCCAACTGTTGGACTTAGCTGGAATTGGGACACCCGGCTCCATGTAAAGTATCCCTGTCTGGGCTACACAGTACCAAGTATATCAAAATATAAAAAAACTGGAGTTTGAATGGTTTGGGGTGGTTAGGGTTAAACTACATGTCCTTTTGCAATAATTCTTTACTTATTTTGTTACTCTACCTATTTTGATTAAAACTTGCAAACAAACCTGCACAAGGAAACCTGTTCTGCAGATAGGCACCGGTGGTTATTTGAATTTATAAAAAGGATATGTGCCGTGATCTATGTCCGCTACCACTCCGTTGATGTGAACGATATACTCTGTCCCCGACTGCTGATCTGTTCGTTGCAGCTTTAATATCTTCTAAACTATGTAATGCATTCTGAAACAAAATGAATCAATAAAGTAAACAGAAGATTTTGTCACACAAGAACACATAAGATTGTGTATCGTCTCGATATCATTCCAGTTCATCTCAGCACGAACTCTATTCTCAAGAGACTAGGGTTTCTCGGTTCCGTTTGTGGTAACACCGTGGGGGTTAAATCTCAACTATCGCTTGGTGAGATTGTACTTTTGATTAAGTACAATTGTAGATGTACATGTAGGGCTTCTCTACGTTTCGTCTAGCCTTTTCTAGTCATCATCAGGAGTCGCCTGACGATGACTAGTGAAGGCTTGTTGAGACATTGAACATGATGTGCAGGGAATTTCATTCTAAAAAATTTGCAAAGCCAAATTTGTTGTGTGCATGTAATACTAATTTTGAATAAATAATAATAATAATGAACATTTGTAATGCGTCGGTATCCGTCAAAAGAGATGCTCATGGCACAGTGACACATCAGTGTAAACAATAAAACAAAATACATGGTAAGAACAATGCAATATAAAATTACAAGGAACAATGATTGATGGAGTGCCATGGCCGAGCGGTTTAGTGCATCGGATTTGTGTTCTGATGGCTGAGTCGCCAGAATGTGGGTTTGAATCCCGACCGCGACCGTAGTGCTTGTGTCCTCGAGCAAGACACTTTACCATTACAAATATTGAATTTTGATTGATATTTATCACTGTCAGTAAAATGCTTTCAAAGGAAAGATTTACTAATAAAACAGTATCAGGGAGCAATTTGTTGTGTGTACATGTGTACAAATGTATGCCAATAGACCTTTACCATGAAATATGCTAATTACACATCGCTCGTGCGCATTGACACTATTGGTGGGCAAAACGAGGGAACGTTGCGCCTTTTTTGTATGAGGATGATGGTGGCTTGACACACACACGCTTGTGCGTTTTTATACTGCACAACTCGATGGCGTTTGCCAACCAGTGGTGTCTGTACGCATGCGCAAATGTAATTACCATATTTCATGGGAAAGGTCTATTGTCATGCTAATTTTGAATAGCAAATCTTGAATGTTTATAAGCAGACTTTCAATAGGGCATGGAATCAGTGACTGAAAATTACTGGCTAAATTATGCAGCAGCCATAGTACATGTACATGTATTAGTCAGAGGGGTGTCTGGGTGTCTTTTGGACACCCTGTTTCAATTTTGGAAACCCTATTTCATATGTCATTTACATGTAAAAGTATTATAAGTGAACAATTTGGACACCCTGTTTCTAAATCCTGGCAGTAATATGACTTTATCATGTGGGATATTATTTTCAGTCACTGAGTTAACCCTCCTACTGTTTGACCATTTGAAACCATTCAAAATTTCCACTTACCAAAATGCCCATTGGTTTTGTACACACATGGTGATACCATTTGAACAGTGTTGGTAGCAAGCTTACCATTCAAATCCATTCAAATGCATAGAGGGTCCATTGATTCACCACTTAAAAGTATCCAAACAAGGTTTTGTATTAGCTGTACTACCATTTGGAAAGATCCAAACAAGGTTTTGTATTAGCTGACCTACCATTCAAAACTATTTGGGGGAATCAATACTGTACAGTTATTTCACCATTCAAAACCACAAAAGCGAATGGTTTCAAATGGTGGATCAACTTGTATGAAAAAGGTACCAGAAGTAGGAGGGTTAATCTCAAACTAGCACTCCAATTCCATGCCCTGTTGATCATGAACATATACAATGTACATGTACTGTCCCTTTAATGTCCAGCATTTTGCAAAGCAAAACCTTTCACTGGATGTGTTGGTGATCGATTCTACATGTAGCATTCCTACTTCTGTAATCTTAATTGACCGTTAGTCACAAAACCCACAAGTGTGCAGAGATTTGAGTTATTTTAGCATATGTCAATCAGACACACTGGCAACTGATGACTTTGCACTTTGGTTGGTAATGACAATACTGTCTGCTCATCAAATATCTTGACAACCTACAAAGTCTACATGTATGTTGGCAGTAGTTACTGCAGGAACAACCAAATTCATGAAATCAGGCCCTATCCAATTACAGTGTACGTGTCTAAATGATGGAATTTGCAATCCCTTTGAAACAGTGCTGTGAGTAGTCATGGGAGGATTAATGTCCAGCAAGGCAAAATCATTCACTGGATGCATTGGTGATCGATTCTACACGTAGTATTCCTACTTCTGTAATCTTAATTGACCGTTAGTCACAAAACCCAAATTCAAATTCACGAAATCGGGCCCTATCCAATTACAGTGTACATGTATGTGTCTAAATGATGGAATACATGTATGCAATCCCTTTGAAACAGTGCTGTGAGTTCCCAGTTAGTTCGCTAACCGTTCAACCAAAGCTTTCACGGTCAGTTAACCTGGGAACCAAAAGTCAGCACCCGACAGCCACACAAACTACATCAGCAAATGGCACAATGTGTATAAATTTTCAATTAACAAGCACCAAAAAAATTCCCGCTATGTGGCAAAAAAGATAATCTAGAACAAATTGTATCGTTCACCAAAGTTAACATCGGGTAAATCCATGAAACTTTTTATTTACGTAAAATTACCAATAAGGAATTTGAAAATCCTCCAGATTAGATTGTCAGCCAATCAATTCATTTTTACCATGCGCATATAAAATATATGCAATGTCTGCATTCGAATGACAGAAATTCATTATGGAAATTATTTCACAAATTTTACCGAAACAATAACAACGGAGACAGAAATACAAAAAAAAAGGTATGTTAGATGCCATCATCAACACATATGTTCAAGTTCTCATAACACAAGTACATGTGCTTCATTCATAATACATACATGCATGTACTGTATTTCCTGCACTGACCTTTGGTAAAGGTTCAATGCTTGCTCATAACTACACGTGTATCACTCTTGCTAGAATCCTATTACTTACATGTATGTACACTGTTCACATACTTCAGCTACTACATGTGATGCACATGTTCATGTACACATGTACAATACAAGTCAATGCCAAGTAACTATTACTGATCTCGAATAACAAAAAACGATCGCAGTTAAATACAGACAATTTACTTGGGTGTTAAGTTGGTATCTAACATCCCTTGAGATATGTCTGTCTCGGGTGCTATTGTTTCGTTAAAATTAGTGAAATCATTTCTAGAATGTATTTCTGTAATTCGAAGGCAGAATTTCAACGTTGGAATGAATATGAACAATCTGAATGTATTTTTCACTATTTTCTCAATTAGAACCCTCCTACTACAAGGGTCAAAATCAGTCAAAATGTTGATATACTTGCCAAGGTATATCTGGTTCAATTAAAAGTCAAACACTGTCAAACCTTACGTGTTGTAAAACTTGTACATTTACAGGTCAAAATGAGTCAACTATTTTTGACTGGTAAAAGCATTGTCTGGTATTGTTCAGGGTGGTCAAAATGACGGCAAAAACCAGTCAAAAATGCCCCTGTGTGCACATTTGGGTCAACAGTCAAAACAGGCAGTTGACTGATTTTGACATCTGCAGCAACTTCCCACTAACCCTTGTATACATGTCTCCAAAATGCCACAAAAACTTGTGTCTGCTAAATACACAATGCTTTTTCTATGCATGCCTCAAAATATTGCATACTGTACACAAAAACAAAGTGTTCTGACCTTCACACAAACCGAGTGTGCCCCAGTGTGCCCCAGTGTGCCACATGGTATTTTGTGGATAACTCCTGCTATATGTACAGTGTATTTTGCAATGAAACAAAGCAGGTGGCTGCTTCAGTTTACCTCATCTGTCTGAAGTGCCTTGGGGAATGCCATTAATCTTCAGATAAAAAAGTGTGTGCCTCAAAATGTCACAGTTGTGACATTTTGAAGTATGGGTCGACTTTGTTAAGAACAACACTGATAATAGGAGGGCTAAAGTGCAACAATAGTAGGAGGGTTAGTATGTCATTAATTAACATCACAATGAAACGACCTGAAACTTTACCAAGATGATATCAGTATCGCTTGATTCTTAAAAAGTGTGGATACGTTTACAGAAATATTTACAAATGAAACCTGGTATACAAATTAAAATTAAAAAAAAAAAAAAAAAAAAAAAAGGTATTCATTCATCTTTTCATCTCACGAAGTTGAAAATTCAGTTGGGCAATCATTTTACAAATTTTCATAAAATGATGGCACCGCAGACAGAAAAATTTCAAGAGATATTTTAAAATCTATGTAAAGTAATTTGTTTGTAAAACTGTTATATTATGTTTTTCTTTTATTATTAATTAGTTTTGTACAGTAATGTATAGTCTAGATACTCTATTAGAAGCTTTAACCCTCCTACTTCTGGTACCTTTTTTCATACAAGTTGATCCACCATTTGAAACCATTCGCTTTTGTGGTTTTGAATGGTGAAATAACTGTGTACAGTATTGATTTCCCCCAAATGGTTTTGAATGGTAGGTCAGCTAATACAAAACCTTGTTTGGATCTTTCCAAATGGTAGTACAGCTAATACAAAACCTTGTTTGGATACTTCTAAGTGGTGAATCAATGGACCCTATAAAATGCATTTGAATGGTAGTAAAGCTTGCTACCAACACTGTTCAAATGGTATCACCATGTGTGTACAAAACCAATGGGCATTTTGGTATGTGGAAATTTTGAATGGTTTTAAATGGTCAAACAGTAGGAGGGTTAATATACAGTATTTTCTTTCCATATCATTTAATTCAATAAACAAGTTTTTGAAATTGCATTTTTGAGAAACAAAATTTGACAGTTTGACAGTTTGACTGGTGCTCCTGCCCATTCATCACCATGCAAATTTGTGTGTTTACCAGGTGTTCAACCCTACTATGCAAACTGCACATGTTGAGTGAAAACATTATTGTTTTGGGGGAAAAAAACAGAATTTGCTAGCATGGGTTTTTGGACCATGTCAACAAAAGTAGATAGAATGGTTGTTGATCCTTTGGCTATTTTCATTCACCATTTTAATCAAATTTCCATTTTTGCTTACAGTATTGTCAAAATGTTTTGTAACACAGCCCTCTGTTGACCAGTAAATTTTTGACTTGAAATTTTAATTTGGTATTTTCAATGTTTTCTCAGAAAAGTAGTCTCTCGATAACCTGAATTGTCTACAGATCAATTTCAAACAATCTTGATTCTAGTACAAGTTATAGTTATAGCATTGTGAACCTGAAGCAGAATTAGACTTGGGAGTTAAAAATAACCAGTGTGTAATACACAGTTACACACCTGTCAATGTTGAATTTCCTGCATATTGACAGATTTTACAATTGGTCCTGAACTGAAGGCGATGAAAAGATTTGCCTCTAGCAATGAAAGCATGTTTGTTTGAAAGCTTATTCAATGTTTTTTTAGGGTGGCAGAATGTACTACAATAAAACTGCCACTTTTCTCGTTAAAATGGCAAAGACCACAAAATAATGTTCCAAATATGATAGGGAACAAACTAAAATGATAAGAACTTGTAGGCCTATTCAAGTGTGATTTGAAACATTATTTCAGGAGATTTTGATAAATGAATTTTTGCACATCCTGGCCTGTGAGATGTTGGCCTGTCTGCTAAAACCATGCATACTTGTATAGACTTTGTACACAAGTGGCAGCTGTATTTTAAATAGTCTTTACATTTTGTTTATAAATAATACTCTCTCAAATATATTTTTAACAGTTTTATGATTTTTTGGGTTAGTTATCACTAAAAAATCATGTCATATCACCCCCATCCTGAAAGATCTGCATTGGCTGCCAAAAGCAAATTTATCGTATTATTTATAAAATATTGCTTATCGTTTTCAAATCTTTGAACGATTGTGCACCATTATATCTGACTTGTTGAAATGTTATGCCCCCTCTCGCAAGTTACGTTCCAGTACAAAATTTCTGCTGGCTGAACAAAAGTCTAAACATTCTTGGGGTGACAGATCTTTTGAAGTTGTGGCTCCACGCCTTTGGAATGATTTGCCTCTGTACATTCGTGAATCTCAAACTGTTGACTCCTTCAAGAAAAACTCATCTTAATGTGTATTGTCTATATGGACTACTAACATTCATTTATGCATTTTTTTTCTTTTGTTTAGTATTTACTATTGTATGATTTCTTGTTTACTGTAAAGCGCCTTGCGCACTTCTTGATGGATATGTGCGCATTATTATAAATCTTCTGTATTATTATTATTATTATTATTATTATTATTATTATTATTATTATTATTATTATTATTATTATTATTATTATTATTATTATTATTATTATTATTATTATTATTATTATTATTATTATTATTATTATTATTATTATTATTATTATTATTATTATTATTATTATTATTATTATTATTATTATTATTATTATTATTATTATTATTATTATTATTATTATTATTATTATTATTATTATTATTATTATTATTATTATTATTATTATTATCAAATTACTACACTCGGTGTAAACATTAAATATGATTAGGCCTATGTAATGTAAAGAAAATTTTCACCAGAGATGCAGCTGAACAGTACTCAGTTTTTTCCCCGTCATTCTGTCATTATGAGATTGCACTTGCATCGAGAGCAGTGCTCCTTTTGTCACAATACTGTAATATTTTGTCACAATGGTTGAAAACTTTGGTGACTTGGTTTTTTGATGTTCCACATCCTACTCCTTATTACAAATAAAGATCTCCCTCCATCAATCTGCGCCAAATATTTTTAAGGGCTAAATTTAATTACAGAATTTGTTCAAACAAAATGTTTAACACAATAGCCATGAAAAATGAACATGCCAAAGTTGCCCTTTCTATGGAGGACGCCATGATGGAACTACATTTACAGAACCGATGACTGGTTTCATTACATCGACTACTACTAGTACTAGGCAGGCATAGGCTACATCATAAACTGAATCGATGGCTGAGCAATTCTGAAACCACGTTAAAATTCTTACCTGTAAATCTATTGAATTATTTCCTAATTGGTTAACATTGGGCAATGACCCTCCTCTGTAGGCCCCTAACGTCGGAGCAAGCTGTAAATGATGTGATTTATGTCCTATATGGCTGTGCTGTTGCTGCAGAAATTGAGAAAAAACAAGGAAAAATCACGATAGCCATATTAAAATGGTATTCGTTTGCACAGAAACACATGCAATTGTAATGGAGGAAGCAGCGGAGTTCGCCTAGCTCCGTAAATACCCTTCCCACATTTTGACCCCAAAATACACTTTTGTGGACAACAATAAACTTACCCTTGATACATTGGAGACCTCTTTCATAATCTGATCAAAAGCAGCCGTTTCTTCGGCCTGCTTTTGGTTGTGAAGGGCTATTTTCTCGGCAAATTTCCGCGGGCTCGTCATTTTGGAACGTAAAGCCTGGATGGCTACTAAAATTTGGAAAGCTGCGAGTGTGTTGTCATTTAGTCATCGCGGGGGGTCGGTTTTACACCAATCAATAGCCGCCATATTGCCCATGTGATTCCGGTATAAGAGGTAGTAAAAAAAAATACACATTGCGCATCATAAAAATCAAAATGTTTCCTATTTTTATGAAGAAGATCATTAATATTATTATTATTTATAGCCCGTGATATCTATTATTAGTCAACATATCCATTCTTGAAACGCTAGTTTGGAAGGACCTATATTTGCGGTAATTTTGCCGGCCGGAACACGCAAAAATTATTACGTTATAAAACGAAATAAAATTGGTGTATGATAAATTATTGTGTACAAATATTTTTTCCGCCTTAAGCTCAGTCGAACGCGCGAAATAAATCAAATGGAGTCAGTTAACCCCAGGGCGGGCCTGCCTGTTTGCCATGCGCGTCGATCACCTTTTTAATTGTTTCTCTTTCATCATATTTATTGTACAAGGGATGCAAACATTGCAGTTCGTGTTTGAAAGGTACTTCTACTACGCTTAAACTCAAGAACTTTACACAAAACAAACGCCCTTTAAAGAAAACAAATAGTCCTGGTGAATGACGCCCACTTGTATCACCTAATTATTATTGATAACTTGTTTACTTTTACTAACTTCTGAATAACTACTAGACGAGAGGACAGGGTCATTCTATTTTTGTCATAACATTTAAAACATTAAAAATGAAACAGTCTTTTTTAAAAGGAACTCCCGTTGCAAGATCTCACACTGAGCGAGAAGACCGCTGGGTTTATGTGAGAACTTAGGTCATCAAAAAATAATTGACAATCGCTTTTTTCAAAAACAAAATTCCCGTCGAGAGTGGGGATTTCTTTCGCTTTGATCTCGTTTGGGGAATTCGGGGTCTTATCATTTCCTGTTTCCGATCTGGTTAAACATGGAACTCGAGGATCATAGCCTTTAATACCAGATAGTAGGCCTATCTGAGTCTTGGATCAGTGGAGAAATTGAAGGAGGCGTTATTTAAAAATATTCAGGTTTTTCTTTGAATTTCACTGGCCTTGGGGGACCGGCATAGCTTTTTTTATCGGCCCAGAGACCCCGAGCTAGAGGCCGACCCCACGCGTCGGTATTTTTATTTTTAATTTTTGGTCTAGCTGGTTTCAATAACCGCGTCACGAACAAAATGTATCACTTTTACGCCAAAAAAGCGCGACACAGCACCGATTTTGAAGTCGACCTATGACCGGAAAGGCGAATGACTTGTGGGCCTAACGAGGCTTGAACTTGGAAGGTGCCACCCATGCACGGATTACCGCACGGGCAAACTGGGCACGTGCCCCGGGCCCAGGAGCCAATAGGGGCCCTTGGTTTTCAAAAAAATAAAATAAAAGCATAGTACTAGTAGTATTATGCGCGTGTATGGGCCCGTGGTGAATTTGTGCCCAGGGCCTGTGCTCATGATGATCCGTCCATGGTGCCACCGCATGCACTTCTAGATCATAGGCATCATAGGCCTCCTACTTGTCTTAACGGTCATTTCAGTGGCGTGTGAGGTTCGTATCCCACTGCTGCCACCATCAAGCGGCGGAGAATACCAGTCCCAGTGCACTACTAGGAGATATTTCTCAGAGTAAATGTAGCCTCTGCTCCATTCGGTAAAAAGTAACGGTTAGAGAGGCCCTGTTAATACACAACCGGTTCATCATGCATGCACAGACTAGTTCTTCTGCTGTCGCCCTTGCCATTAAAATATTAATAAGAGTAGAAGCTGACAGGCGCCCCGCCAAGGGGGAAGGGGCGGTCCTCCCCAGGGGCCCATTTTTGGGGGGTTTAACAAAATAATTAAAAAATAACTTGAAACAAAAAATTGTCCCACAGCGAAATATATGACCCCATTTTTACCCTTAAAACAGGGTTTGTCGGTAGATCTAGATGTTCTGTAACAAAAAAAACACAATATTTACAAGCAAAGAAAGAAAATATCTAAATATTTCATATGAATACCGTCGGTATAATTATAGGCTCGACACAGATGTAACTGTTGTTTCGCTGGATTGACCATCTCTGGCATAAAGTCGCAGGGGTGGGCCTATAGACCTATATTATTTGTACTTATAATTCCTTTTGTCGTTTTGGAGGGGGGGGGGTCTACCCCTCAAAATTACATGTTATAATTCTCCATCATTAATTCATAACACAGTATAATAATGTATAAAATATGCCTCAGATGGCAAATCTAAAGTTTCCGGTGCGTGCCCTTGGGTGCTGAGCGCTCGTCTGACGTTCACAATTTATGTTGAGCTCAGTAAATTGTCAAGCAGTGTATTCTTTGATCAAAGGTTTCCCGGGGGTCACTGCAGCGCCATTGCAAGACAGACTAGGCATGGTATGGTTATAAATAGCATTCTTGTTGTCTAGTTCCGAATCCAAGTGTGCGCCCGCTGGTCTACGATTCGACTAGCTAGACTTCATTGGTCGCTCATAATGAATCCCTAATTCAGTGTTTTTCCAACTCGCTCATCATGCATTCTATATATGACATGTTTTTTCACGGTGGTGGAGCTCCTTTCTCGAGTATCTAAACCCTGTGTAGATTTGGAACAAGTTTAACCCTCATTTTGCGATTCATGACTGTATTCTAGTCTAGTCAGGTTCCTGTGTATTCTCTCCTAGTCTGCGTTTAATCGTCTATACAAAATTTGGACACCACACAAGAAGTGAACAGTATTTTGTTTACATTTTTGCAAGATAAGATTTGAGTAGCTGTGAAAGCGGTAGGCCTAACTTAGTTCTTTTTTGTGAAGTTTTGCATGAGTTAACACATTTAATAACACATATTGAACAGTTACATTTTTTATTTTTAGATTAGAGCGCTAGTTGGGCTTGTAGTATGCAGTAGGCATAGTTCTATTTTGTGTGAAGTTTTGGAGTACCTAAGGGCCAATTTTGTTCCCTTTTTCTGAATTTGACCTACCCTAGGCACCGCAGTTGTGTATTTTTAAGTCAGATTGCGTAAATTTATAAGAAGTAACCTTTGGTGTGGCCCTGCATTCTATAGTTGTACCGAAGTTTTGAGTTAACACATTATTCATTAAATAATTTTTTAATTTGTCTAGATCAGAGCGCTTGCTCATCTATTTTTTCCTCCATGTTTAGGCCCAGTTCATTCATTGTGAAGTTTTGCATGAGTGAATAGAATTAGAAATGTGTCATAACGAAGTTATATACATTGTTCATGCGGCTCATCTATAGTCTGCACAGACAAGATCGTGACAATTTTTATTTTGTGTGAGATTTTGCAGAATGTGTTCTTTACAGTTGTTTAAAGTGGCGTAACCAGCAAAAGGAAGAGGCATTGAGAGAACCCCCCCCCCCATTCTGAACATAATATAATAAGCTTTGTTCCTTCCTCCATGCCCTATTGGGGTAGAATGTCGTATCCGACTGCCACTTGTTCTCATTCAATATAGTCAATAATGTAATCATATCTACCCAGTAAGGTGGAGAACATATAGATGATGATGGACATATACTTCAAATTATTCCAGGATATTTATTTCATGAAAAATCAGGCATGACTTCCTCAGTCATGTCAGTTTGATCTTGTGAACTCACCCGTTAGTGACCAACACAGTCATTGTACATGCGTAGTAGCAACTATAATAGGATCCTTCTATTTCTGAAGGGGAGGATGTTTTTAGAAGGGAAATAAAGTCCGAAAACCATCATAAAAGTGGATTTTAAAGATAGTGTTCACTTTCTGTACCCTGAAAAATCGATAGAATAATTTTTTAGCAAGTTAGTGGCTGCAAAAAAATTCCCCCAAAAAACCTTTAAAAGTGGCGGTCAGATACGACATTCTTTCCCATATATGCGATATGAATTACGATTATTGCATTTAAGCATATAATGTTAAAACTTATTCCGAAATTAAAAGCCACACTGTGTTGCCTCACTAATAAACAGGACAGAATTCTAATCCATCCCGAGAAAAAGAAGGAAAGAATGTCGTATCCGACCGCCACTTTTAAGGGCTTTTTTGGAATTTTTTTGCAACCACTAACCAGTTAAAAAAATGATTCTATCGATTTGTGGTGGTACAGAAAGCGAAAACTATCTTTAAAATCCACTTTTATGATGGTTTTCAGACTTTATTTCCCTCCTAAAAAATCCTCCCCTTCAGAAAATAGAAGGATCCTATTATACTTGCCACTGCGCATGTACAATGACTGCGTTGGTCACTAATTGGGAAGTTTACAAGATCAGACTGACATGACTGAGGAAGTCATCGTATAAACCAAAAATGCCTGATTTTTCATGAAATAAATATCCAGGAATAATTTGAAGTATATGTCCATCATCATCCATATGTTTTCCACCTTATAGGGTAGGTAAGATTACATTATTGGTTATATTGAATGAGAAAACGTGGCGGTCGGTTATGACATTCTACCCCTAATGTTTAAAGAAACTTAGGGTGCATCATTTGTAATATTGACAAACGTTTTTTACGAGGAGTACGTTTTACTCTTACACATGGAGGCCACTCCAATCCACAAAATTCTGTTCTTGAGCAACCTTCAGTACATACATGTACAAGCCTGCTGTCTTTTGCAAGTAATCTTACAAAATCAACTGTGTGCCACCCAAGGCCACTGTAAATGTTTGAACATATTAGTATGGCCTGCAATGTATCAATGGGAGACCACCCTGCAATCTCAGTGGTGTGACAGTGCACAGAAGGGTAACCATAGGAGGCCACTGGCAGCAGCTAATGGCTTGGAGTGGCCTGAATGGCTTGTTTCAAAAATTGCACTGATTGTATGAGGGTTAAAAAGCAACCTGCGAAAGTTTCAGCTTGTTTGGGTGTGTGGTTAACAGTAAAATATAGTGAAAATGCAGTAAGATTTCTCATATTCATGGATATTCGTGGAATTTAGTCAAGAGTGCTCTTTCCTTAACCCTCCTATGCCCAGGCTGAAATTTGGCCCAGTAAGCACCGCACCCACAGACAGTCACTTGAGTATTTTTGGTTGCATTGCCAATTGTTCACACATGTGTATTTTTTCTTTAAGAGTGCTGGAGTTAGTGGCAAAGTCAAACACACTTGTGTATGTCCTACATAAGTTATATGCAGAGCTCTGTGTATGTACTGCAGACTCATATACAGTTGAGTGGTTTTAGTTTGACCTCCTACCATAGCCACATGTCCTTGCATTTATTTGAGTGTACTGCACAAAGTCAATGGGTTGGGAGTGACATACAAATTTTGAGTGTCTTTGATTGTTAAACCTATAGGAGGGTAATTCGAACTGGTAATTATTTTACTTTTCTTTTAACAAATCTTTTTAGGAATGATTGATACCATTTCTCAGCAGCTGTACACCGGGTAACCCTAACCTCCTAGGCATTTTTACTAGAAACCATCCCAAATCCGCCAAAATCCATTAACACGCAGTAAAAAGGTATCCCTAATTGTTGGACTTGGATGGAATTGGTACAGTAGCAAATGCAAAGCATCCATGGCTTGGCTATACACAGTGCTGAATCCAATACAGGCAGCCGGTGGAGTTTGATGGATTTGGTACACATGGCTACATGCTCGCTGGACTACGTTGTGGAGTACTGAATCCATTTAAAATCAGGCAAAACCAGGAGATTGATTTTGGAGGGTTTGGGGTAGTTAGGGTTAAGTTTACATTACAATTCTCCCTTTTTTAAATTTATTTTTCTTTAAATATTTTATTTGTTGATGATTATCAATTCTTTACTTTACCTATAACCTTGATGAACATTTCTTTTATTTAAAAATTGTTGTGTATAGTTTTTCTCAAAAATGGACCGCATTTCCTGGAACCAACTGCCAGATACAGCAGTCGTCAATGTGTTCTCATATTTACTTCATAAAGACAGAGCGCTGGCTTCTTCAACTTGCAAAAGATGGCGAGATTGTTACTTCCACCCGACGTTCTGGCGCCAAGTCAACATGAAATTGTCCATCCACACTGGCTGCGAACCAGCCCGGCGCATTCTAGAAAAATGTGGAAAATTTGTCCACGAGTTGAATCTCAAAGTCGATCTGCCAAATCATGGAGTGGCGTGTGGTTGGCTTGACCGAGGTGGACTTGAAAGCGTGCCGTCATCAACGGGTTCAGATGGGATGCCACACAAGGAGGGGATGCTACCAGATGACTTGCCAAAGTATAAGACATTATACCAGGAGCTACCTAAGGTGTTGGATGGTCTTTGTGGTAATCAAGGGTTGGAGAAACTCATCTTCAGTTTGTTCCCACAGGATGATATTTACAGATGTACTCTGTGGCCAGACGAGGATTTTGATTCCAAGTGAGTGCCACATTGAAATCAAATAAATTTGGTTGTATTTAATTCTTACATGGGTGAGTAAGGGGTCGTTTTCACCGAGGGTACTCACCATTTTACCCAGGCAATCATAAAAAGTACACAAACCTGCATAGGATTGAGATTGCCTGGGTACCATTGGGGAGTATACCCTAGGTGACAACAACCCCTTCTGCGTGAGTATGTGCTACAGACCGTTTTTTTAATTTTAATTACTTGGATTACGGATGCTTTTTCTCCGAAGTTGGGCGGTAACAGGGAAAAAACACCACCAATTGAGTGCCATGGTCGAGCGGTTTAGTGCATCGGATTTGTGTTCTGATGGCTGAGTTGTCAGAATGTGGGTTCGAATCCCAGCCGCGTCCGGGGTACTTGTGTCCTCGAGCAAGACACTTTACCATAATTGCTTCTCTCCACCCAGGGGTAAATGGGTACCTGTGATCTGAGGGCAGAGTTGGTTGTTGTGTTTGATTAGCCCTATATGCGCCAAAATGGCAGCAATTGAGCTGTATACTCCCCAGGGAGCTGAGATGGTTTCAGGAATGATTTGTGAGCGTGATGAGCAGGGGTAATAATGTAATGCGCCTTGAGCACCAGCTTGGTGGATACGTGCACTATATAAGTCTACATTATTATTATTATTATTATTATTTCCTATTAGAGTGCCCTCAATCATTGAATTTGTTACATGGACTGACGGCGCCGATGATTCGTGGCCCATTGAATGGCAACCAGATGTTTTTGTTGTGTTTCCCCACCGCCTTTGTGGATTGCATGAAATGCAGCCGGGAAGGGCGGCCGGGGAATCGAGTTACGGTACGGCGAAGTAAATGCAATAGACTAATCCGTCGACCAGTTCACTGGGCGCCACCATAACTGCGGTGGTACCTACATTCTGCGTCAGGCATTCGTTTTCCACGTAGTCCAGTGCTTCTTTGACCAATCTGTGCACTCTATTTGATGAAATGTTAGTGTATTGTGTATTTAAGAATGTGTGTGACGTGCGCGTGCAGTGTGGTACACTGGTACCACCGCAGTAATGGTGGAAAACAGAGGTCGCCGGATTAGTCTGTAGAGGAGAAGTCAAAACTGCCATGCATGTATTTTTTTGTATTTTTTAAAAATTTTTATAAACCTTCAGGAATTGTGATTTTTGGGTGGCAATTTTTTTCAAAAATCTGTGATTTTTGGGTGGCGGGTCCGTAATCCAAGTTATTAAAAAAAATTGCCTTAGCATGTGCATGTTTTGTTGTGCTTTCAGACCTAGTTAGATAAAAACTAACCACAATTCTCTTTTTTCTGTCTCATTTTTGTTATAGGATAACAGAAAGCTTAATGAAAGTCGTACAAGGAACATCAAAGCTAAAGTACCTCGCACTAGGGCACAGCATTAGTGTTGATTCTCGGTCCAAGTTCCTGAAAGATCTTCTGGAGAATTTTGGCAAAAAACTTGAAGTCCTCCACATCCCAACGTTCCAGGAGACTGCTGATGCCCTCACGGCAAGTCTGCCCCAGTTCACATCCCTGTCAGTCCTCACCCTCAACATGGCCTGCATAACGGACGAATTACTCAAAACGCTTTCAATCTCCGATGCCTGCACTCTCCGGCGCCTCAACATGGTAACAGGCTACAGCAATGATGTCATTGCCTGGACGGATGATGCATGCTGGGGAAAGCTGTCGCGACTCTGTCCTGATCTTCAAGTAACTGCCGCCGTAGTTATCTCAGACGATAGTACAATGGACGATCTTCTGGACAAACTCACCCCGAGCATACCGCTAACCTCCCTGAAAATTCTTGTGTGCTATCCGTGTTCCCTTAGAGCAGAGCTTATAGATGAAGTGGCCAAAAATTACCCAGCAAGCCTGAGAATACTTGAGTTGCATAGTGACAAAGCCGTTTCACTGTTTGGGGATGATTCCGAAGCTGACCCCCTGGTTATGTTGTGCTGGAAATGCAAGAAGTTGAAACACATTGTTATTACAGGTATTTCAAAATGTTTTTTTTTTTTTCCCTGGAGGTACAGGTGGTGTATATCATCCCTTCTCTAAAAGTATACAAAATGTTTATTTTTGTTTATTAACCCTAACTCCCTAGGCCCACTTGCTTACACATAACCTGAATCCTTCCTAACTCCCTAGGCCCACTTGCTTACACATAAATCCTCCTGAATCTTCCAAAATCCTTCAGTAGTAAAGCAAGCACATGACATGTATGCACACATGTGTTTCTAATCTGTGGTACATGTACATGGCCAGGGACTCTCCCTGCATGCATGGAGCAATAAACAGTGTCCACTGACCCAAGCACTGACCTTGCAATCACTACAACAAACATGGATGTACATGTACCATGGAAAGGCAAGTATGCCTAATAACCTCAATCTCCAAAATCCTTCACTTTAGCAAAGAGCATGTAGCAAGTAACCTCAATCCTTCAAAATCCTTCACTTTAGCGAGGAGTATTTTGGAGGATTTGGGATTAGAAACACATGTGTGCATACATGTCATGTGCTTGCTTTACAACTGAAGGATTTTGGAGGATTCAGGTTATGTGTAAGCAAATGGGCCTAGGGAGTTAGGGTTAATTAATTTAATACAACCAGAAATATCGGATGATGTTTTGTGCCAGGCTTGGATTTGTTTAATCTGTGCTATTTTTTGTGAATCCGTATTGCTGTATTTTGGATTATTTTTCTGTCCTTAATACGGACAATCATCATACCATTTATTAGCAAGAACGGTATTCGTTTACACGTGTACGCGGTCTGTGTCAAAATGTGTATACTTTTCACAAATTTAATGGAAAACGCTAAGCCTATAAGGGAGAAATTTCATTGTGAGAATAATAATAATAATAATAATAATAATAATAATAATAATAATGGACACTTATATTGCGCCGGTATCCGCCAAGTTTGACGCTCATGGCGCATGAACATTATTACCCCTGTCATCGGGCCAGTTATATCATTCCTAGAACCATCTCAACTCCTTGGGAGTATATATGCAGCCCATGCTGCCAAATGTGTAGCGCAACGAGCTTAATCAAACACAATTACCATCTCTGCCCTCAAAGGTCCCCATGTATACTCCTGGGTGAAGGGAAGCAATTATAGTTAAGTGTCTTGCTCAGGGACACAAGCATCACGTACGCGGCCAGGATTCGAACCCACATTCTGATGACTCAGCCATCAGAACACACTAAACCACTCGGCCATGGCACCCTATATATTAGGAGGAAACACCCAGATAATTCAATTCTTCTTGGGCTGTGGGGGGGGGGGGACCCATGTGATCAAGTAGGGACTGATAACTCAATCCACATGTTGGCTGAGGTCCGAGTGGGATTCAAACCCGGGTATTCAGGGGTGAAAGGTGAGAAAAGTAATGATATTGTACTAAAATTTAAGTTGGGCTTAAAAGTTAAATATTGAAACTGAAGGACCGTAGCATGCACAAGTCATTAACCAATTTAGATTTTTTATTTCTAGGCTATAAACTCCTGGCCTGCAATATGGAGGTGGTAGCTTTACTCCGAGGGCCAAGTCTCGTTGTCTTTGAGGTTGAACACGACCTCATCCGTCACGAAGGTGAGCTACCCAACGAAGAGACCCCTACCTCCTATGACAGTCTGAGCTCAGAGAACACGGGCAGCTTTACCCTCCAGATTCAGGAGAAGATCCGGGAGGTCAGCAAAAGTCTGAAGCGGCCGTGGAGACCGGTGGAGAGACAGTACATGCATAGACAGAAATTCCTCACTCAGGATTTGTATATCGACGTTGATATTTGTAAGAGTAGAGTGTCTTTACCGCAATAAAATTACCAGTTTTGGGCGTGGCCACAGACAATGATGAACTAAGCCGAATGTGAGGTTCTTTTGTTTAAGCGCCTGTGGCAACACCCAAATTATCTTTGCAGTAATGATCAAAGGGAAAATATTTATTCCATTCATAAATGCCCGTATCAATTTCGTTTTTCAAAATTGAGTAATTTTTTTGAAAAAAAATTCACATTTTGGGGACACACGAAAACACATTACTTTTGCATCCATTGTTGTGAGCCGACTAACTGATACAGCTGGCGAACGACGCATATATGCATTTTGACAAGATTTCTAAATTACCAGATGTTAATTTCTCCCCTTGTGATCAAGTTTCATCTAATCAGAGTATCTAAAATGGTCTTGGGTATTTAGGCCCAAAAAAAAAATCCGGTTTCTGGTCATCGGTCAGCTTCAAAATCGGTGCGATGACACGTTTTTTGTTTTTTTTTGCCAACAGGGAAATACGTGATACATTTTGTACGCGGGGACCAAATTTCCCATATACAAAGTATGGTGGCTAAGAGAGGCCTCACAAATCAGGCAAACAGCAGAATTCCAATCGATCCAGCGTTTCATAGCAAAAAAAAAGAAAATTATAAATGCCAACGTGCGGGTCTGAGGCGACGAGCAAAGAGACCAGAAACCGGAGACTTATTTTTTGTGGCCTAATGAATGAACACTAAATGCCCATGGGTTAAATATACTGTGCTACTCGGCATTGCACCGAAATAATTGCTAGATACAACATGTAAGCCTATGGACCTTAATCGCAATGCAGCCATTTTTGTCTTGTACCCTGACCACCAGTCAAATAGTCGCATAGAAATAAATCATTGTTTGTATTGGCACCAGTCCATTTTGGACAAAAGCCTCATTTTGATCGTCATAGACTTGTGTATTAGAAAAAAACAAAATGGCTGCGTGATAATGCTCTGTTTCCACTGTGGGGAAAAAACAAACAAACACAAGAACAATGTGTTAGGGATGGAATTCAACAAACAAAAATATTAGTTTTATAGATATTGTGTTGATGTGATAATTTTGTCCATGGCACAAATGATGTTATCGGGTAAATAATTAATTAATAATAATAATTTATTACATTTGTAGTGCGCCCTCTCCATCCGAAGATGTTCGAGGGCGCAATTACATCAAGACTCAATAATACATGTACGATAAAACCAAAGAATCATACAATATGAATCAAAAAGACTATACAAATTCAGCATAAAAATACACACAATTACATTAAATGTGTGTAACACGTGGATTATGATGACAGGTAATACGGAATGCATTTGTTTACCAATTTCATAATAATGTCTTTATGATATATTTATTTTTTGTTACTTAACAGGAACTTAAAGGGACAGTATCGTCACGATCAGAACAGACTTTCAACAGGGCATGGAATCGGTGTCCTAGTTTAAGATGAACACAGTGACTGACAATTACTGGCTCATTTATGCAGCAGCAACGGTAATATGACCTTATCATGTTGGGTATTATTTTCAGTCACTGAGTTAATCTAAAACTAGCACTCCCGATTCCATGCCCTGTTGATCGTGACGATACTGCCCCTGTAATAAATATGCCGTTATATTGTGTATAAAGTGGTTGAAATTACAATTCATTTATGATGTTATAAATGATTTCCCACTCAGGTGCAATAAGTTATTGCTTTTGTACTTTTTCTTTCCGTTTTCAATTTGTAATTTGTTGGAATAAAAACATCATTGGGGAGTCAATTAGCCCTAACTCCCTAGGCCCACTTACTTACACATAACCTAAATCCTTCCTAACTCCCTAGGCCCATTTGCTTACACATAACCTGAATCCTTCCTAACTCCCTAGGCCCACTTACTTACACATAACCTGAATCCTTCCTAACTCCCTAGGCCCATTTGCTTACATATAACCTGAATCCTTCCTAACTCCCTAGGCCCACTTGCTTACACATAACCTGAATCCTTCCTAACTCCCTAGGCCCATTTGCTTACACATAACCTGAATCCTCCAAAATCCTTCAGTAGTAAAGCAAGCACATGACATGTATGCACACACGTGTTTCTAATCTGTGATACATGTACATGGCCAGGAACCCTCCCTGCATGCATGGAGCAATAAACAGTGTCCACTGAACCAAGCACTGACCCTGCAATCACTACAACAAACATGGATGTACATGTACTATGGAAAGGCAAGTATGCCTAATAACCTCAATCCTCCAAAATCCTTCACTTTAGCAAAGCATGTAGCATGTAACCTCAATCCTTCAAAATCCTTCACTTTAGCAAAGAGGATTTTGGAGGATTCAGGAAGGTTAGGGTTAAGTAGAGGTTTCGATTAATCTGTGTAGAAATTAGATTTTCCCTCAAGAAACCCCTCAATTAAGCAGATTTTTAGACGGCACTATACATAAAATGTCTGTAAAGGCATCCATATTTTTTCTTCTATACTATAAGAAACCAACCAAGTTTTAGGTTATTTTGTTTTAAATTTCCAGCAAATAACGGGGTTTTTCTGATTTTTTTTAATTTTTATTTTATCTGTAGAAAGGGAAACAAATAGGCCTACTTTAAAATGTCAGAATCATCATGATTTACAGTATTGTCAAAATCATTGATTTACAGTATTTGAATTTAAACAAAATTATGGCTGGTCACTTAATAAATTCACTCATAAAGCCAATGATGAGATTTTATTTTTAAACTAATCTGCATTCATTTCAATCGCTTGAAAAATGAATGCGATATCTTACTCAAAGCCTGTTCCTATTTCTTAACTCTATTGTTTATCATAAATGTAGGCCTAACAGATAACGCAGTCAGTTGTCATGTATGTAACGTCTATATTTTATATACATCGGTACTATATTTCAGTGTGTATGTGTGTGTGTGTGTGCTAATCTGTTGGTGGTGGTCCAATTATTTAAAATTAAGTTGTTTTGTGGTAGATTTCCATGACATATTGTGTGCCTCTTGTGTCATAATGTATTAAAATTGCTGAATGGAATTCTGGCGTTGGGGTAGAGTGTTGCACAGAGAAGTTATTTATTTGATTTTGTTTTATCATAACAATGAAATAAACCACCAGGAAAACTAACAAGGTGCATAAATTCAATATATAGAGCGAACGAAGAAACAATTACTTTTTCTATGTTCACTGTAACAAAGTTATATTAAATCTTTGGACAAATATACATAATCATTATTTGTTACTAGGGCTGTTCAGGAGAAAAAGGATGTATATAACCGTGAGGGGAACAAATTGATTATCCAAAGGTTGTGATTGGGAGTCCCTTAGTGCCAACTGTCTTAAAGGTGTGAAACAATGCCTTTTTTTTTCTTACGGTTGTCCCATCCCACCGGCTTCTCTGACTTCAGCATAACTAGGACTGATGCGGCCCTTATAAAAATCCACTGTAGTTTTACTGTACTAAATCTATAGTTTTACTGTAGTATGTAAAGTTTTACTATAATAACTGTAGTAAAAATATTGTTTCCTACTTGTATTGGAGTAATTTTGAAGTAAAAATGAAGTAAAACTTCACAAATAGTACAGTTTTACTAAAGTAATGCTGTACTATAGTATTTTGTATAGTAAAACTGTAGTGGATTTTTTTTTAGTGTAGTGGGTATAATAATAATAATAATAATGTAGACTTATATAGTGCACGTATCCACCAAACTAGTGCTCAAGGCGCATTATATTATTACCCCTGCTCATCAGACTCATAAATCATTCCTCAAACCATCTCCGCTCCCTGGGGAGTATACAGCTCAATTGCTGCCATTACAGCGCATATAGGGCTAATCAAACACAACAACCAACTCTGCCGTCACAGGTACCCATTTACCCCTGGGTGAAGAGAAGCAATTATGGTAAAGTGTCTTGCTCAAGTACACAAGCACCATGGTCGCGGTTGGGATTCGAACCCACATTCTGACGACTCAGCCATCAGAACACAAATCCAATGCACTATAGGGGGAACTTCAGGGACACCATGATTTTCAGGGGGCAAATTGAGGCACACTTTTGTACAGGCCTATATGTTTTTTTCTGATGGAGCCAGGGAGGGCGAACCCAGGGGGAGGGGGACCCGGGTCCCCCTTTTAAGGACCTTTGCTGATGAGGAATATATTTTGTATATATATATTCAACAAAATTAATCAGGGAAAGCAAAATAAAAACTACTTGTTTTCTTATTGATTTTGTTCATTATTGTGCGTGTGATTTTCCCTGGGTTATTAAGCAACTGGGGGAGAAGCTCATTACGTGTATACAGACATGCCCTCAACTGCGCGACAGGTAGGCACGCTGGTTTAGACATTTAGCTATAATTGTGCACAATATATGTTAAATACGAGTGTCAGCAGAATCGAGGTGGGGGACTTTGCTCAAAAATTTAACTTTTTAAATAAACATTGGATCACCTTGAAAGTTTTACTATTCATAGTCAATGACTTGAGCCACATTAAATGACGTTTTTAGATATTTTCTATGCGCAATGTCCCCAATAACATCGACAGAAATAATGCACGTGATTAAAAATGTCTGACTTTTAATGTATTATTCACTGCACTGCTCTATGGTCGTATCAGCGGAAAACGAAAGGGGAATCGCTAAACCAATATAACATTTTAAGTAAAAGTGGGATCATCCTCAAAAGTTTACCATTTATTGTCGATGAATTGTATCCACATGTCATATTTTTAAAGATATAGCCTATTCTATGCGCAATTTTCATAATAACATCGCAAGAAAACTGCACGTGATTCAAATTTCAGACTTGAGTGTGCACAATATTGTATAAGTAGGCCTACAAAAATGTTTAGTTCATTGCGGTGCCGGATATAATTTCACTAGTTGGGGTGAGCTGGGGTGGGCGGGATGATGCCATCGAAGAACAGGAGTTTTGCCAAAAATGGAAACTTAAAGACATCCGTCTTTCTTCTAAGAAACTTGAAATTTTAAGAGGTGAAATCTGGGAGTAGACAGGCGGCCGCAAAACCGTCTTTATGGTGACTCGGGACCTGCTGGTACTTTGTGACTCGTCTATGGGCAGGCCAGGTGGAAGGAACAGACACTAGTTTCACCACAACTAGAACATTAATCTGTGGATGTGGTCGCAGGCCTGTTATGAAACAATGCAGGCACGTATCTTACCCAAGGCATAAATTTAAAAAACACGTAAACAAGCTTTATAATAAAACCGGAAACTTGACATAGGTTTATGAAATAAATGGGCACTTTTAAACAAATATATATCCGCCTATGTTTTGCGGTGTTTTTCTCTGTAGTTTTGTCTATTTTTCCAACAATAAAGTTGGGAAAGTCAGAAAGCTGACTTAACTCTGCGCAGCCGAGGAATTCCGACAAACTACATTACTGCATCCAAGAGAGGGCGCTCAACTAAGTTATTGGTCATTATTTATATCCAGACGTAGACCAGCACTGACGTACGACATGATCAACACGTATGTTGTCCACATGTGGTTGCTGGACAAAATATTTTCACACAGGTAGGCTAGCTTAGTTAAGTAATTACAAAAAAACTAATTGCCCTTGATCCTAATGCAGGGACAGATTCAGGGTCTCAAAAGAGGTGGGGGGTGGCACATGGACAAAAATTGTGTGAGGGGCGGGGCACGAAAAAAACATGGTGAATTTACATGCATGCATGGATTGGATGCACAGCCACAGACATGACAGACCACGGCCTTAGTTAACTTAAAAAGGGGCAATTCCTCGCCCTTAACCCTTCCCCTTCCCCCTCTCCTCTCCCTCCCCTCCCCTCTCCCCTTCCCCCTCCCCTCCCTCCCCTCTCCCCTCCCTTCCCCTCCCCCGATGACACGTTTGGAAAGATTTTATTATCATATCTGCACTTTTCTTTTTACAAAACAAAAAACATTGAATTTAAACCTTTAGTTTTCTTCCTTCCTCCATGGTTTTACAGCCTTATTTTAGTTATTAAAAATTATCAGTGTGACCATTAAGTAAACATTAGACTAACCATGAAGGAAGTAAGAGTTTTCCTCCATGCACTGTTACTGTAATGTTAGTGATACTGTATAAACAACGTTAGAAGTGATGTTAATTATGTCTAACTTTAAAGTTTAGTCTTAAGTGATGTTATACAATAATTATGCACAGTAAATTAAAGGACACATAAATGAAGAGGTGACACAAGCTATATTTTCAGAAGAGTTAGGGCCTATTTAACAAAAATTGTGCACATTGGATGGTAGCTGCAGTAACAGCAGCCGAATGGTACTTTTTTTGTTGACATTTTCCCGGTACGGTTACTTTCACTTTCAGTTGCGATAAATTATGTCCCAACTGTAGTATTGACCCAACTGTAGACGGACCTATCCCAATTATAGTGTTGCAGGTAGGACTACAACACGACAACCTAGCTGCAGTAACTGTATCTCAAATGTCTTGTCATTGGGTCGAATCGGATCTTTGAGCTACAGACTTTTTACATAGAAAATTTGGGATACCCATTCTTTGTACACTATTCAAAATAGACTGGTTACACAGATTGATTGATATGATAAGATGCAATCTGTAATATGAGTTCCAGACTATTGGGCTTGGATGACTTCCTAATGCAAGGTGAGTTGTTCTGTCAAAAAGAATCAAATTTTTGGCATTTCAAATAGGTTTTGGTCATTGTTGATCCATTCAAATGATAGAGGAAGTATCTAAGTGCATTCTGTGGAGAGGAAAGGCACCTAATATTAGTATTTAAACTTACCAAAATGCCCATTGGTTTTGTACACACATGGTGATACCATTTGAACAGTGTTGGTAGCAAGCTTTACTACCATTCAAATGCATTCAAATGCATAGAGGGTCCATTGATTCACCACTTAGAAGTATCCAAACAAGGTTTTGTATTAGCTGTACTACCATTTGGAAAGATCCAAACAAGGTTTTGTATTAGCTGACCTACCATTCAAAACCATTTGGGGGAATCGATACTGTACACAGTTATTTCACCATTCAAAACCACAGAAGCGAATGGTTTCAAATGGTGGATCAATGAAAAAGGTACCAGAAGTAGGAGGGTTATGGAGATATTCAAAAGGAACCAAAAGTGTCTCCCAAATTTCCTATATTAACCCTAACCCTCCAGGGTATTTTGGCTAGAAACCCTGCCAGACGCAACAGAGTGCATCGTTTATCAAAGTGACTTGGCTGCCAAGTGCAACAAGATCCATCTGTTAACAAATCTCAAGGCCGAACTGCCTCAGAGTCTGTGGTCACCAAACGCAGCAGAATACAACTCTGGCATTGTTTAATGGGACCAGCTCTCAATAGAAACAGGCTTGGCTGCTTATGCACTGGTGTTGACAGCTGAATCCATCAAAGTGCATCAGACTTTTCCAGCTGATGCACTCTGCTGCGTCTGGCAGGGTTAGGGTTAAAAGTCTGTAGCTCTAAGGTCTGATTCGACCCAATGACAACACCTTTGAGATACGGTTACTGCAGCTAACAACCATAAGGTTTATTGCAAATAGCGCTAAAGCAACTGCCGCAAAGCATACTGGGATACAATTTGGGGCATCTATTTGGAGCGGCTTGTGTGACGTCAACAAGATTTTGTTTGTTTGCGCGGCACGCAGTGGCGTTGTTGCGCCCGCAGACATCCCATGATTCCTTGCAGCCGCTATTTGCGATAAACCTTATACAGTTGTGCCTATCTCAGCTATAGTTGGAACCAATGCTGTAGTTTGTGACTGACAATGATATTGTATTACGATAATCACAACTTATGGGATATGTGCAGCCATTTTATCCTCGGCTTCAGCTCTGAATATCCTTATCATTTGTGCATGTACAGACTACTACATGTATATGACAGTAAACTCATGTCTTACTTGTGGGTTGTTTTCTTTTCAGGTTAAGAGGATGAGCTTTGCGTCTGTAGAATAAAATGAAAAAACGTTTCTTGTGAGGTTAATGTCGGATTACACTCTCACATATGAAAAAACATAACTGTGATAATGTCTCAGGGACCCCATCGGACTAGGTAGTTCCAACTATATCTACAGCCAGACCTCATCAAAGTGTCGTAAGTTAATTTGATCTCTTATCCATTCCTTCATTTATCACTTCTGTTCAATTGAAATATCAGGGAGGGAAGGGGGGAGGGAAGGGGAGGATAAGGGGGAGGGAAGGGGAGGATAAGGGGAGGATAAGGGAAGGGGAGGGAAGGGAGAGGGAAGGGGAGGATAAGTGGTGAGGATAAGTGGTGAGGATAAGTGGTGAGGATAAGTGGTGGTTGTACTTACGTGTCATTTACAGGTCAAAATGAGTTGACCGTTTATGACTGGTAAAAGCATCGTCTTGTATTGTTGAGGGTGGTCAAAATGACAGTAAAAACCAGTCAAGAATGTCCCTGTGTGCACATTTGGGTCAATGGTCAAAACAGTCAATTGACTGGTTTTGACCACTACAGCAACTTGCCACTGAAGTTCAGCTTATAGTAGGAGGGTTAATGTTCACCAATCACTTGCCTTTCCAGGGCGTCTCCCTGACCGGTACACAGCCGCTGTAGCAACCATGGGCCAATTGTGCTGTAAGAAACGCAGGTACCTGGAGACCAACAGCACAGATGTCAATGTACCGACCGTGCCAACATGGAAGGCTGTAGTATCACTTGCCCTTATCTTTGCTGTCTATGTCGGGGTGCAGGTCGTTAGACAGGCATACCCTGTTCTCATTCCAGCAGGTGGGTACCCACTCCGTGCATGACCTGTTGAGGGTGCCCTCCTCAAGTGTCTCCGAAGTCTATTCAAAAGTCATTGCTTTGCAATTCGAGTCAAGGCACAAATCATTTATTATTTTTTCAACTCCAGTCAAGTCACAATTGATTTTTTTTTCTTAGTGAAAGTTAGTAACGAGTCATTCTTCAACATACTTTTGAAAGTACAAAATATTATCAAAAGTGCATCCTCATCCCCTCATAATAGGCCTGCCCCCCCCACCCCCTTCCCCCTTCCCCCTCCCCCCAAAAAAGTCTTGGGTTTCTGGTCATCGGTCGGCTTCAAAATCGGTGCGGTGATGCATCTTTTTTTTCCTTTTTTTTTTTGCCAACAGGGAAATACGTGATACATTGTATACGCGGGGACCAAATTTCCCATATATACAAAGTATGGTGGCTAAGAGAGGCCTCACAAATCAGGCAAACGTTCATATCCCTATGTGAAAAAGTCGTTTAAAACACAGCACAGCAGAATTCCAATTGATCCAGTAATTTTGTGTGTAATCGGATATCGCTTCATAGCACAAAAAAAAGGAAAATTAAAAATGCCGACACGCGGGTCTGAGGTGACACGTGCGGAGACTAAATACCGGATACTTTTTTTGGCCATAATCATGGTAAAGAATTTTTGTTACGTTTTATACTTTTGTGATGTTTTTTTTTTTCAAACAAGTTTTATTTAAACTAAAGAATGTCTACAAGTCACTTTTGCCCAATTCAATTCAAGTTAAACAAAAAAACAACACTTGATACAAGTCAAGTGACTGACTCTAGTCAACAACTCTGCCTCTCATGTTAGTGTTGATGGAAGATTTTTTTGAGATGCAGGAGTCTTACTTGTTCTTTTCCTATTGTATCTATTCTGAGCATGCGCACGAAATTGAGACCAAATGTAACTCTGCTGCCCTCTAGGGTCTCAGCAGTCTCCCATTGCGCGTGGCATTGTTTTGTGATGTACAGTTTGTGTAAGTAGATTTCTGCATCTACGTATAACTGATATTGATTTTGTTCATAAATACCCCACCGATGTCTGTGAATAGTTAACCTTCCTATTACTACAAGGGTCCAAAACAGTCCAAATGTTGATATACTTGCCAAGGTATATCTGGTGCACTTAAAAAGTTGAACACTGTCGAACACTGTCAAGTCGTAAGTACATTTACAGGTCAAAATGAGTCGACCGTTTTTGACTGGTAAAAGCATTGTCTGGTATTGTTCAGGGTGGTCAAAATGACAGTAAAAACCAGTCAAAGAATGCCCCTGTGTGCACATTTGGGTCAACAGCCAAAACAGGCAGTTGACTGATTTTGACCACTGTAGCTACTTCCCACTCAAGTGCAGCTATAGTGGGAGGGTTAATCAATGTCTATCTACAATGGTTGATTTCTCCCCCCTTATTTCTGCCATATAAGGTATGAGATGCTACCAGAACCAAACCAGTGCCTGTGAATCTGCAAGCGACAGCGTCACAGTCAACTCCTTTCCCATCGAATCTATGAATGAAAGTCAGGCCTCGGTGGATTGCATTGAATTCAGTGATACTCAGGTAAGAAAGGGAACTCTCGTGGTTGAAACAAACAAGAACTTACTTATCCCTTGATGATGAACTCAACTCATTGTTACCCCTGGTTGGTGACGACGTTTTTTTTCTTTTCGGTTAGTGGCCAGAAGAAAAAAGGAATTGCGCTAAACTAAAAGGCCCGTCCGAACCGGCAGTCGAGAAAGAAAGAAGAAAAAAGCTCATAATATAACACAAAATACATTGTTTTAGTTTTTATTCTAGCAATTCTAACATGTGAGGTGGATTTAGAGATGTCAGTCACAGAGAAAATGTATATTTCAAAATGTGAAAAAAAACCTTTTAACCCTAACTCCCTAGGCCCACTTACTTACACATAACCTGAATCCTTCCTAACTCCCTAGGCCCATTTGCTTACATATAACCTGAATCCTTCCTAACTCCCTAGGCCCATTTGCTTACACATAACCTGAATCCTTCCTAACTCCCTAGGCCCACTTACTTACACATAACCTGAATCCTTCCTAACTCCCTAGGCCCACTTGCTTACACATAACCTGAATCCTTCCTAACTCCCTAGGCCCATTTGCTTACACATAACCTGAATCCTTCCTAACTCCCTAGGCCCACTTGCTTACACATAACCTGAATCCTTCCTAACTCCCTAGGCCCACTTGCTTACACATAACCTGAATCCTTCCTAACTCCCTAGGCCCATTTGCTTACACATAACCTGAATCCTTCCTAACTCCCTAGGCCCACTTGCTTACACATAACCTGAATCCTTCCTAACTCCCTAGGCCCACTTGCTTACATAACCTGAATCCTTCCTAACTCCCTAGGCCCATTTGCTTACACATAACCTGAATCCTTCCTAACTCCCTAGGCCCACTTGCTTACACATAACCTGAATCCTTCCTAACTCCCTAGGCCCACTTGCTTACACATAACCTGAATCCTTCCTAACTCCCTAGGCCCATTTGCTTACACATAACCTGAATCCTCCAAAATCCTTCAGTAGTAAAGCAAGCACATGACATGTACGCACACATGTGTTTCTAATCTGTGATACATGTACATGCCCAGGGATCCTCCCTGCATGCATGGAGCAATAAACAGTGTCCACTGACCCAAGCACTGACCTTGCAATCACTACAACAAACATGGATGTACATGTACCATGGAAAGGCAAGTATGCCTGATAACCTCATCAATCCTCCAACATCCTTCGCTTTAGCAAAGAGCATGTAGCATGTAACCTCAATCCTTCAAAAATCCTTCACTGTGGCAAAGAGGATTTTGGAGGATTTGGGAAGGTTAGGGTTAAAAAGTACCGCAATGTACTGCTCGTGTCATTCGCACATCACTGGATCCAGCAGCATCATATTTACTTTCTTTTTCTTATTTAACAGCAAGCTATACTGACTGGCCTAACTCTGGCCTTTGTTTACGTCCTCGCTGCTATCCCGTTGGCTAGGGCTACCGAGGTTGGCTCCCACGTGTTTGTGCTGGCAGTCGGACAGTTCTTCCTGGCGGCAATGGTCGTGGTAACCGCCGTCAGTCAACGCTTCCTTGTCTTGTGGTTTGCTAGGCTGGGTGCTGGCTTTGGTGAGGTAACGGTGATGTATGTGTTGATGATGATGAAATTGCCACAAATGATATAGAGTAATGACGTCATTCTGACAAAATCAACAAAGTGTTGCATCGTGATTCAATGGGAGAATTTCACACTTCGTTACTAGGGTATTCTTGCAATTCTCAAATTCTTAATCTTGATGAGCATCAGTTGTGAAAACCCCTGTGCAATTTTGTCACTTATTCCCTGTTTCTGTGTGTAATGAGATTTTTGTAAATTTTGTGTTTGAATCCGGGCAGTGTAGAATTTCAGTGTTGCTGTTCCTACACTATATGTGCTATCCACTCTGTGCATGGCCTGTTGAGGGCGCCCTTTGTTAGTTACCCTGCATGACCCTAGGTCAATGCAGACGATACGTAGCCTTGATCATGTATATACGCAGTTATGCAATTTCTCTAGAGATCATTAGCAATAGCTGCACATGTGCACAAAAGGTCACTCAACATTCCCTCATACCCCCGATATTAGACTGGTATTCCGAGAGAGTCTGTGTCATGGTGTTGATACTGGGAGCTAGACCCATGGATCATTTCTTCTCTTTGGGGATACCCGGTCAGATTTTTTGTTTTGCTTTTCACGCATACATACAAAAACAAATTCTGACAACTGACAGAAGGTGAATGAAACACAGAAGTTGAATAAACACACACGTCTCGGGCCTGGAAATTCATCCTTGTAGGGGTAAGGCCACATTTCCTGAGTAAAGGGGGCTTCCAGTAGAATATCAGAATGTGTCTAGGGTAAGGGGACACCAAGGTCTTTCACTATGAACAACTTCACCCTGAAAATATCCTGAAAATCCTTTTTGCCTTGAAACAACAGTTTACCGTAATTTCACTGCAATTTCATGGTGCCTCTACCTCTCAGATATTGGCAATAATGTTCACGGTGATTTCACGGCAAATTCATGGTGCTCTCGAGAATCAGTGAGCTGCCCCGAAACTGCCACGAGAAGTTCATGGCGTTTTCACAGCGAAGGAATCCCAAGAGTATTTCATGGTGTTTTCACGGTGTTGTGTTGTCGTGAAATTGCTGTGAACTATTTATTTCATGGTTAAAATGGATTTTCAGGGTAAAGTTATTCATAGTGTTTGTTGTGCATTTACACTTCTTGATTTCCCTGGGTGGAGCGCCCTTAACTGTCTTGAGTTGATTGATTGATTGATTTTTTTTTGTAAGATTGATTTGTAATGTACATGTATTCCTTCGTGATGTGTTCCATGTTTGTGTTTTCCAATGTTGACAGGCTGCATGTAGCCCGACCGCTTATTCCCTCATCTCGGATTACTTCCTTGCAATGAACCGAGCCAAAGCTTTGTCTTTTTATCACTTTGCCACAAACGTAGGTAAGAAATAAACAGTAACCGTATCTCCCATTGGAATATAATTTGATTCTATATTTTTAGCATATGCAGTATTTCATACAGCTAGTGATACCATGAGGAATCGCAGTTATATCATCATCGGGCAAGCTCATTGGTCGAGCGGGTAAGACATCTGCACTAGTTAGTAGGATGTCTTGGGTTCGAATCCTGCCCAAGTCCTCTAGTTTTTTTTTTCTACTGACACTCAGAAAGTGCCAAGTATGCAGTACTTCATACATACATAGGTGTTGGGCAAAAACCTAATTAACTCTACCCCTCTATAGTGGAGCGGCTTAGCTCCAAAAAACAGGTCGATTGTGCACTTTCCCTTAAAAGCATGAAACTTGGCACATGGTTAGAGTAACACAATACAAAGAATTTTAGTCCAGGGGCCACCGGAAATTGCACCCGTATGTATGGCCATCTTGGATTTCAAATGGCCGCCATTGTGGATCTGTTTTGTTGAATATCTCCTTAACTGGTAGAGATATTTCGAGACAGTTGAAACGCCTATACCCACATTTTAGGGGTCTAGGGAATCCAATGGTGACACAAAATGTTTGAAAATTGTGGCATGCCATCTTGAATTCCAAGATGGCCACCATCCACAAGCTATTTTACTCAATATCTCATGAAGTAGTAAAGATATCAATACATTTTAACACCTATACCCACGTTTTTAGGGGTCTGGGAATCCAATAGTGACATTGAATATGTGGCAGCTATCTTATAATCAAAGATAGTCACCATCCAAGGCTATTAACATAGCATATCATCAGTCAACAGGTCGACACACAACATGTGAAGGAATGACCGGTCATTCCTTCACATGTTGTGTGTCCACCCATCAAGAAAAACATCACGAGCAGTTGGCGAAAAAAGCACAGTTACTGTCTCTTGACTTTTCTAGTCTCTGTTGCATTCCCCATCACAAGAACAAAGTGATGTGCATGGAAGTGCAGACTTACACCTGCACCGACCAGTGCATCTCTTTGTGCATCCACACCGGATAAGTTCATTGCAGATCTTTGCAGCTTCCGGTAGTGTTGTCCAAATCGGTTTGAACTGACCTTCAGATGTCTTTTCCCAACCCCACTCACTTGGACATGGGAGCTGAGGTTATGCGATGTAATGCCTGACCCCAGCATAAGGATCCTTGGTACACTGCACGTCGAACATGCTGCACCAGAGCGTGGTGTGTGGCGGAATTGATTCTAGAGGTCTGCCTTTCTTTGCAAACAGTTTCTTTAGTGCTGTATTAATGTCACTACAGGTACTTGTGCGATCATACATCAAAATGACGAATCTTGCAATGATGCTCATACAGGACTGCGTTATATCTGTCTGTTCATGGTTGACTTCCAGATAGCGCATCTGTGAGCTCTGGGAGCGACTCCCATACAGCCCATGCAGTTAAACACCACGCCCAGCAAACGCTGACACAGTGTCGCATCCTGTCAGTGCATGAAACATGGGAGGGCGTTACACTTCTCAGGGCCGAGAGCAGTGGCTATGTCATGCAGAGATGAATCGCAGCCTTCCCTGTTCGAAGGCTAACCATATCTTCACAGAAAGTCTCTGAGTTGCTGTAATGGCGATGCACGACAACATCTGTATCAACGGTTCTAATGAGGATCCTGTCATTCCCTCTCTGTGCCGCATCAGCTGCATGGAGGAACATGCGGCCATCTGCCTCTTCTTGGCTGCATGGAGTAGGTGGTTCTAGGTGCATGCGTGGTGGAGCAAGTAAAACCTCAGTTTCCAGTGTGACTACTAACTCCTTGCTCTGGTCTTCAACTGATTTGATTATTTCTTTGGAGAGGAAACTGAAAAGTTCTGTCTTGTTTTCGCTTAATACCAAGAAAATTCTGCCATTGTCCAGGAACTGCAACTGAGGTACCCACACGTCTATGAACTCCCTTGCCACGCCTTTCTCGGGTCATGCTCTTTAGACTTCCAGGCAGGTAGCGGTCCCACACCAGGTCAAGTCGGGTTGCAGATTTGTACTGTGAGAGAACAAATGGGATGAATACCTCTTTGGCATATTCTCCGAAAGTCTTCACTGTTCCAGGATTTAGCATTTGAACAATCGCTGCCCCATCAAGTATTACGCATGTAACCTCTGGAGCCTGTGTACTTGGCGGTGTCATTTCCTCAAGCATTGCAAAGATCACTCTTTGTTCCAGTTCAAGCTTCCTGCCTGGGACAAGGATGGAGGGTAAGGCTGATTTTCATGTCGGAAAAAATCATCAAGGTTTCCCTCCAGCGCCTGACAAGCAATGTAAAGGCGGGAAAACAATTGCACATCATTCTTTAACGAGGCTACTTTCTGTTTGTCTTTTGGTTGGACTTTTGCTGATGAGCTGCTGAATAATGGCAACTTGTTGCGGAGAGGACATCATTGAGAGCTTTTACGCTCGATGAGCCTTTCTTGCACAAATGATTCCAAAGCCTCCTTTCCCACCTTCTGGACATTTTGCACTGTGAGCAGCACTGATGAGCTTGCAATCTCCTTTGTGTCGAGGACCAAAATATCAGTGGTTTCTTCAAGAAAACGGATTACCAAGCTCCTCGAAAACAGACACAAGTGACCTGACATCTTTGTCGAAGGACTTCTGTATGCTTTCAGTTTGGTCATGATGCAACGCTTGAGCTTTGCTGTCGTGAGCGCCTGGGCCATCTCAAACTCACCAATCACTCTTGCAACCTCTGGGCCACAACCATCCATCTTTGCAGAGCACTGGGATTGTCCAGAGACCAACAGCTCCTCCGTCTCCCTTGATGCATGCATTATTCTGCTCATGTGCCTGGTCCGTGGCAATGGAGGAAAATATGCGTCTTCTGCACTGTGAACATGCCCGCCGGAACTTCCTTCCAACACATCAGGTGTGTGTCCTATGAAGGCTTAGCATGTCTCGTAAGTGGACTGGGATCCCTGCGCATAGTGTGTGTGGTCAAGAGCAAAGAACCACGGAGAAGCTCCCAGAGAGCATCTAAGTACATATCAAAGTCAGCTTCCCTCAAGGAGCGCACAAAGGTCAGGATGTAAACCTCCAATGCCAATGCAAGACTCCAGTACTGGAATTGTGGACATTCTTTGGTTCTTCTTTGACACCATTCCTTGAATGACAACTGTTGATCCTTGTCAGCTGCTCTTGCATAGTCATCGTATGCGTGATGCTGCAGGTTGCTCAATGTTGCAGCTGTAACCTGATGTGCGTGACGATGCACGCGCAACATACGCGCAGCTCGCAGGAAGCTTTTCTTGATGGGTGGACACACAACATGTGAAGGAATGACCCGGTCATTCCTTCACATGTTGTGTGTCGACCTGTTGACTGATGATATGCTATGTTAATAGCCTTGGATGGTGACTATCTTTGATTGTAAGATAGCTGCCACATATTCAATGTCACTATTGGATTCCCAGACCCCTAAAAACGTGGGTATAGGTGTTAAAAATGTATTGATATCTTTACTACTTCATGAGATATTGAGCAAAATAGCTTGTGGATGGTGGCCATCTTGGATTTCAAGATGGCGGCCAATTTCACACATTTTATGTCACTATTGGATTCCTAGACTAAAATGTGGGTATAGGCGTTTCAACTGTCTCATATCTCTACCAGTTAAGGAGATATTCAACAAAACAGATCACAACATGGCGGCCATTTTGAAATCCAAGATACGGCCGCATACGAGTGCAATTTCCGGTGGCCCCTGGACTAAAAATCTTTGTTTTGTGTTACTCTAACCATGTGCCAAGTTTCATGCTTTTAAGGGAAAGTGCACAATTGATCAGCTAAGCTGCCCCACTACTAGGCATTTTGGCTAGAAACCATCCCAAATCCTCCAAAATCCATCAACATGCAGTAAAAAGGTATCCCTAATTGTTGGACTTTGATGGAATCGGTACAGTAGCAAATGCAAAGCGTCCGTGGCTTGGCTATACACAGTCCTGAATCCAACAAAAGCAGCCGGTGGAGTTTGGTGGATTTGGTAGACATGGCTCCATGCTCTATTCACTGTGCTATACTGTGGAGTACTGAATCCAACGAAAGCAGCCGGTGGAGTTTGATGGATTTGGTACACATGGCTACATGCTCTATTCGCTGGACTATACTGTGGAGTACTGAATCCAACGAAAGCAGCCGGTGGAGTTTGATGGATTTGGTACACATGGCTCCATGCTCTATTCGCTGGACTATACTGTGGAGTACTGAATCCAACGAAAGCAGCCGGTGGAGTTTGATGGATTTGGTACACATGGCTCCATGCTCTATTCGCTGGACTATACTGTGGAGTACTGAATCCAACGAAAGCAGCCGGTGGAGTTTGATGGATTTGGTACACATGGCTACATGCTCTATTCGCTGGACTATACTGTGGAGTACTGAATCCAACAAAAGCAGCCGGTGGAGTTTGATGGATTTGGTACACATGGCTCCATGCTCTATTCGCTGGGCTAGTACTGTGGAGTACTGAATCCATCAAAATCAGGCAAAACCAGGAGAAGGATTTTTGAGGATTTGGGGGGGGGGGGGGTAGTTAGGGTTAATGAGTAATTGTGTTGATGCATAATATTTACATGTACACTTTTCCTGTACATATATAGGAAAATCAATTTCTCGTCAGCTTGGCTTGTAGAGATTTTAAAAATCTGAACTCTAAATGCCACCATTACTTTAGGGGGAACCACATTGCACACGCGTGTCCCACCCATTCTTAAATATGCAGTATACAGGCTTTTTATCAAATTGCGTGCATATCATTGAAGAAACATTGGACTGCGTAGAAAATGAATGCTTCACGCCGGGGTTTCATCAAGGATTTGGAAATCTTCAGTGTCAGTGTGTACCGTACATTGTAGGTCTACAGTACAGGTACATGTGCATGCGCGCATGCGCGTGAACCATGCATGTATGTATACAATGGGTGGCTGGCTGCAGGTAGCTTAGAATTTGTTAGAATTAAACCTGATGTGTTGGCGAATAATTCCTTATTATACAAACATTATTATTTATTATAGACTCTAACACTATGAATAACTTGACCCTGAAAATGCCCTGAAAATTTGTTTTACCGTGAAATAAATAGTTCACGGCAATTACATGACGACACAACACCGTGCAAATGCCATGAAATACTCTTGGAATTCCTTCGCTGTGAAAACACCGTGAAAATGCCATGAACTTCTTGTTGCAGTTTTGGGGCAGCTCATTAATTCTCGAGAGCACCATGAATTTGCCCTGAAATCGCACTGTAAACATTATTGCCAATATCTGAGAGGAAGAGACACCATGAAATTGCCGTGAAATTACGGTGAAGTGTTATTTCAGGGCAAAACGGATTTTCAGGGCATTTTCAGGGTAAAGTTATTCATAGTGTAAGACGCAAGGCTACATGTACTGACGTTACATACATGTTTGGACACTGGACTGGGCCGTCATGACGGGTAGCCTAGGCAGATAGGGTGAAAATAGCCTCAACCCGTTCAAACCAATTTTTACCCATTACGGGTGGACGGGTCACTAGATGAGACGTTGCTTGACGCAGCATATTGGTATCACCATGTTCATGGCGTCACCCAGTGAAATGGCCAATGGATTGTGCTATTCGCCCCGTGCATATCGTAGCCCTCTAGCGGTGAAATGTACTTATGATACAGATATAATTGAAAGAGTGGACAATTTTAAATACTTGGGTGTTGTTTTTGACCCACAACTAACATGGAGTAATCATATTGATCAATTAACTTCTAATGTATCCAAACGTATTGGTATAATTCGAAGAATCAAATATTTTCTTTCTTCGTCTACTCTGAATTTGCTTGGCAATGCTCTTGTTATGCCTCTTTTTGATTATTGTAGTTCTGTTTGGTCTAATTGTAATGCTCAATATTCTAATTCTCTTCAAATTCTTCATAATAGGCTTGCCAGAATATTGCTCTCTGCTGACAGTCGTACTTCAGTTAACGATCTAATGACTAAACTTAGCTGGAATAAATTAGAACAAAGATGGAATGACCAACTTCTTATCACAACATTTAAATATTTACAAGGCAACGCACCTTCATATTTATCGTCAAATTTCTTATTCAGTGATTCTGCACATTCAAAGGGTACACGGAGTCAAACATTTAAATGTTTACTTCTTCCACCATGGAAAACTAATCCAGGTAGACGGTCATTCCACTTTAGAGCTGTAAATCGCTGGAATAAGTTGTCAAATGACATTCGGCTCAACTTTAGTACCATGACTACACATATTTTTAAAAATGCCATCAGTACTCATTAATGCTGACATATTATGATTTCATGTATATTGATATATAGGCTAATAGGCCTAATGTACATTTATATGATTACACTTTTAAACTTAATACTATGTTATGACTGTGTATATTATGTACACATACTGTAAATATATCTTGTATATACTTTTGTACATTTTAAATACATGTAGTGTTGAATACAATAATGTTTTAATCTGGACCTCTTGGGAGACCAGTACTTTGTATTGAAAGAGATATCCAGAATAAAGATAGAATAAACAAACAAACAAACAAACTTCAGCTGCGAGCTCCAGGCTTTACGCGGTTCCATTTACCGCCTCTTAATTGTACCAACATACATTGTATCACAACAGTATGGTCGCGTCGTCGTCGCTTGAATGATTAAATTATATACGCAACCGGCAATTCTCACTGCTGAATTCCACCCTCTCATTCACTACCTTCCCAACTACCTTCACGACTTACCCAAACCTAGATTCAAGCCGAAGAAGACGAAGCCGAAACCGAAGAGCTAACCTTACCTGGTGCTCTTACGAAAGTACCCTCCAATAGCAACCTATGGTACTGCTGGAGTAACACACATCATCATCATCATTCCAAATCTCATACCTTTTCCTATGTTTTTTAACCTCTTGCTACACTTATCATTAAGTATGAAGTTAACCAGTGATATACTAACTTTCCTATGTCACAGCCATAGTTACGGTTACCAAACTATGGGCGGCTGCCAGTGCAAAAAGAAAACCGGAAATTCAATGTTTGTTTTAAATACTGTAGTTAATGAAAAACACTGATAAAATCAATATCCTTTACCAAGATATATTCCTCTCAAATACCTCCAACCTTAAAATGTTTAATTGTGGGCAGAATCTCTTGCTAACAATGTTTAAAATGTTTGCTCACTGATGGCCGTCCAAAATGGCGCTCAATGCTTACAATAAAAAATGCCCTCCGCAAACTCCTGTATCATATGTCATGGTGCCCTAATATGGTCATGGATGGGGCCAATAGGGAGGAGATATATACAAAGTAATGCATCTATCATGGAGTGCCATGGTCGAGCGGTTTAGTGCATCAGATTTGTGTTCTGATGGCTGAGTCGTCAGAATGTGGGTTCGAATCCCGACTGCGACCATGGTGCTTGTGTCCTTGAGCAAGACACTTTACCATAATTGCTTCTCTCCACCCAGGGGTAAATGGGTACCTGTGAGGGCAGTTGGTTGTTGTGTTTGATTAGCCCATATGCGCTGAAATGGCAGCAATTGAGCTGTATACTCCCCAGGGAGCTGAAGATGGTTTCAGAAATGATTTATGAGTCTGATGAGCAGGGGTAATTATATAATGCGTCTTGAGCACCAGTTTGGTGGATACGTGTGCTATATAAGTCCACATTATTATTATTATTATTATTATTATCATCATGCTTTATTTTTGTTTAACCAACAGGTGTTGCAATCGCCTACAGCCTCGGTCTTCTCAATTCTTACCTGTGCTGGCGATGGGTGTTTTATTGCCTAGCCATTACTGAAGGTATACTGTTCCTTCTTGTTGTTATGTTTCTGCGAGAGCCGCCGTACGACTCCTCCGATTCGTTACTGAGCAGTCATGATATTTATACCATTCAGGTACGAAGAGTTTCAATTAAAAACGGGAACGATTTTGTTGAAAAATTTTTTGCAAACTAAAAATGTTCGATTTTATTATACTCGCGAAAAGCATTCACTGAGTTACATTCAGATTTACTGGTTAGGAAAAGGTTAGCGTAGGAATACTTTTCTTTTCATTCAGCTCTGTGGACTTTGGTTCGAATCCAACCCGAGCTGACACGTGGATTGGGTTTTCAGTCTCTAACCTGATACATTTTGTGTTCATACTTGGTTTGGTTTTACTTCTAATAATTATAGGTTGATGAAATTCTTGATTAACAACTGATTTAATTTTGCCCTGCACTGACATGTGTATAGCACTGTATACTCAGTTCTTTCTGAGTGTCTGTGGAAAAAACTTCACAGGCGACTATAAATATTGGGGAATCTGCTGCTATATAGGATTCTAACCGGCCAATCATCATCGGGCAAGCTCGGTGGTCGAGAGGTTAAGACGTCTGTACTAGTAAGCAGGAGGTCGTGGGTTTGAATCCCGCCAGGGGAAAATTAAGTCAACTTAATATTAAAATGTTTAATTTCTTCATCATCTTCTGTCCGCAAGATTCCTCAAGCTTATGAGCTTTAGTGCTTGATATATGAAAGATATATGACAAATTGATGGATTTTTATATTATTATATATATACTGAGCATCAAAAGAAACTTATCAAATCTTTGGAAGGACACTCATTAAAATCCTCCACGGAAAAAGGACAAATATTTGAACACAGGTAAACTTCAGTAATCTTTACTTAAGCATGTGCTTAGTACATGTGCTTTACATGAGAGGGTGATGATAATTGGATGTGGTTTGATTTTAGTCAGGTTAGCCTATTGGAGGTTTGACTACAACCATTAGTGTATATTTGAGACACCCTTGCTTTGGTCAGTATTTATCTGAAAGACAAGTTTTTTTCTTCAAAAAAGTGTAATTTTTATGTCCAGATGTCCTACACTGTGATTAGATCAGGAGATTGACAGATAGCTTTTGTGACTTTGCCGTTTGTGACTTAGCCACATCCCTTAGACAACTCATATGGAAGTTTTTGCAGTACTTTTGTGTATTTCGTAGTTGTGACTTGAGCGTTTAATTTAGTGATCATATTGGGTATTCTTTCATTAGCTTGTCTCACGTAATTCTGCTGCGAAAGATCAATTGATCTTTGAGTAGAATCCCAGTTTAGGGCAGGACATTTTTATGACTGATTTAACCCTCCTACAGTCAGTACAATTTTTGAAACAACTCATTGTGGCCACTCCAAGCTATTAGCTGTTGCCAGTGGCCTCCTATGGTTACCCTTCTGTGTACTGTCACCACTGAGATTGCAGGGCAAGGTGGTCTCCCATCGATACATTGCAGGCCATACTAATATGTTCAAACATTTACAGTGGCCTTGGATGACACACCGTTGATTTTGTAAGATTACTTGGAAAGGACAGCAGGCGTGTACATGTATGTACTGAAGGTTGCTCAAGAACAGAATTTAGTGGTTGGGAGTGGCCTCCATGTGTAGGAAGGTTTCTGTCTGCTGCACAGCACAAAAGTCTCTGATTTTATGGTCAAATCTTATTTCTTGAGTTGGGTCATGAATTTCCCTCATTCCACCCACAGGAAATGTTTCACAGACTGATCAAGAACAAACCTTATCTACTCCTCTGTTCAGCGTCCTCAATGCGCAACATCTCGACGTATACACTCTGGGCGTGGCTGCCCACATTCTACGCCAAGGTCTTACTGATTCCATCGGAGGAGTACGGGGTGAATGTCGCCCTCATTGTTCTATGTGGGGGAGGACTGGGCTGTCTGATCAGTGGTGTTTTGACGGACAGGTAAGAGTGGGTCGTGAACTCTAATTAGACTGAGAAAGATATAAACAGTTCCAGACTTATGATAGAATTAATTTTAAAAAACCTTTCCATCTTACTAGCACATTGTGAACAGTGCTGTGATTTTGCCTTTCAGCAAAATGACAGAGTGCTTTATACTCGGTCTTTCTTTCAAACTCTTGTAGAAAAAAATAAATATCCACAGGCAATTCAGGCAAGTTTGGAGGTTGAGAGGTTAGACATCTTCACTAGTAAGCAGGAGGTTTGTAGGTTGGAATCACGGCAGAGGCGCCTTTGAATTTATTTAAGTAGACGCTATAGAGTAAACAATGCTTGGCTACATTGGTGAAGGGTAACATTTATTTCATTGTTTAATAATAACTACACTGCAAGAATTTGAAATTTGAAATTTTGTTTGTCGCATAGTACCCCAAAGCACCACCTTGACGTCTTGACTTTTAAAGGGGCATTTTTGTATTCATCCATTCCATAGCAATGATATTTTATAGTTGGCCGATGGTACAATTAGACATTGTGTATTATTTCCGGCTCAATGTACATGCATGCTCAGGGGCCCATGTTTACAAGCTCCCTCTGCAGTTATCACCCATATTTCTTGATTCTATACTTATGACTGATGTTGTAGTTATTTACTTACGATACTGTGGCGGAAAAAAATTTGTTGCATCAGTGCAACAAGATCATATCATAGTTACGACCTTGTTGCAGACATGGATTTTGCTCAGTGCAACAAGATCGTATCATAGTTACGACCTTGTTGCAGACATGGATTTCGCTCAGTGCAACAAGGTCGTATCATAGTTACGACCTTGTTGCAGACATGGATTTCGCTCAGTGCAACAAGGTCGTATCTTTTTACAGAGTTCCAGGATGAACACGCAAAACCTATGGAAGAAGATACGACGTTGTTGCACTCAATTGTTTTAAATTTATGCACTATTGCATTTATGACTTTGTTGCATTTTTTTAGATATGACCTTGTTGTTCTGACAGGATGAAATAAACCTTAAAATCTTGATAAGATATTTTTCAAACAATTTTTTTTTTCCATTTAAGGATATCAAGGCGTAGGAAACAGAATAAGGCATACATGATTGCAGTCAGCCAGCTTACTGCAGCTCCATTAATTCTAGGGACGTTGCTTACCTTGTCGGCATCAAGTTCCTTCGGTTTACTCTTCCTGGCCTGTCTGGCTGCTGAGATTGCCCCCGGGCCTGCTTCTAGTCTTCTCCAGGTATGTATAGTCACCCCTCGCTGATGTGGATAAGAGGTGATCAACTCTTCACCACGGTTGATTCAAATTTTTTTGCCCTACACTGACATGTGTAGGGCACTGTATACTGTAAAAACTTCACATGCGACTCGGGCGGGATTCGAACCCACGACCTCCTGCTTACTAGTGCAGACGTCTTAACCTCTCGACCACCGAGCTTGCCCGATGACGATTGGCTGGCTAGAATCCTATATAGCAGCGGGTGCCGCGATATTTATATGTTGAAGAAATTCTTGTGTCGGGTGTTAACCAGTTCACGTCGGGAATATATATTTTTTTCCGGTCCCCCATGTGGGTTTATTTACAGTTAAAAATCTGAAAAAATTTCTAGCCATTAATAATTTTTTTTGTCCGGACGCCCAAATAAACACCTTTACTCATTTACATTTCGAGAATTAAATGGCTAGTTTTTAATTACGGTTGTGTTTGTTCAGCAGAATTAGACCGTTGGCAAGCTCCGATGCAACGGCCTATTAGTGACCAGCGCCCGGTCGAACAGACGGCATACCGGGAGAGAGAGAGGAAAGGCCTCGTAAACAATGGATATAAATCTGTCTTTACAAATTCTTGGCTGGTACGTCAAAGGAACAGGTCTTGGATAAAGGGATTACGCAAAAATCAACAAAAAGAGTGAACTCGTTCATTGTTTGCAGTGCCTTTTGTCCGGGGCCACTGAACCGTGACCCCATGGACTCCAAGAAACGATTGCGTGTATACAAGTCAGCCGCCACGACGGCACGCCACGTGTGGCGTGTTGACAAGTCTCCCGGTAACACACACAAAAATCGGAATGCGTGTTTAGACGCTCTTCGATCCGCGGTTCAAAAAAAAAAATGCATGTATACACGGCCTCCGATGCGAACTGGTTAAACAATTAATTAAAATTTTGCTCTACACCGATGTGTGTAACCACGGTAACACGCAGGCCTGTCATTTCTCAGGATTTTTCTTGAAAGAAGAGAAGTAGCCCGTATTTTGTCGAAACCTCTAGTTTCTTGTTTGTGGGGATGTGGACAGTCTGCAAATCCTCCCAAATTAAACATCCAGGAGGTTCAGGGGGCTTTGTCCTCTAGACCAAAGGGAGACCCAGACCTGCTACCCATTTTTTCAGGATTTTTTACTTATGTCAAATCACCCCCCTGTACACCATGTATCACCCCCCTGTACACCATGTATCACCCCCCTGTACACCATGTATACTAATCTCTTCTTGGAAGAAGTGGCATGGTTCTGAAATGGACCAGTAGTCAGGATAGTTCTCAATGTTTCGAACATCGTGTTCTGTCTGTCTTGTTGAAAGTTGCCATCAAATTAAAGAAGAACACAGACCCAAACCCCTAGGTATTCTGGCTAGGAACCTTCCTGAATCCTCCAAAATCCATCAGTGCACTTTTGGAAACACGCCCTTATCTTCAAAATGCACCTTGCATTTTCGTTGATGTTTCATATTCAGCACTTATGGCCTGTACTCCTTGCCAGGTAGTAATTTTGCCCCATTTGAAGAGGTGAAAGTACCAGTTTCTGAAAGTGCTTAATTTTTCCAAAAAGTGTCCCTTGGAGGATTTTGATGGATTTGGGGTGGTTAGGGTTAATGCAAGTTGCGATACCCGTTGCTATACATGTATGGGGTGTCGTGGCCGAGCGGTCTAGCTTACCGGATTCAAGTTCTGGTGTTAGCAACATAATGTGGGTTCGAATCACGGCCGTGACACTTGTGTCCTTGAGCAAGACACTTAATCATAATTGCTTCTCTCCACCCAGGGGTTAAATGGGTACCTGTGAAGGCAGAGTTGGTTTGCTCTATATGCGCTAGAAATGGCAGCAATTGAGCTATATACTCCCCAGGGAGCTGAGATGGTTTCAGGAATGATTTATGAGCCTTATGAGCAGGGATATTAATATAATGCGCCTTGAGCACCACTTAGTTGGTGGATACGTGCGCTATATAAATCCACACATTATTATTATTATTATAGTACTCTAGCATGCCTGTCGTCACTGGGCAAGCCCGGTGGTCGAGATGTTAAGACGTCTGCACTCGTACGCAGGTGGTTGTTGGTTTGAGTCCTGTCCAAGTGGCCTGTGGATTTTGTTTTTCCTACAGACACTCGGAAGGCACTGAGTATACAGTGCTTGGTTATGTCGGGTGCCATGGCCGAGCGTTTAAGTGCATTGGACTTGTGTTCTGATGGCCGAGTCGTCAGAATGTGGGTTCGAATCATGGCCTCGACCGTGGTGCTTGTGTCCCTGAGCAAGACACTGAACTATAATTGCTTCCCTTCACCCAGGAGTATAAATGGGGACCTTTGAGGGCAGAGATGGTAATTGTGTTTGATTAAGCTCGTTGCGCTACACATTTGGCAACATGGGCTGCATACTCCCCAGGGAGTTGAGATGGTTCTAGGAATGATATAACTGGCCTGATGACACGGGTAATAATGTTCATGCGCCATGAGCGTCAAAGTTGGTGGATACCGGCGCAATATAAGTGTTCATTATTAATATTATTATGTCGGTGAAGGGCAAAAATCATTGCAAGTTGTTTGGATTGTTTGATTCCGTTGAAAAATACTTCCTTGGCTAGCTCTGGCTCTGGTCAGATACTGCTCGCCATAAAGTCTTAATTATATCTTATATCCAGGTATGATATCCGTCCTACTTCTGTAGGAATCTTACCTTTTGATTTTGAAAATCCCACCATGAAACCGGGTTCCGACTAACTTCAGACCATGGAAACTTTCCTTGTGTGTCATTTTTATTGTAAATACCAAGATAAAAAAAAACATTTTCTTTGCTCTACATGACTATAGAGGTAAACCACTATAGGCTAGTATTGATAATCGCAAACGTTTTTCCTACCTTTTCATTTTCTCACAATATCATCCCTGCTTATATGTTACCCTCTTGCAGGACTTGTTTGCAGTGAATCTGAGATCGAAGGCTTTTGCAGTATACATCGCTGTCGGGAATATCGTAGGTGGTGCAGTTGGTCCAATGTTGGTAAGTGCACATTTATTCAGCTTGCTATAGCAGCAACTATCCGCTGGACATCAGGGCCCAATTTGATAACGGCTGCTAAGCACACAAATTTTCTGAACAGAAAACGCTTAGCAAAAATAGGTTACCAGCCAAATTGTCACGTAATGTATACTACTCAAAACAATTTAGGGAACACCAGATTTTTAACATCAAATAGGTTTGAAATGTTCCATGAACCGGGATTTTCATTTGCAACCCCCTCTCTCTTTCAGTAGTCATGTCATGAAATGTGTAATCACTACATGCATCCTTTATCATCTGTTTCATTGTGCAGTTGTTTCTCATCAATTCTGTGAAACATTGTGTTTATTTGAAATAAATGATCTTGCTTTAACTGAGATTATTCCGGTGTTCCCTAAATTGTTTTGAGTAGTATATATTACTTCTGGCAGGTTCTCAAGTTTTGCTGAGCAGATGAATTTGCTAAGCAGAGAATTTTGCTAAGCAAATATTTTTGCTAAGCAATACCAGCCAAAAATGCTTAGATTTTGTATGAATGTTTGGCTGGTAACCAAAGAAATCCGCTAAGCATTTTTTCTAGTAAGCAATTTTATGATCTGCTAAGCAGCTCTATAAAATTGGCCCTTAGATATTTCACAGGGTTAGCACCACAATTTGGTCTCCTTACAGATTGTTGGTATAATGTGGTTCCGTCTGTCCTGGCATGAGTCTGACCAGGGAGTTGGCGTCGCCCTAGCCATCGTCGTACCCACCTTCTACCTTCTGTCCAGCCTGCTCTTTGCAATAACGGGCTACCTGATGCCCACCGACACAGCCCTGAATGAGGAGACTATCTACTTGAAGTATGAGACCAGCGAAGTGGATCCCGATAGCGAGGCCGATGAGAGGGAGACGATCTTTTACGGCTCCCTGTCTCTTTGAAAACCCGTCGGGGGCAGATCTTCATCACGCCGCAGCCATTTTGTCAGGTTCCCTATTCGCAAGTATGATCATAGCACTGATAATCAATGCATAAAAAGGTGCCACGCTATTGGTTGCCCTCGATTTGGTGTAATTGTTTGGGAGACAAACTGCATGGTAAAGGCACGGCATATTCTCGGGGCCCAATTGGACTTGGATTCTGTTTTGGAAGTAACGCCCCGATCAGCACTTGAAACCATTTGCTGACTCGTATTTCATGGCACCTGTATTGGTATTGTATATATAATATGGAGATCAATGCCTCTATACTATTAGATCCACTATGTAAATATGCGAAACAGCGAAATGTGTGCTGATTGCCTCCTTATCTATTTTGCAGCTGAATCATAAAAAAAAAACACGGAAACTCATCCAGAGAAATCTCTACTTAAAACAACTGTGTAATTTATGAAAATTTTATGCTGAAATATAATTTTTGTTTGTAAAATCATGTTCATTTTTATCTCTTGTAAATAGAATAGTGCTAGAATATCAATATTTGAATGAATTAATTTAATATTGTCATATTGTAATTTTATTTTTCCTTTTTGGGTTCAAGCTATGATTCCATAACATTAAAGATGTTTTTTTGTTTTGCTTTTTAAACGGCACTTTCCAAAAACATTATTTTTCATTGGAATATTGCTATTTTATTTGAGGAAGAAAGGAAAACAAATAATCTATTTTAAATGATACATATTTCTTAAAATAATCACAAAGAGGCATGGTTTTACAGTAAATATGTACCAAAATAATTTATGGTGTGTCCCGTCATAAATTGATTTTAGCACTTTTTATTGTTGAATAAAAGCTTCTGACATTTATTTTTGTGATATATCTCATTTCAAAGTATCTGTTTTCCTGCTCCGATGAAAATTGCTGGGAAACACAGGTGATACATCTTTAACCATAATTTCTCCAGGCCTGTGATTTTTCATTGTTTTCCTGATTTCAGGATTTTTTTTATTTTTATTTTTTTTACAAATCTCCCTTTGCCTCAAAATCTTCTTGAAAGAAGAGAAGTAGCCAACAAGGAAAGAAAGAAGTACCCTGTATTGTGTCCAAACCTGTAGTTTCTTGTTTGTGGGGATGTGGAGAGTCTGTAAATCCTCCAAAATTAAACATCCAGGAGGTTCAGGGGGCTTTGCCCTGTAGACCAAAGGTAGACCCAGGCCCGCTACCCATTTTTTTCCAGAAATTTTTTACTATTGCACCCCAGTATCTCAGAATTGTGAGTACTATCATCAACTTCACATCAAGTAAGTTTTTAGATTATTATTTAGTAATTTTGTAATTGGGCAATTACCAAAGATATACACTCTTTTTAACAAGTTATTTGTTTAATTTAAAGCCATGGTGTAACACCAAAACAAAATTTGTGCATTGTTACTTCATGAGTTTGAAAAAGATATGTTTATAAAATCAAGATGTAAAAGTTACATCTTAATTGGTCAACACAGTTGAAAGAAAATCTGGAAAAAAAATCTTTAAAAAAAGATTTTGCTCACTGGAGGGCAGTGTTCTGTCCTAGAGTGAGTATATTGCTGTACAAAAGGTGCCCGGACGGGAAATTGTTGGAATAAGATATAACTGGCTAGACACCCGCTCAATGCAACAACATCCATCAGTTGGCCAAGTGTGTAGCTTCCCTAACCCCCTTCAATAACCGGCTAGACACCCTGCTCAATGTAACAACATCCATCAGTTGTCCTAGTGTGAAGCTGCCCTAACCCCCTTCAATAACTGGCTAGACACTTGACATTTGTTGCATTTTATTCCATGCATCATGATAAGTGCCAATGAATGCTTACAAAATCATAATAATTTTTAACCCCTAAAATCATACATACTCATTCAGATCAAAGTTGGTTTAAAAATGTAATTTATTTGGCCACATAAGTTTATCTAGCAAAAATACTTACATTCATTTATACTAAAACATATTATTGCACATTATACCGTGACCTAATACTATTCTTACAAATGGCATATACTTTAAATTGTTCATCTTTATATATTGACAATAATCCTTTGGGGATTATTGGAGAATTCAGAAGTATTGAACTATTTCAGAAGTTAGTTTTTTTGTTCTTGCTCCAAATCCGTACAAAATTATTGCATATCTGAAAAACATGACCTCAACCTTTTTTGACATGAGCCAGTCGGTTGGCAGGTAACTTAAAAAATCTACCAGTCTGAAAGATATAATCAGGTCTGTGATTTCTCAGGATTTTACCTGATTTCAGGATGTATTTTTGTTTGTTTTTTGTTTTTGTTTGTTTTTTTGTTTTTTTGTCTTTTTTTTTTAAATTTTTTTTTTTTTAAATTATTTTTTATTTTTTTTTACAAATCTCCCTTTCTTGAATGAAGAGAAGTAGCCGTCAGTGAAAGAAAGAAGTAGCCTGTATTGTGTCCAAACCTCTAGTTTCTTGTTTGTGTGGATGTGGAGAGTCTGTAAATCCTCCAAAATTAAACATCCAGGAGGTTCAGGGCATGGGCGGATCCAGAATATTTTTTAGGGGGCGGGGCTGAGAATCAAGAACGATTTTTCAGTACTACAAAAATTACAATGAAATAATCAAAGGGAGAGGAAAACAAAGCACAGTGAGGGGGAATGAGGGGAAACATGGGGGAATACCTTACCGTTTGTATCTGATTCTGTTCTTTAAAATTTTTTATTTTTTTTACGATTTTAGGGGGGGGGGGCTACAGCCCCCCCCCCTGGATCCGCCAATGCAGGGGGCTTTGTCCTCTAGACCAAAGGGAGACCCAGGCCTGCTACCCATTTTTCAGGATTTTTTTTTTTACTTTTGTCAAATCACTCCCCTGTATTATACCAGTGAATGCAGGTATTTGGCAGGCTGTCGCAAATACTATTCTCTTAAAATGTTACCCACCAACCAGGCTCGTAATTTGTGGGCCCAAAGTTTTATGTGCCCGAAGTTTTATGTTCCCAAACTTTAATGTGCCCGAAGGTACAATTTACCCACCTTTGGCAGGTGGGCTGGTGTTATTGCCCACCTCTGATCATAAATATGAATCATTCAACATTTTCTATTAACGTGACTGTATTTTTCAGAGTAAAATATGTAAGGCAAATCATTTGGTCCACAGACGTTATTGACAAAATTGTTTATGTAAGTGAATCATGGCTGCAATGCTAATACAAAAATGTAAACTAATTGTCATAAAGTCTGCTATAGACGCCTTGTACTTATAATTCAATATTTGATATTAAATATATATATATTTCAGGTCAGTTTCTTCCTATATATTTATTCTGTGTACAACTACGTTGTTTGCATCTTAACCAGGGCTTGATCCCTGGCTACTCGGCAGATATGGTTTGGCCTCTGACCTGGCCCCACAGAGCAATAGATAATTGGCATAGGGGCTGGTTAGCTCAGTTGGAAGAGCACTTGTACGGTATTCGAGAGGTCGCGGGTTCGAGTCCGGCATCAGCCAGTTTTTATTTGCGCGCTTCACGTTTATATATATATATATATATATATATATTTAAATAAAATAAATATATATATATTTAATTGTGTGATCCCCGCTACTGCCGTTACCCGGGTTCAGTCTGCCCGGGTTGTTTGCATCTGCCCGGGGCTTGATCCCTGGCTACTCGGCAGATATGGTTTGGCCTCTGACCTGGCCCCATAAAGCAATAGATAATTGGCATAAGTGGACCGCCCACCAACATAGGGGCAGGTTAGCTCAGTTGGTAGAGCACTCGTACGGTAATCGAGAGGTTGCGGGTTCGAGTCCGGCATCGGCCAATTTTTCTTTGCTCGCGAACCGTTTATATATATAAATATATATATATATATATGACATAAAACACAATAAAGGGGGCCACTTTCCTACCGTCACGTTAGCAGTTTTTCTTATGGTTGTAATTTTTTTTTTAAATATCTGAAACCACCCAAAAAGACTTTCAACATTTGAATAGACATGCATGCTTATCCTAAAGATAATTTGAGTTGATTATTACTATTGTTTTTTTAATTACCCTAAAATTTCCATCAACAAATGGACGGAAAAGTGAGGTAACTTTTTCCGTCCAATTTTTATGGAAATTTGAGGGTAAAAAATAAATTCAAAAATAAAAAAATAAAATAAATCAACTCAAATTAGTTCTAGTATAAGCCTGCATGTCCATTCACATGTTGAAACACTTTTTGGTCGGTTTCAGGTACTTAAAAATAAATAACAACCATTGGAAAAACTGCTAACGTGACGGATGCAAAGTGGCCCCCTTTATTGTGTTTTATGTCTATATATATATATATATATATATATATATATATATATATATATATATAAATATATAAATTAAATTTGATGCAGTGAAAGGTACAGTACTAAAGGATTGTCCATATTTTTCATCATTTCTAATTGTGTAGAAATATAGATCTATTCAATTCCTCTTCTGTTAATGTCATTATTTGCAGACAAAAGTACAAATTGGTTTGACCTGTTCCACTGAACAGTGTTTTCAACTTTTTCTAAGTGATGGGGAAAAAAATGGACTTTTTCTAAAAATCAAAGAAACTATGTTTGATCGTCTACCCAGCTGTCTGTTTTCCAGCAATAAAAATGGTATTGAATAATTTTTTTTCACAATTTCTCTTTCTACAACATTGGTATTTTGGTAATGTTCATTTCGACCTTCTAGTTTTCAAGAAATATATCCTAAAACTAACCTGCGAAAGTGTCGTCACAATCGGTGTTCATGTTTTGAGAAAACGACAAAAAACTGTTACATGTTTTTGTGTGTGTATGTTTTACAAATGTTTGCCAGACAACAACTTGTTTGTAAAATATACCTAACATTTTCTGTTTTCTTAAAGAAGAAAACACTTTAATGGAATAATTTCTCAGGATAATTACGGGGTGCCTTGGCCGAGCGGTTTAGTGCATCGGATTTGTGTTCTGATGGCCATGTCATCAGAATGTGGGTTCGAATCCTGGCTGCGACCGTGGTGCTTGTGTCCCTGAGCAAGACACTTAACTATAATTGCTTCCTTTCACCAAGGAGTATAAATGGGGACCTTTGAGGGCAGAGATGGTAATTGTGTTTGATTAAGCTCGTTGCGCTACACATTTGGCAGCATGGGCTGCATAATCCCCAGGGAGTTGAGATGGTTCTAGGAATGATATAACTGACCCGATGACAGGGGTAATAATGTTCATGCGCCATGAGCATCAAACTTGGCAGATACTGGCGCAATATAAGTGTCCATTATTATTATTATTGATTGAAACGTTTACAACTTTACACCAAATAAGTTTTTTAGATAATAATTTGTTAATTTGATTATCTGGTAATTACCAATGTTGTACCTTGCCTGTAAATATTTCTTATAAAAATACTTTGGAAACAATTTAATTAAAAGCAGATATTTTTATATCAATCAATAGACTTGTTTCAGTACTAGGTGATCTCTGAACAGCTTGCTCATTTCAGAATAAAAATTCACTCATAGGCCTGACCTCCTATATACTATTGCTGTATACTATTGCTGCTATATACTATCACTGTACCGCCATCTTTAATTGTCAGACTCCCTCCCAAATGCGAGTTCAAATACAGCAATGATTTCCAATACTTAAAAGGGGCCAGTCTATTTTCTTGCCAGTCACAGTCACATTAATTACACTGAAGGAAAATATTTCACTTTTCTTATAAGTAACAAAACCTCAGACAGCAGTATTTATATTGAAGATTAATTCTGTCGTCAGCTTTACACTAAGTGAGCATTACATCGATCTTAGACCATTTTGGTGATTTTGAATAGTCAATCATATACTTTCCTTTAGGTCTAAACCTCTAGAAAGTTTAATCGTAGGAATCCCCCACACTGTTACCCATGCTACCCAAGTGACGTCTACCAGCCAAGCGGCTTGTAGTGAAGCCTGTTGGCATGGTGTTATTGAACATACTTGTCCCCGTGAGTATTGTCTGTGAGCCGTCGGCCATCGACGTGGCTATGACTCGGACCTGCGCTCTGGCTAAGGCTTGATAGACGCTATCCATTCTGCTGTCTTTGTGATGGGAGCTGCAAGAAATCAAAATCAGTCAAGTGCGTTTCCATGTGTCGGTCAAAAAGTTTGATATTGATGATTGCAATGATTCATGCTGAATGGATGTTATTGCGCCTGTCAATCACAGCTATCCCTACCACATATGTCTCGTGCTCAGCTCAGGTCTGATTGCATTTCTGAAGCTCAAGGGTGGTTTAGTATTTTAAAATTTTATTTATTTTTATTTTATTGTCCTCAACCAACAGCTTCATACCGCCAATAACAGGATGGGATTAAAACAAAAAAATACATCTAAAATCTTTAAAATTACAAAAAATAGCCAAATTTTTAAAAATATCAATATAAAATTACACATAATGAATACAATTTTACAAAAAACAAATCATATTAAAAGTAGAAATTCAAAACAGACACAAAGAAACATAATTTTTTTAAACTCTTTTAATAAAAGGAACATATTTGTATGTTTTTTGTGAGCTCCTTTAAAAACAAAAGAAAACAACTTAAAAACACATTGGATTTTGGTTGAAAGGTGGGTAAATGACCCCATCTACTGTTGTTGTGGAGGTGGTGGGAGAGGAGGGAGTACATGAACAAATTGGCTTATTGGCACCAACCCCTTATACATTCAGGAGAACTAAACCAACGTTGGCATACGTACAACATGTACAACCAGACACCGTATGCTTACGGAGCTTGTTATAGATAATAATAATAATAATAATAATGTGTGGACTTACATAGCGCACGTATCCACCAACTAAGTGGTGCTCAAGGCGCATTATATCATTACCCCTGCTCATAAGGCTCATAAATCATTCCTGAAATACAGCTCAATTGCTGCCATTACAGCGCATATAGGGCTAATCAACCAACTCTGCCCTCACAGGTACCCATTTAACCCCTGGGTGGAGAGAAGCAATTATGGTTAAGTGTCTTGCTCAAGGACACAAGTGTCACGGCCGGGATTCGAACCCACATTCTGTGGCTAACACCAGAACTTGAGTCTGGTAAGCTAGACCGTTCGGCCACGACACTCCATATAATGACATTGTATAATGCGCAAAGTTTTATGCACATTCGACCAATCTGATCTGATTGGTCAATAAGAGAGTGATAGCTGCCAATCGGCCAATTGCTTTGACATCACTTACATTTGATTATTCATGATTCGTTCTCTGAGTTTATAGACCATGGCTCTCAGTCGACGGTTGTCGTCAGTCAGCGACTGGATGGTTATACTATCCACAGAGCGCTGGGCGTCCATGTTGGACAGATGTGACTCCAATTCTTGAATCTGTGTAAGAATAATCGAATAAATTAATCAACAAAGTAATGCAAAATCAAAGTAGTAATAAATCAACGAAAGAACAATAGAAAAACAAATATTTGGGAAAATCCTCTGAAAATTGCATTTGAAAAAAAAATGGTTGTCTTAAAAACAAAATATCTAATGTAATATAAAGTCTAACCACGGAACCTGCTGGTTGATTTTTATCTATTCCAAATGGGTGGGATGATCCTATGAAGTATGGACCATCCACCATGAACAAAAAGTGGGTATGTACCCCTATCTCCTGGGATTTACACCCATGGTATGAGGTAACAGTTGTGGGTTTACTCCTTTGGGTTTATGAGTGTAGGATTGGTAAGGGGGAGGTCGGTGGGGGTGGGGAGGAGGGCTAAACGTTTGTCATACCTTTTTCCGATCATCTGTCTCATTATTTAGTTGTGTTTTCTCCATGTGATCTTCCAGGTGACTCTTGATCTCTCGACTAAACTCGGATAACATCTCATTCATTCTAGGATGACTACACAATTCACCAAAAAAAATAAAATAAAATAAAATAAAAAATAGAAATAACAATGAAAACAATCTAACATAATGTGAAAGGCAAGTCAAAATAGCTACATTGATAAAACTTTCATTAAAAAATTAAATAGTTATAAAATAGAAAATAGTGGTTAATAGCCACGGTCGAGCGGTTTAGTGCATCGGATTTGTGTTCTGATGGCTGAGTCATCAGAATGTGGGTTCGAATCCCAACCGTGACCATGGTGCTTGTGTCCTTGAGCAAGACACTTTACCATAATTGCTTCTCTCCACCCAGGGGTAAATGGGTACCTGTGAGGGCAGAGTTGGTTGTTGTGTTTGATTAGCCCTATATGCGCTGTAATGGCAGCAATTGAGCTGTATACTCCCCAGGGAGCTGAGATGGTTTCAGGAATGATTTATGAACCTGATGAGCAGGGGTAATAATATAATGTGCCCTGAGCACCAGTTTGGTGGATACGTGCGCTATATAAGTCCACATTATTATTATTGTTATTATTATTATTATTATTATTATTATATTTTCAATCTAGCAGGTTATTTTTCAAAGGAAAAATGGACGATATATATCCAAACACCACATCTTAGTCATAAGATAGTTATAAATTTGTTAAAATAATTATAAAATATATAAATAAATTAAGAAAAATCTTTAGGAAATGTTAACTTTAAGATGCTTTTCAGAAAGTGAAGCTTACTTTGTTTCTTGCACTTTGTTAGGTTGGATGGGTGTGTCTTGTTCTTGAATTGATTGTCTTCCTACCAACCGTCTTAGCTTGAATAATTCCTCCTCTTGCTTCTCTGATCTGGTATATTAGAGAAGAAAAAAAAAATTAATAAAAAAAAAATCAACAAATCCATCAAAATCAAGGAATATAACACAGATTAATGTTCACATATCTGTGAGTGTTCAACAGTTTCACTTTGAATATGATTACAAATTGTTGGTCTGTTTTTTTACTTTTTTTAAACAAATTTTTCTAAAATTTTAACAGAAAATAGGAAAAGGTACCTGCTCATTTGCCTAAACCATTAATAGCAAATACAGGCCAGTGTGTAGTCTTGGTGCAAGACGTTACTCGTGATTTTATACGTACGTGTGCTGATCCGCTGTGATTTGACAAACCAACTGCCGCTGCTGGCGCCATTTGTATAGCGCTAGCTACGGTGGGTGATTTACGACTGGCGCAGGATCGTGTAACTATGATCCGCATAATAACGTCTTGCACCAAGACTAGCCAGTGTGCAAAAGGGCAGTTTATTGTGGTTAATAAAGTTGATATAAGCTAATTTAATCTCATGATATTAACCAGCTATTTATTTATATTTTATTGTTATTTACAACTGCAGGCATCCTCAAACATCCCTGAGTGTACATCCCAGAATATGAAACCTGGGATGTCCACTTAAAAGATAAAATCTATGTCCTCTGTGACTTGTATTGCTTATTTAATAATTAAAAAAAATTAACAAATTTTTATTTAAGATGTTGATACCTCACTGCTAGCTGTGACTGCATCTCAACCTATGGTGGGTGATTTACGACTGGCGCGGGATCGTGTAACTATGATCCGCATAATAACGTCTTGCACCAAGACTAGCCAGTGTGCAAAGGGTCAGTTTATTGTGGTTAATAAAGTTGATATAAGCTAATGTAATCTCATGATATTAACCAGCTATTTATTTATATTTTATTGTTATTTACAACTGCAGGCATCCTCAAACATCCCTGAGTATACATCCCAGAATATGAAACCTGGGATGTCCACTTAAAAGATAAAATCTATGTCCTCTGTGACTTGTATTGCTTATTTCATAATAACAAAATAAAATAAAAATTATTTAAGATGTTGATACCTCACTGCTAGCTGTGACTGCATCTCAACCTCAATCTTGAGTTGATCTCTGACCTCGTTCAATGTCCTGGTCACATCTCTCTCTCTGATCTCCGCATTCTGGAGGGAATCCTGCCATCCCCAACACTCCTGCTTCTTCATCTCCAGCGACTCACTGAGGAGACAGAAAGATGAAAAAAGATGATAGCAGCTGAAAGTGATTTAACGATGTGTTATACATACCTTTGCAAGGTACAACATTGGTTATGTTGGCAAAACTGCTTCTAAGAGTATGCTTACTCTCTTTGAATCAAGATATACATTAAAGGGAAGGTACAGCATTGGTAATGTTGGCCAAACTGCTTCTATGAGTATGCTTACTCTCTTTGAATCAAGATATACATTGAAGGGAAGGTACAACATTGGTTATGTTGGCAAAACTGCTTCTAAGAGTATGCTTACTCTCTTTGAATCAAGATATACATTGAAGGGAAGGTACAACATTGGTTATGTTGGCAAAACTGCATCTATGAGTATGCTTACTCTCTTTGAATCAAGATATACATTGAAGGGAAGGTACAGCATTGGTTATGTTGGCCAAACTGCTTCTATGAGTATGCTTACTCTCTTTGAATTGAGATATACATTGAAGGGAAGGTACAACATTGGTTATGTTGGCAAAACTGCTTCTATGAGTATGCTTACTCTCTTTGAATCAAAATATAAATTGAAGGGAAGGTACAACATTGGTTATGTTGGCAAAACTGCTTCTATGAGTATGCTTACTCTCTTTGAATCAAGATATACATTGAAGGGAAAGTACAACATTGGTTATGTTGGCAAAACTGCTTCTATGAGTATGCTTACTCTCTTTGAATCAAGATATACATTGAAGGGAAAGTACAACATTGGTTATGTTGGCAAAACTGCTTCTATGAGTATGCTTACTCTCTTTGAATCAAGATATACATTGAAGGGAAAGTACAACATTGGTTATGTTGGCAAAACTGCTTCTATGAGTATGCTTACTCTCTTTGAATCAAGATATACATTGAAGGGAAGGTACAGCATTGGTTATGTTGGCCAAACTGCTTCTATGAGTATGCTTACTCTCTTTGAATTGAGATATACATTGAAGGGAAGGTACAACATTGGTTATGTTGGCAAAACTGCTTCTATGAGTATGCTTACTCTCTTTGAATCAAAATATAAATTGAAGGGAAGGTACAACATTGGTTATGTTGGCCAAACTGCTTCTATGAGTATGCTTACTCTCTTTGAATCAAGATATACATTAAACAAACAACCTGTGAAAGTTTCAGCTCAATATAGATTCTTAATAGTCATGAGAAAAGTGGGACAGGATATTCACAATTTGTATTGTAAACACTTGGAGAAAGAGTTGGCAACTTTGAATTTTTAGTGGTTTAGCATTTCAGGCAAAATAATTTGCTGTGAATAATTGGTACATTTACCAACTTCACATTAAATTTGTTTTCAGATAATAATTTGGTAATTTTACAATCGGGTAATTACAATTGTATAGCTTTCCTGTTATTTTGTGTCAGTCAGTTTGTGTGTCATCCATCTAAACATTAAATATGACTTTTTTAAATTGTTTCCCTTCTCTTCCCAGCAGTAGCGTAGCCAGCGGGGGGGCAGGGGGGGCAGACTGCCCCCCCGAAAAAAAATAGAAGTAAAATCGGGACGGTAAAAATAAAGAAAAGAGAAAAGGAAAGGAAGAGAGAAAAGGAGGGAAAATTGAGGGAGGGACTCCGAGGGAGAAAAAACGAAAGAGGTAAAGAAAGAAATTAGAAGAGTAGGGATTGTTGACGAAATGAGGGAGGAGGGAGGGAGGGGGAGGAGAGAAGGAAATGTGGGCCTTGGTAATGGAAGAAAGGATGGATAGGACCGTTGGGACGAGTACCAAGGCAGCCTAACTTAAGGCAGGCAAGGTTAGGGCGGGTGGAAACGGCGGTAGGGCAGGGCAGGGCTAGGGTAAGGGAAGGAAGGGAGCCGAGGGAGCCGGAGAGGGTAAGGGACCGGAAAGGGCGGGAAGGACGGACCTGGGACGAAGGATGCAGAGGCAGGCAGATTTAGGGAGGGAGGAAAGGATGATTTAGGGAATGGTAAAGGGAGTGAATAATTGATAAAGGGAGACGGGAGAGGGAGGATTGAGGAAGGGAAGTTAGATCTGAAGTTTTTATACCCGGTTTTTGTCCCGGAAATCACTTCATCAAATACTGTAAAACAAGTTAATTTCGCTAGCAATTAAATTTCGCAGCAAAAATATATTTTGACATTACAAGAAAGGCAACAAAATGCACTAATGAGAGATATATAAATTGCTCATAAAATATGGACCTTACAGATGGATCTTTCAACTTTTTTTGTTAATTAGAGACGAATTTATATAGAAACAAACATTAAAACATTAAAAACTTGAAATTTGAATCAATACAATGAACCAGTATGTACTCGGGTTACGTGCAGAACGTATTTACAACTTGTCTTACAACATTTTATTAAAGGTTTTTATACGACATGTACACGAATAACTTTCAGTGTAATGTGTGTTGTAAACGGTGTGTATATATATACATTACGAATACGATTAATTATGAATGTTTAAGTTCATCACAGTCATGACAGTGTAGAAATTAATAGCAACAGTTCAGACAGTATAGATCCAAGGAAAGAACAATAAATCACAGATGATCATGTTTGTACAATATATCGATTGTTTTGATTCAATATTATTCAGTATTTCGCAATTAAATTTAAACCATGAAATCGGGACGATCATCTTAATTTTGCCCCCCCGGACCGACAGGGCTGGCTACGCGCCTGCTTCCCAGTATTCACTGACTTGCCTCTCCTTTCTTTGGACCTATAATATACAAAAATGCAAAACTTACTTTGCCGTACGAAGATCCAGAGATAATTGCATAATTTCCTTCTTTAATTCCTTTAGAGTTTCTTCATAACTATATGGACAAAAAGTGTAACTATTAATATGGATTACAAGCAGGTATAAAGTCAGAATTTTACATAACTGAGATGTAGGGGGGAGTGGGGCAGGAAACAAGAATGAACCAAATACAGAAACAATGATTTTGTTTTGAAGTGTTGAGCACTGCAGTTGTACTATTTTTAAGAGACATTTTGCAACATCCCCCAGGGTTGGATACATGGCAATTGTAACCCAATCTTACAAAATGAGTCTGAAATAGCCCAAGCTGCTTTTGTGTAACACGCAGTGAATAAGTAGAAAATGTCAATGAATTTCAACGAATATAAGTTATAATTCACAAGATATCAACATGCACTTGGTGGAAAGGTGAAAATGCGCATGTTTTTACTAAGCTCCACAAAATCACATGTAATAAGAAATTCGCCTGACGCTAATCGAAACGTAGAGAAGTCGCCGTGAAGTCCCCATGGTTCTCCCTGAACCACGGTCTCACTTAGTGATAGTTGAGAAATGAGCTGCCCAATATTGGTTCTCCCCTGAACCATAATCTCGCTTAGCGACAGTCGAGATACGAGTTGCCCGATAAGGTTCTTCTCAGAACCTGTACCTCACTAATAGCCATAGTTGTGATAAACACATGGTGTTATCGTAAACCGAAACGATATCAGTACTCCACCGTGCAAGGCCTTAAATCTTATAATAAGAAATCAGTGTTTGACACATAATTTCGAAGGCATAAACAAAGCAAGCAGTTGGAACATGCCCTTGTCATCTAGGGCCCCAGATATTTTGCATTGTCCATCTTTCCACAAGATGCCTGTTTTGGGGGGGCTTACAAAAACGTTGTATGAATCAAACATTCGGAGGAATCAATATTCACTCACTGCTGTTGACGTTTCTGCTGGTCTTCAGTAGGCCAATTCTCTGCACTCGATCTCAAACTCAAAGTTGTGACATTGTCTTTATGCTGAAAAAGTACACCAAAATAATTTATTAGGAAAACAATTACCGGTAAATGTTGACTATCATTTTGTTGACTATTCACTGGTTTAATTCCGTGGTAGCACTCTTGGAAAAATAATTTAGGGCTTACCATTGTTCTCAATTTTTCCCCAAATTGGCTCAACATTTCTAAAATCTCCCACGAATTTTCCAGAATTGTTTAGAAAATTATTTTAAAAATTCACATTAAAAAAAAAAAATTAACAAAATTTTCAAAAAGTATTATTTTCTCCTTCAAAATTAATTAAGTAATACATTAAATCAAACTCCAACAATCAGTGTGTGGGGGGGATGGAGGGGTTAGGATGGAGGGGTTAGGAAAAAACGGCATCATCCTGCCATCTTTGTCTGTATATATATACACACCACTACCACAAGCTGTTTGATAGGCCTACCGAATAATCTTTTGCAAAATAATGGTTATTGGCCTTACATTTCGAACCTAGCAGGTTCTTTCTCAAAGGCAAAATGGATGAAATACATACATACATACATACATAAACCCAAAAGTGAGCAGAAGTTAGTCAGGTGTGAGATGAACACAAAAGAAAAGAATAATAAGGGAAAAAAGGAACAAAAATGAGACTCGGGTTCTGGTTCTGGTTCTGGGACCGGACAAAAGAGGGATTACACATGAAATAAAGTTTTTGCTAGAAACAATTAAAACTGAAATTATAGAAGATCACAACTGTGGATAGGGTATGGGCATCAGCAATTACTTTTGAAGTATGAGCTTTCTTAATATCAACCCACACCGCCTCAGAGATTACACAGGATGATAAAATAAATGATAAAACAAATAAAACGTAGACATAGCAATGGCCGAGCGGTTAAGTGCATCGGAGCTGTGTTCTGATGGCCGAGTCGTCAGAATGTGGGTTCAAATCCTAGCTCTGACTGTGGTGCTTGTGTCCCTGAGCAAGACACTTAACTATAATTGCTTCTCTTCACCCAGGAGTATAAATGGGGACCTTTGAGGGCAGAGATGGTAATTGTGTTTGATTAAGCTCGTTGCGCTACACATTTGGCAGCATGGGCTGCATACTCCCCAGGGAGTTGAGATGGTTCTAGGAATGATATAACTGACCCGATGACAGGGGTAATAATGTTCATGTGCCATGAGCATCAAACTTGACGGATATACCGGTGCAATATAAGTGTCCATTATTATTATTATTTATTATTATTATTATTATTATTATTAACGGTCTGACCTTTATAGACCACACATACAGACGGACAAGCATACTTTGTTTTCTGATTTCTGCACCTCTCGTTTGCACAGGCAATTCTTCACCATCCTTTGTAGCTCTCTCGTTTGACTGACTTGCTGTTGAAGGAGGTGGTCTTTAATGGCGTCAAGCTTAGCAGGGCTTTGTGATTGGTTGATCGCTGAAGTCACTTGTGTCTCAATGAGTTTCAAGCTTTTGTTAGCCTGTTGAGAATATGTAGAAACAAAAATCATTCTCCTGAAGACCATCAGAGTATACTGATCGAAATGTCGAGTTGCTCAAAAGAAAATTTCACATGGTGTCACCACAAACAGTCTTTTCTTAAAAATCAAGGAAAATGCCAAAGATTTGTTTAACCTTTTGTTCTTGGCTGTTTAGGTCCCCCATTTAAAAAAAAACATTTCCCCGCATCAATTCTGAAGTCAAGTTCTGACCAAAAACGGAAGATTTATTTTGTTTGACATCATCTTTCTGCTAAACTCTGATTTGCATTTAGTGAAATAATTACTTTCAATTGAAAACAATGACATACCTCCCCGAGTTGTTTCTTTAAAGACCGCCTCTCCTTATCCCAACAGGAGAGGGCACTAGACGCTTTCTCCGTCTGTTGTCTCAGCCGGATCTTCAGGGCGCTGTGCTGAAGGAGAGCTTTCTCCATTGACTGTCTGAGCATGATGATTGAGGCGGCCTGTTTCCGTTGCTCTGAGATGGAACGCTCTAAAAGTTTTCTTGCCTCTTCCAGTCTGGAGGACAATTTGTTAAATAAGTTTTTCTTTTGATTTTTCCCAACTTGGCAAGAAATGTGAGGTAACACACAATTTGTATGTTAATAGTACCACAATTCGGTTGCAATTTTACTGATAATAGGGGGAAAAACCTGATACAGCTATGTTTGAATACTTTTCAATTAAACAGGCCACTTATAATAAATGTTGCAACCCATTGCACATTTTTGGAGTGAAGAGTTCATTTTTCGTCAATCAAAAACAAATTTGAAAATGTGGACCTTTTCAAACATTAGGCTCCATGCCTCCAGTTCCATGACTTTACGCGGGGCTTACAACATAATACAGCCTTCTGTTTCTTAACATGTTTTTAAGTCATCAATTCAATAAGATAAGTTGTTTTCAAACTACTTTATGGTTACCATGGTGGGTGGGTGGGGGGGGGGGGGGGATGGTGGATACCAAACAAACTTACTGATGCCCTGTAGTGATTCGAGTGTCTTTGATACGGAGTGCCACACCCTTTTCTATCATGGACAGTATTTCTCTGTGGTTTTCCTCAGTTAGTTGTTTGGTCTTGGTAACTGCCTCCTGGAGTGTTGCCTCTGTGCATTCCCGCATTCTGCATGGAGAGTAAAATTGTTCGATTAAATAGATGCAATAATCACCAGTCTATATTTCTTGGACTATAGGCAATGGAAGGTACTACAATACCAAATCAATGAACTATTAAGTGCTTATTTTTGGTGAAATTGATACAAGTATAACTCATCCTGAGAAATTATTCCATCAGAAATGCTTTCATCATAGAGAACAAATTACCGGACGGAAACTTTTTGAAAAACATAAAAACATGAAGTTTTTTTAATGATATTTTTGTTGAAAACTAGAGGATAAATTAATGCACGTTTCCATCAACTAATGTTGTACCGTCCCTTAAAACGAAAATTTTAAACATTTGTATGTTGCTGCTGTATACTTTTGAAAACCATTTATCCATCTCCAACCTCAACTATTCCCTACCCCTCTCCCTAAATTAAACAAAAAACACTACAAAAAATCTTTCCTCAATATAATTTGTTTTACCTGGAGATATTTTCCATCTGTGCTTCCAATTCTTCCTGCAGTGATATGACCGAGACGCTTACCATCTTCTCAAGCTTCTGAAGACGGTCCGAACACGTCCTGATGCCTCCGCTGGCCGCTTCTAACCCTGAAGAAATTTCCCAAAATGATGCATTTAGACAAATGTATTTGTGTTTTGTTTTATAATGTAGGATTTGGAGTGGAGTGCCATGGTCGAGCGGTTTAGTGCATCGGATTTGTGTTCTGATGGCTGAATTGTCAGAATGTGGGTTCGAATCCCAACCGCGACCATGGTGCTTGTGTCCTTGAACAAGACACTTTACCATATTTGCTTCTCTCCACCCAGGGGTAAATGGATACCTGTGAGGGCAGAGTTGGTTGTTTTGTTTGATTAGTCATTATGCGCTGTAATGGCAGCCATTGAGCTGTATATTCCCCAGGGAGCTGAGATGGTTTCAGTAATGATTTATGAGCCTGATGAGCAGGGGTAATAATATAATGCGCCTTGAGCACCAGTTTGGTGGATACGTGCGCTGTATAAGTCCACATTATTTATTATTATTATTATTATTATTTATTATTAGGAAGATTCACTGCTACTTTTTTACAGGTCAGGGAATTTCATTCTATTGGCTTAGGATGCAAACATATTTTTGTATGGAAAATGGTTAATTAACTTTTGCAATATTGTGAGGACCTTGATGAAAATGTATTTTGTCTTTTCATAAATTAAAAATGATATGTTCCTTTTTTTGATATATGGGAAAGTATCTCACCGTGTTCAGTCGTCTCTTTAGCATTACGCATCTGATCTCCAGAACTATCTTGTCTTATTCCTCTTAAGGTTTCCTCATCCCTGTTGTGGACGTATTGGTGCTCATCTTCCTGAAATGGTGTCCCCTCCTTCGGTGTCAATAATCCATTCGGTGCAAACGCAACAGTTTTCCCTCTAGCCATGGAATTTCTCCCAAATACTAACTTCAGTTGTCCCAAAGCCATGGGCCGTTCTCCTTGTCTGAGATGTTTTGATTTGGTCACAGCTTCAGATTGTGTGTCATTGGTGTCAGTTGCCATTGCTTTCCTGACATCCGTGGCATGTTTGGTTCCTGTTTCCCCTTCCCATAGCCGTGTTTCTATCTCTTGTTTTTCTACTTTCAGTTCCTCTAATTCAGCTTCTAACTTCATCTTTTCATTCTCTTCCTTCTTACACTTTTGTTTGTGTATCTTACAAATCATCTCCAAATTCTCTGCTCGGAGTTTCATCTCATCGTGCTCCTCCAAAAGAGTCTGACGGTCTGTTTTCAGTTCTTGAAGTTTATTTTTCAGTTGACGGACTTCCTCGTCCCTTACGTGTGAATCTTGCTCTAGATACTCTTCTAACTCTTCCCGCAGAGATTTCACTTGTGTCTGGCTTCCCTCTAGTTTCACTTTGACCAATTGGCATTCGTCTTTCGCTTTGACCAGTTGGGTTTTCAGTTGTGACTTTGTCTCCAACGCTGCTGTGAAATCATCCTGTAAAATGTCTCTTTCTTGCTCGATTTCTTTCACCAAGGTTTGGTTCTCTTCAAGTTGATTTTCTAGCTCAAACGTCCGGTCCATCTGTTCCTCTAACTTCGTCCTCAGTTTCGCCTCCTTTTGTGTAAATGTTCTCTCTTCTACCAAATTGTCAGAATTCTCTGTTCTCCAAGCAAGCTTATTTTGCAAGTCACGTCTGTCTTTTTTCAACAATTTGATTTCTTGCAGTAGTTTGTCGGTGTTTGAGGTTTGCCTCGTCGAAAGTCTTTTATTTTCAATCTCAAGTTGTTCAATCCTGTGTCCAGTCTCTTCTTTTTCTCGATGAGCGGCTTCGAGGTCCGTCTTCAACCTTTGCACATCCCTCCGCTGGCTTCTCGACACTTCTTCAGCGGCGAATAGGCTGTTTTCCATCGAATCCCTTTCCTGTTGGACTTGTGCCACAAACTCAAAGGTATCTTGTAACCGTGACTGAAGAGACCCAGTCTTTTTTCGAAGCTTTTCAACTTCACGTTGTAGTACAGCCTCTGTCTGTTTGGCTTCGGATAGTCGATCCTTTAATCCCGCTTTCTCATTATGCAGCGAGGTGAGATCAGCATCAGCAGATAACTGCTTCTGGGCAGTTGGTATGTTGTCCTTCAAGCTCCCCACAGACTTACTTCGGTCGTGCTGCTTTCTGATTGGATGTGCACCTCCCAGACTGCTCTGTTGATCAACCTGCCCGCTATCAGCTGTGCTGTCTCCAGTAACTCTGTTCTTATAAGGCTGCACTTCCAACTCAGAGGCTTCATTCTCAAACCTTCGCTGTAATTTTACATCCCTACTGCCGATTTCCGAGTCATACCTGTTCTGAAGCATATTATGTTCCTTTTCCAGGATTTCAACATGCTGCTTATATTTTTGAAGTTCTTGTTTAAGCTCCTCGTTGTCTCGTGTCATCTTCTGGAGATCTAACTGAAGACACCGACTTTCCTCTTGGTCAGCAGTATAATTGTTATGTAAAAAGTCTTTATCATCTTTTAGTGATGCCACAAATTCGGCACTTTTATTCAAATTGGTTTGTAAAAAATCTGCTTTGGTTTGAAGCTTATCAACCATGTTTTGCAGTCTCACTTCAGTCTGTAAGGCAGCTGTCAACTGATCCTGGAGATCATGCCGATCTTCATGAGACTTCAGAAGAGCTGCCTGACTTTTCAAAAGTTCCCTTTTAGGACTTTTAGCATGATCTCTTGTATCTGCAAATCCTACACGCGCTCCCTTTTTCTCAAGCGGTATTGTGTTGGATTTTTGCAGATTAAAAGTGTCCGTATTACTTATTGATTCGTCATCAACAAGATCAGCAGTTTCGGAAGCTACGGTTGATTCTGAACAATTTAAGACCCTTCTTACCCACGGAGCTTGCTTGTTGACATCTACTCCTCTAGGTTTGTTTGCGTGCCTAACTATACCTGCATTTTGGGTAGATAAAGTTTGCCTTACATCGTAGCTATGTTGTTGTGACGAAAGTGCATTTCTTTCAAGACCTGTCGATAAGCCACTCACTGTTTCAGTCTTTTGCACAACGCCACCATCCTTGGCCTTGCTCTTCCTATATTTCTGTCCAGCAAAACGGTCGACTTCTTGGCCTGTTGATGCAGGAAGGTTGCTTAATGCAGTTGAAGTAAGAGACATTTCGTTGACATTCTCTTTGAGAACTTCTTCAATGACTGGACTTTGTTTCTGAAGAGGCTTGTTCGTCCCTGTCTTCTGGTAATCTCTGTCCACATCACAAGCATTGGGTGCGTTTTCCGAACTTGGACTTCTCTCTTCACCGTCCAAACCTGGCGAGATTTGGATGATAGATGGTTTTGTAAATGCTGCCTGTCTTTGAAGATCCCTGTGATCACAGTTCTCACTCTGTCGATCACGAGATCTCGGTTTATGTTTCTCCTCACGTTGTTCGACTTCCAGGCAGTAGTGATCTCGCTCTGCCTCTGGTATGTCTCCTGACTCGTTTAAGGAGACCGCCTCTTCGTCTTCACCACCGAAATGATCAAAGAAAATGTAGTTTTGTCTAGGATAATGTTGTTCTTCTGATTGAACCTGTTCCAGTGTGCTGCTGATTGGAGCTTCTTCCACGTTAATCAACGTTTGATGTATTGGGTTCTCGATTTCAAATAATGTGCCCGTATTTTTTGGTTGAGGATCTGCGTTGTGGCTTTTACTACTTGATTGTGAAATAAACTTTCCAGGCACTCTGTAGGACAATGGATCATTATGTGTACTATGTGAATCTTCATCACAAAATCCATTTATGGAAATTTTGGGATAGTTTTCGCTTGTTTGTGCTTGTTTATCACCTCCCTGGATCTGATGTTCTTGCTGATGTTTTATGAACTTCTCGCGAGTGGTTCCCATTGCTACTGCCCCCTGAAGATGATTCATGATTCCTCCTTTATATTTGGAGCTCGGACCATGGATCCCCTTCTCCTCTTGATCGTCTTGAGCTGAATCGTCTGCTTCAAATTTATCGGGAATTTGCTGGGAACTCAGCGGACTTTCCCTGACCAAAACATTCCTCCGAGGTGATGTGGACTCACGTGGACTCAATAATAGTGGTGTTTCCATCTCAACTACCTGAAAATTTGGAATCAAACCTTCTCCATGGTCAGCGAAGAGCTTGTGTTGCTTCAAATTCTCAGTCATCAGCAGCCTGTTCTCCTCTTTCAAGATCTCCAACTCTTCAAGCAGCATCCTCTCCAGCTCCTCATCTAGAGCAGATCTCCTCCCAGAGTCCGTTTCATCGTAATCATCTATGATCCCATCATAAGGCTCATGGAGAAGAGCTTCTTTCTCCAGCTGCATCTTGACGCATTGCTCCTGGTACTTGCTCACCTTCTTAAGAGACAACAAGTGAGCCTCTTCTTCCTGTTTAAGCTTCTCCTCCACAGCGTATTCCGCATCTTTTATCTCTTTTAATTCTCTTTTCAGTTGTTCTTGCTCCCTTTCAAGTGTAGATAGCAAATCTTCGTTTTCAGACTCAGATGAACTTTCGTCCGATTCCTGATGATAGCAAATAGCAATAGAACATAATAAGACCATAAGAGATATACATATATAGGTCTTTGAGGAAAAATATATTTGAGTGACAAAAATAACCATGCAGACGTACCGGTACCTGGACTGCTGTTTGGCTTGATGGGTTTTCCGGCTGAGAATCTGACGGTCCATATGTGCCTGTTTCAAAAGGAGGGTCCGTTACTTTGGATTTCAATGCATCCCTCGTCGACTGCTGGGATTGCATATTTGCTGCACGTATCGAATCATTTGGCACGACAGGACTCAATAACAACGGTTGTTCCTGTTTCGTAACTAAAGGTTCGTCGACTTCTTCATACGAATCCTGATCGCTGAAATATAAGACATTGAAAAGGTGATATTATTTAACAGAAGATCTTTGCAAAGGACTGGCTGACTATAAACATTTATTTAGAAACGACTGCCACTAGGCCATGTTTATATTTGGGTAATTGATTACTCTATCAGTGAAACAATTTTGCATTTTCCCCCCAGATATTGAACATTGTTTGCATTCATTGACGCATATATCTGTTAATGTCACACAGTGAACTAATTTTGGCTGAAATGTTTGCAAACCATCATTTTATTTTGGATTAATTGATGAGATTACACAGGAAGAGAAAAAAAATGTTCAAAGATTTACCTCTCAATATGATATGGCTTATTATCGTCGAGCATGTCGTCTACATCTCTTAGCATGACCCCAAATGCATGGGCATTAACATTCTCTGGGCCCCGATTAACACCAGACCTCCCCACATTGACCTCCTCCAGGCCCCGTCCGATATCAGTCCTACCCCTAAGCTTATGTCTCGCCTTCATCATCAGAGCCAGCGCCCGAAATTTGGCAAACACGTTCCCCCTGTCGTTCCCTTTGACTGATGGGAATAAAAGTTTTAGTTTACACTGTAAGAAATATTGGGCAAACACGGTTGATATGTTGCCCAACACTGGTCAACATATCAACAGGTTACACAGTTGATTTACCATTGCCCAATGTTGGATAATTATTTGCCAAAATATGTGAACAGTTGTGGTAAATACTGACCAATTCTGGGAGAAATAACCTTACCCAACCCCATGTTGCCCAACATTTCTTACAGTGTAGTTAGTAAACTCGTAAATGACAAAACGTAATAAGCTGAAACTTTCACATTATGTTTTGTTCACATTATGTATATCTGAGAAGCAGTTTTGCCAGCATTACCAATGCTGTACATTCCATTTAAAGGGACAATATCGTCATGATCAACAGGGCATGGAATCAGAGTGCTTGTTTTAGTTTAACTCAATGACTGAAAATAAAACCCCACATGATAAGGTCATATTACCGTAGCTGCTGAATAAATGATCCAGTAATTTTGAGTCACTGTGTTCATCTTAAATTAGGAAACCGATCCCATGCCCTGTTGAAAGTCTGCTCTGATCGTGACGATACTGTCCCTTTAATGGACCACAAGAAATGTCCCCTAAATGCTTGTGGTATTTCTCATTTAATAACTATTATTGTTAAATAATTAATAAATTGTTAAATTGATCATTATATAAACCTGGTCGAGGATGTTGCGTTGTGTCGTCTCCTTCCTCTTCTTCGTCCGCACCTTCTCGCCTCGTCTCCTCAAGATCTTCACATCCCTCAAGATTATTATTGATGTCTTGAAAAACGGAAAGGTCTCCGTCCACCCCAAGCATGAATCTAGCGAAAGCGGTCCCTTTGACAGAGACAAGCAAGTCGAAGAGCTCTTCAAGTTCCTTCATCTTGTTATATCCTGGATCATCATGTCCATCTTCCCCAACCGGAGAAGAACGTCTTATCTTCGCGTCTGTTGATGTTGAAACATCGGCAGATTCTCGGGGTCGTTGGGCTGCGAGGGCCGGTCTCGGGAACACGCGAAGTGCCTGTCGACGGAGTATATCGTGGAGTTTCATGGACGCTCGCTCGAGGTCGACCTTAAGCCGTTGGTTGTCAGCTCGGAGACTTGCTTTGTCGTTTGACAGCGTCTGATGTGATGGGAATATTTGTAGTCAAAAATGGTAAGTGATATTTTCAATTCGTTTTTATCTAAGGTTGATAATTACACTTTGGTATAGACTGTATTATTATTGATCAAGAAATATGCATAGAAACCACTTGTGAAATTATTAGCTCAGAGGGTTTCTGAAGTTTCTCAAAACTAGTCTCCTTACCTCAGCCACATTTTCTATGTTCTCCCTCTCCAGTTCAAGTGCCTCGATGTGCCCTTCCAGCCTCATCCTCTCTGCCGTGTGAGTTTCACAAAACTCCGCAAGCATCGTGGCGCTGTCCACCTATTATATTTGTCGGGAGAAATTGTAAGAATATCAATGAAAAAGAACTCTAAAAATTCACTCCAGTAAATCACAAACTTGTCCAGTATTTGGAAAGTATGCTAGTTTCGGGACCTTTCTCTTATTTATTATTTTTAAAATTAAAAACTAAATTAAAAATTATAATAATTTAAGAGTAGCTCCCCAAAACCTCCCAAACCCCCAAAATATTGATTCCATAATTTCTACTGTATGCCAAACCTTTATTTAAGGGTTGGATCACGAATTGACAATGAAAATGGCTCTGACAGCCTAAAAACAGCTTAACTTGACACATATAGTTTCATGTTTTTCCAAATATAATTTCGGACGGTTCTTTGGCTAAACACATTACACATTTAAGTTCTCATTTATTCCTCCAAATTATTTACAATTAAGCCTCATGTGATTGGTTAAGACAATCTTGTCTCCGACTGTTAATTATGCTACCATGCCTTAAAAATTAGCATAATATGAACTTGGACATGTTTACCTCCTCCAATCGCATTCTTTCTTGCAATTCTATGACAAACTTCTCGTGATTGGTTGAGATGGCTTCAAGACTCCGCCTCTTTGCTTTCTCTTCCATCAACTTAGACTGAGCCTCTCTGTGATTGGTCAGATCCCGCTGAAGATTTCTGATAATTTCATCTTGTTGTTTTAATGTCTGTAATTAAGTTATGAGATCGTCCAATAACAATAGAATAATCCTTTATTTTAATGACAAAACAATACAAAAGTAGTCTCCACAGATTCATCTTTAATAATTAAGAAAATTAATAAACATACCTTTGTATAATAATCTTGCTCATCTGATTTTCGTCTGATTTCATGTTTTTGTTCTTGAATCTTCTCCCTAGCATCCTCAAGGTGTTCCAGAGCCTTTGAAAGCTGACTGAGAAATGATTCTCGCTCTTTCTCTGCAGTATTACGGGATTCTTCGAGATTTTTAAGGTCATTTTGCAAAGACCATATCTGCCCAGAAAAAAAATCAATCATAAATCAGCCTTTCACGGATCGTGAATTTTCATAAACTGTCGTTTGATTGACAGGCTGGAACGGTATATTACTGTACCAACCTTCATCTGAAACTCTGACGTCATCTTCTCAAGCTCCACCCTCCTGACGTCATAGCTATTCAGTCTTTCCGTGTGCTCTTTGCAGACAGTATCCCGGATTCTCACGTCCTGCTCAAGTGTTTGGAGACGTTTGGATGCCCGACTCAAGTCAACCTCTAGCTCCTCCTTCAGAAGGCACATGTGTCTCAGCTCAGACTCTGAAGTTTGTAGTCTGGCTTTCAGTTCAGCTTTAAACAACATAACATCGAGTATCAATAAGATAAAGGTAAAAAAAACATACGTTTTTTTCTTATCCATTATTTTTAATGAATTACATGTTTTGAGACTTTGAGACTTTGAGACCTTGTTACTCTAAAACCATGCTAAAGACGATTTTTGTAGCTTAAAAATGTACCTGTCAATTCGTCCAGCTGCACGTTTGCTTGCTGACTCGCAGACCGGCCATTCAGCTCTCCTCTGAGCAAGTTGTTGTCAAGATGTAATGCGGACACCGTGTCTTCTAGACGGGCGACTTTGTTGCTCAGGTCGTACTTGTATTTCAAAAGCTGATTCAAGTTTCTGTAGAAAGGATGTAGAAATATAAAATCATGAATCTGCTTCCAAATTCTGTATTGAAATGTGAAGGAAAAACAATACACAACTAAAACAAAAACATAGAAAAAAAGGAAAAAAAACATATAAATAAAAAAAAAAAAAATAAAATAAATAAAAAATAAAAAAAAAGAAAGAAAGAAAGAACTAAAACAAGACATATCATATATTTGTTTATTCGCTTAATTATTCTTATCTTTAATGCCCCTCGAACAATCATATTGACAAAATAGGGGGACCTGGCCGCTACGCCAATATAGAGCTAGATGGCTCAGTTGGTGGAGCGCCAGCACGTCAATCCCAGAGGTCGCTGGTTCAAATCCCGCTCTGGTAGATTTTCATGTTCACTTCAAAACAATATTCTTTATAAACATATACACTTTGTATATTATTTAGTAACCGATATGAAAATAATCAACTTTTATCGAGGAAAAAAGCAAATTTAAATCAAGAATAACTGGAAAAGGATTGACAGGAAACAAACATCTTGTACGCACGTAGCCATCGTTGTTTCAAACAGCTGCCTCTCTGCTCTGCCATCATCTAACGCATCCTCAAGAGTCTTAATGCGTTCTTGAAGAATCAAGTTGTGATTTCTCATTTCCTATAAAGTTAAAACATAACAATATTTCTTACCAGTCAACCTAATAATGATGATATTGTGATCATATAACCGCGTTTAACGTGTCGGAACCCACTGATTAACACTCCCACGCGTTTAAAGGGAAGGTATAACATTGGTAATTACCTGATTACAAGATTAATGAATTATTAAAATATTCGATAGCTACAAGTTGGTTGGTAAAGGTACCGATATTCCTAAAGTGCTCTCAATTGAGGTCCTTTAGGTTGGTAAGCAGTTTGCAACAGCTAATTCTCCATTTAATTTTAAAAAAAATCACAAACAAATAAATTATCCACATTTTCAAAACAATTGCCAGACGGTAACTTTGGTTGTAAAAAGTGTTTTCTGTAAGAATTTTGAATGCTTTTTCGCACTTTTCTCGTGACTAAGAATCTGCATTGAGCTGAAAATTTCACAGGTTGATCGTTAAATGTGCATCTTGAATCAAAGAAAGTGTAAGCCTACTCATAAAAACAATTTTGCCAAAATTACCAATGTTGAACCTTTTCTCTATCGACAAAATTATTCCAGCATTATTACGCCAACAATAACCATTTTGACATCTAGGACACTCCTGTTAAATTACTGATAAGCCGAGACATACATTTACTACCTAATACGGATTTTAAAAAATAAAAAAATAAAATAAAATATGTTTAAAAGACAATTTTTAAACAGTAAAAGTGTTTGGTAACACATGATCGATTGAAATATGAAAGATGTAATCGGCTGTGAATTTGTATATTTGTCCTCTCACCTCGTTCTCAGAATTTGTTTGATCTCTTCTGTAAAGCACCTCGTTCTCTTGCATCATCTTAACAGTTGCCTCCCTCCTCCACCAGAGAAAGAGGATGATGCAGTGCAAGAAGAGGGAGGGGTCGAGGTTGCAAGAGGGTCCTCCTTCCTTCTCCACCTGCTGGAAGATGTGCCGCAGTGCCTTCTTGTTCTAAAAGGGAAAGGTGTGGTGATGGGGATGAGGATGGTTTCTATGGTGATGGTGACATCGTGGGGGGGGTAATGAGCAATGATGACGATGAATATGTTATGAAAATAACTTTTTAGTAACAAGTTTTTCATTCCAAAGGCACATAGGCCTAATGACAGTAATCGTGAATTTGCGCCTTAACTAAGAAGCATACCACCGTACATTCCTAATACTTTGCCAACAAACTCACTGATAACCTCCTCAATGTCAAAAGGGCGTGACCAGTTCTTGCAGTTTAGTCACGTCAATCAGGGTGGAACCACGATTTGTGAACCACGAAGGTTTTTATGAAAGGAAATGTGGTAGTCGCTTTGTTAAAAAACGTCTTATGGTCTCTCTAGAAAGCTTAAATGCATGTTTTAGTGTTTTAAAGACTACAATTTTGATACAAGTCACAAGAATTTCATTGGCTAGTCGGATTTTACACATTGTAATGTTTTCAAATGTATATGTCTCTGTGCTTTGTTGACGTAATTTGAATTGGGGAAATCGAATAAATAAATAATAAATTAAAACAAATTATAATAAAAACATCGACAAATTTTTCAATGGCACCCCCAGTATTTTGATCCGCCCATGCCAAACATTGAACTTCTACTGTTGATTGTCCTGTTTTGGTAGTCTACGGCCCTTTTTAGTCTCGATCGCCCCTTGACTGTAAGACTAGCGTAATTACTAGGCAAACCAACCTGTTCGGTGTCAAGTTTGATGGCTGACCACTCTCCTTTCGCTGGTAACCTTACATGTTTCACCCATCCATTGTGACTGACTTGTTTTATCCTCATCTCGTCTTTAATGTGCTTCATTTCGGTCGCCATGGCCTTGACGTTCTCTGAGAGAGCATTATTTTTCTCTTTCTCGCGGTGAAGTTTCCGGCGCAGATCTTTTTCTCTTGCCTGAGGCATTTGTACAAGATGATCTTCGTGACTTAAGAGGTCTACTTGCCTATTTGTTTGCACTTGAAGGGATTGTACACCGTTGGTAAAATGTCTGTTACTAAATGCATGCATTTGATTGGTGATGAGTTGGGCTCATCATTACAATCACTTTCACACCGTAGGTCTGTTGCCACCCTTAGTTTATTCTACAGATATTATCATGGTAATTGTTCCACCGGTCTATCCAACTCGGTTCCTCCCGTTACGGTGTTTGAGCGTGAAACTTGGCTTTCCGCCTCTTCTCACCCATACACCCTAGCTATACCTAGATGTAGAACAAAAAGCTATACTAATAGCTTTTTCCCACGTGCTGCATCTCTTTAGAATTCTTTGCCTGGTGCATGTTTCTCTTCATCCTACGATCTATCCTGTTTCAAGAGGAATCTCAATTCCCACATTCAACTCCTCCGAGTCTATTTACATTTTATTTTTCTTCTATTGTAGCCCTGTACCTTGAGTGGCTTTTAGCCTTGTTCAGGGCGAATATGCACAAACAAATAATGTTATAAGAATATGTTATAAGAATGAAGAGATATGTATAGAAACCAAATTATGGAAGTTTCAGCTTGTGTCATTATAAACAAGACAATAGTGACGATGCATTCAGGTTTGTTTGTACGTATTCTAATGTGGAAAATGGATCATGGCCGTGTTTCATTTCAAAATGTGTAATACATTTCACATTTTCTTAAAAAATGACATCATGTCAGACGGGATAACTTCTCAGGATGTTTGGGGACCATTACTAAGTCCACATCAAGTAAATTTTTAGATTATAATTCAGTCATTTTGTAATCGGTCAATTACCAAAGGTTTACATTCCCTTTAGGAAGAAGATTTAAGAGTTTGCAACGATAGAGTTGCGGGGAAAACATTTGAATATATATTTGTTGTTATAGTTTCTTGGTTGAGAGAACAAGCACATTATTTTGTTGTCTGAATAAGGAAACCGACAAGACAATACAATGAAAGAAGAGACTAGAGAAAGTGGAAAATAATAAATGAAGATGTAACGAGCAAAGCAAAACGGAAGCAATTAACACTAGATGCATATATCAATGACATTTATTTAAATAATAACACCATTAACAGCAAAGTGTCATACGTGTACATATGGTAGATTATGTTATATTATAGTAATTATGTTATGAATAACTTTTAGACTTTGGACTTTTGTACAATTAATAAATACAATATAAAATTGATTAGGAAATAATGTTAACATTATGAGATTTAAGGCTTTGCATGGTGGAGTATTGATATTGTTTTGGTTTGCGGTAACACCATGTGTTTATCTCAGCTATCGGTAAGTGAGATTATGGTTCAGGGGAAGAACCAATATCGGGCAACTCGTTTATCAACTATCGCTAGGTGAGAATGTGGTTCAGGGAGAACCATGGGGACTTCACAGGGTCTTCTCTATGTTAACATTTATAGGGAAACTATATTTTTGGGGGTTTACTATTCCCCTTGTGACAGACAAAACAAATTAACTAGACATTTAACAGTTACAGGATAATGACATTACATAAAAACAGGATACAGAGACAGAGCATTGGTGAAAGAATCAGAAGAGTAAAGTGATGGATTAATTAAGGTGCTGACCGGGGAGTCCTCATGGACTACAAATGCAGCAAGACTGAAACCTTTTTCAGAGACCCTCGAAACAACTAGGCGGTGTACCAGGGAGGGATAAGGATATGGACCATGGCCGGTGTGTTGTTGGCATGACCACCATGACATTTCAGCCGATATTTGGCACTTTACACAACGGTTTAGCACTTGGTTCAATTGTCTAAAATATGCACATGGAAGAGTACAATTTAATAGGAAAAAGAGATACAGGATGAGTATCAAATTAAACGAAATGTTCAAACCTTGAGTTTTCCGTTCTCATTTCCAAGTAATCCCTCAATCGAAGAAAGCTTCAAAGCGCTCTGCTGTCTACAGCTATCTAGTCTTCGCTCGAGGTATTGTACTTGCTCATCTAGTAAATTCACCTAGAGTTAAACAAGGGTTTTGGGTACAAATTAAGACAAGACAATGCGATTAAAACAAATTCCAGTAGTTTCCATCGACATGTTTTTTCCAGGTAGCCGTATCAAGCCTATGGAGTGGGGGGGGGGGGTGTTACGGTGTGTTTTTCCAAACATAATGATATATCGATCAGAACAAAGGCAGGTGAACTTTGGAACAATCTTCCTTGTCAACTTCGCCAACACCAATACCTGTCATCATTCAAATCATCCCTCAAATCATCCCTGTCGTTTCTCTGTTTTATTTAGATTGTATTTATGCGCCATGAGCGTGATGCTTGGCGGATACCGGCTCTTTACTAAGTGTTCATTATTATTACTATTATTATTATCCTTGACATGTTATTAACATAACAATAGAATATAGATTCCTGAATCCATTACCCTTCAATTAATCAAAATCGTCGTCGTCCTCATCGTCGTCGTCTTCACTTGTTTTCTCACCTTTCTTGTCATTTCTCCCAGGCGTCTTGTGTCTTCCACCTTCTCAACCATCGTCGTCATCTGTTGGCGGAGGTGACTGTTCTCAAGAGCGATTTCCTTTTCCTGATCCATCTCAAGATGAAGCTGCGTTCTCGTCTTCTCCAAGATTGCTCTGATTCCTTCCATTTCATCCTATGTTTAATATTTACATATTTATATGAAAAACTCTGCTCCCGTAAAATGAGAGTAAAATCGGCATTTCAAAATTTAGACTGTGGTATTTGCAGATTCTCTAGGAAATGAGCTTTCCAACGGTACCTAACTCTTGGGGTTAGGGTTAGGGTTAGGGTTAGGGTTGGGTTAGGGTTAGGGTTAGTGTTAAAGGTTAGGGTTAGGGTTAGTGTTAGGGTTAGGGTTAGGGGTTTGAGGTTAGGGTTAGGGTTAGGGTTAGGGTTAGGGTTAGGGGTTAGGGGCTTAGGGTTAGGGTTAGGGGTTTGGGGTTAGGGGTAGGATTAGGGTTAGAGTTAGGGTTGGGTTAGGGTTAGGGTTAGGGTTGGGGTTAGGGTTAGGGTTAGGTTCGGGGTTGGGTTAAGGGTTTGGGGTTTGAGGTTAGGGGTTAGGGTTAGGGTTAAGGGCTGGGGATAGGGTTAGGGTTAGGGGCTTAGGGTTAGTGTTAGGGTTAGGGGTTTGGGGTTTGGGGGTTAGGGGTAGGATTAGGGTTAGAGTTAGGGTTATGTTAGGGTTAGGGTTAGGGTTAGGTTTGGGGTTGGGTTAGGGGTTTGGGGGTAGGGTTAGCTTTGGGATTGGGGTTAGGGTTAGGGTTAAGAGTTATGGGTTTGGGGTTAGGGTTAGGGTTAAGGGTTTGGGGTTAGGGTTAGGGTGGGGGTAATGGTTAGGGTTAGGGTATGGTTAGGGTTAGGGTTAAGGACTAGGGTTAGGGTTAGGGTTAGGATTAGGGTTAGGATTAGGGTTAGGGTTAGGGTTAGGGTTTGGGATTTGGGTTAGGGTTAGGGTTAGGATTAGGTTAGGGTTAGGGATTAGGATTAGGTCAGGTTTAGGGATTAGGGTTAAGGACTAGCGTTAGGGGTTTGGGGGTTAGGGTTAGGGTTAAGGGTTAGGGTTAGGGTTAGGGTTAGGATGAGGGTTAGGGTCAGGGTTTGGGTTAGGGTTAGGGTTAGGGTTAGGGGTTAGGATTAGGTCAGGGTTAGGGGTTAGAGTTAGGGTTAGAGGTAGGGGTTAGGTTTAGGGGGTTACAGGGTTAGGGTTAGGGTTAGGGTTACGGTTAGGGTTAGGGTTAGGGTTAAGGTTAGGTTTATGGTTGGGGTTAGGGTTAGGGTTAAGGGTTATTGGTTTGGGGTTAGGGTTAGGGGTTAGGGTTAGTGTTAAGGGCTCGGGTTAGGGTTAGGTTAAGGGTAGGGTTAGGATTAGGTTAGGGTTAGGGGTTAGGATTAGGTCAGGGTTAGGGGTTAGGGTTAGGGTTAGAGGTAGGGGTTAGGTTTAGGGGGGGGTTATAGGGTTAGGGTTAGGGTTACGGTTAGGGTTAAGGTTAGGGTTATGGTTGGGGTTAGGGTTAGGGTTAAGTTAGGGTTATGGTTGGGGTTAGGGTTAGGGTTAGGGTTAGGTTTGGGGTTGGGTTAGGGTTAGGGTTAAGGGTTATTGGTTTGGGGTGAGGGTTAGGGGTTAGGATTAGGGGCTAGGGTTAGTGTTAAGGGTAGGGTTAGGGTTAGAGTGAGGGTTAGATTAGGGTTAGGGTTAGGGTTGGGTTAGGGTTAGGGTTAGGGTTAGGGTTAGAGGTAGGGGGTTAGGGTTAGGGGTTAGGTTTAGGGGGTTATAGAGTTAGGGCTCGGGTTAGGGGTTTGGGGGCTTAGGGTTAGGGTTAGGGTTAGGGGTTTGGGGTTTGGGGGTTCAGGGTTAGGGTTGGGGTTATGATTAGGGTTAGGGTATGGTTAGGGTTAGGGTTAAGGACTAGGGTTAAGGACTAGGGTTAGGGTTAGGGTTAGGGTTAGGATTAGGGTTAAGGATTAGGGATAGGGTTAGAGGTAGGGGGTTAGGTTTAGGGGCTTAGGTGTAGGGGGTTATAGGGTTAGGGTTAGGGAGTAGGGTTAGGTAGTAGGGTTAGGGTTAGGTTTGACTTCGTAAGTCCTATACCAGCAAATACAATAATAATAATAATAATTTATTCATTTCTAATGCGCAAATTCCATAAAGAAATGTTCAAATGCGCAGTACATGTACAATAAAAATTCCAAATAGAAAAACTTATTTAGACTATACACTTACATACAATTTAAAAAGAATCGATCATTTAAGCATGTGACATAATAATAGATAAAAGTTAAATATATATACACCATGACACAAAACAAAAAACAAAAATGCATCGAACATCCACAGCAAAATGACAATCAAATTCAATACTAAAACTAAAAATAAGATTAGACACCACAAATTATTACACAACAAATTTCTAATAAAACCAAGACAATAATTAAACTTGCATGCATAGCATAATCTAACAGCGAAATGACAATTAAAATTCAATATTAAAACTAAAAATAAGCTTAAGACATCACAATTTATTACATCTTATAAAGAAGTGTTCAAATACGCAGTACATGTACAATAACAATTAAACTATAAATAGTTTACATTCAAATTTAACACTACAACAAAAACCCGCAATTTATTCACACAACATATCTTACACCAAGAACACAAGCAATTTATTAACACAACATATCCTGCACCAAATAGCACAATCCCTCTTCATAGCGATCAGTAAAAAGCAATCCCCAAAAAATGAGTTTTCAACAAAGATTTAAAAGTATCTATGCTATCTGCTTTCCTAATATTAATCGGTAGAGCATTCCAGAGCTTAGGGGCAGCATACTCAAAAGCACGGTCCCCTAAAGCGACCTTATGCTCATATTGTGGAAAGAGGTCACAATAATTTACATAACTGCCTAATTTGAATTTATAATGATTACATATTGGCACCCTATTTTGAATATTTGCATATTTTTAATATATTTCCAATATGGCCTTAGCCTGCACATTTTAAGTATGAAAGGCAAATCGTACTCATCTCCGCAATAAACATGTAACATAGTCTATATTATTTTGTCAGAATATGTAACATTTGAATATTTTCACGATTGAAAGAGTATAATTATTTAGAATACAATAGATCTCACTATTAATTTAGAAATGTAAATTCATCATCCCTAACCATGGAATTTATCCTACAAGCGCGCAATCTACAACAGTGCTCGATATCGGGGCTCAATATGCATTTCCAAGTCACGGCGACCCTGACTTGCTTCCCAAACGGAACTTGAAGAAATTCTCAATATATTTCCCGTCTTGAAAAATAACAAAAATCTGACCCAAGTGAGGAATTCATCTTTATTTATTGATTACATTAATATTCAGAGATGGAAATGTTTATAATTCAGAAATATAATGTGGTGTGAACTATAGGCCTGCTATTCCCCGCACGGTATTTTGTCCATAGGACTTTCGTCACAGCTCAAGTGAACTGCCAAATGCATACATTTTTATAGGTTTTGAAACAAACCCCAATTCTGCTTTCTATAGTCTATACTATTTGTCTTATTCGACTTATAATTTTTCTCTTCATAATAGTGAACTCTAAAAACAGTTACCGGTAGCCTAAGTACAAGTTCCACTCACTTGAAAATGCAGTATGGCTGGTTGAAGAACAGCAGAGCATCTCAGATTTATGTGTTCGAATTTAAGCTTCAAATGCGTCTGTTTTGGTGCATTGGCATTAAGCTCCAAATAAAATTCGGACCCCCCGTGATTTCCCCCTTTTCATATGTTTGATGGATTGTCATATGATATAGTCAAAAGGCATACGCCTTTGTACCACAGTTGTAAACTTAGACAAGGGGCTTTATAACCCAACACCCGTTGCGTAGTACCCGACGTATATACAGACTAGTGGTTCAATGAACTGTCTTACATTAGACATTGGAAAACGTACATAAGAAAAACACACCGTATTTCTCTTCTTTGAATGAGGTATTTATCATTTTCTCCTGAACAGAAAGCAGCACGTTTATCTTACAAATCCAGTCTCAAGAACCCCGGAAAAAAACACACAGAGAGAATATGAACAAAATACTGTAAAACCCTTCTGGATGGCTGATATATATATTAAAAACATGTTTCAATTAAATCAATTTTTTTATCACCCAAATTAAATAAATCTTTATCACCCAAAGTAAATGAATTGTTTATCACCCGACGCAAGATTTCATTAACCTATAAATATCGCAGAACCCGTTGCTATATAGAGTTCTAGATAGCCAGATAATCGTCATCGGGCAAGCTCGGTGGTCGAGAGATTAAGACGCCTGCACTAATTAGGAGGAGGTCGTGGGTTCGAATCCCGTCTGAGTCGCCTGTGAAGTTTTGTTTCCACAGACAGAGAATACAGTGCTATACACACGTCGGTGTAGGGCAAAATTAAATCAATTGTTTATCACCCGACGCAAGACTTCATCAAACTATAAAAACATGTTTCCTTTCAATTGACAAGTTGTGTGTTTGCAAAGTAGGAGATCTTCAGAAGGTCAAGATGTATCCTATACCGGTGGTTCGTCAAGGGGCCACCGTACTTATTTATGGCCTATATACTAAGATTCAATGTGTCAGATGTTAGACAGTCCCAAACTGTAGCCCTATCAGCATATCGACAATATTATTTAAAAACACACTCAGCGTTAGGGTGTGTGCTCAGCGCAAAACTGTAATAATTATGGTTTTCATTTGAATTTGGAGTATCTATAAAAAATGCCTTCAAATTACAAAACAGAGCCTATAGGCCTCTATACCGTCTACCGCCTGAGGATCAACCATCCGTGTATTACCCTCGTAATTTCAATAAGCAGATATCTATTTTTGTACACGACAGCGTGTTGAAAACAATCAGCGTTTACGCACTCAACCGATAAAATAATTATGTCAACCTGCGATTCAGTCCATCTAAGTCCACACATCACGGGGTAAACTCCCTATAGAGGAAAGACAAACCTAATTGGGTTTACGATTTTTTATATAACAACGGAGTAGTATGGTTGATGGGGGTCCCAGGACACCCTCCAAAAAAATCATTTTCTCTGGGTACCTATAGGGGATTTTAACAAAGTTTAAAAACAGATTTACTGTTTTTAAACATATTCTCTGGGTACCTATAGGGTTTTTTATATATTTTTTTTCCTTTTTTATTTTCTAAATATATATTGATTAGACCATGGAACGAGAAACAGCGCCCAAACAATATTTATCAAAATGGACATTGGAACAGTTACAAGATTTTGTGAAAGAACATATACAATCTAGTAGATCTCCAACACGTATATTTCCAAACAGCAAGGGCAAATTCAATAAACGCGTTTATTACGAATATGTGAAAAATTATTTAAAACAACAAAAACCAAAACCATTGTATAAATTCAATTTAACCGAATTGAAAGAGCGTATAAATGTTGAAAAAATAAATATACCTAGACACGGCTCGGGTAAAAGAGAGCAGTTGATAAAAAAAGACTACATCGATGCTATTATTTTATAAAAGGTTTTACGGGCAAGAAGCAGAGTTGAGATTTAACCCACGGATTGACGGTGGAAGATATTTGCGTGAACGAAGAATGACGGTTCCACCGAATCACAGCAAAGAAAAAGATTTAAACATTTTTTCACAAGCGGTAAAACCAAAGATTATTGCCAAGTTAGGCGAAGACTTGAAAGAATTTAACGCGTGCAAGTTTATGATATATATACGAATTAAATTACTTAAAGAAAGACAAAATGGTTCATTCGATGAAGCCGAACCAAATTTTCATAACAATAAACAAATTGTTTTATTAAATTTAGACAACATCGAAAATGTACTTGATGATGTTTTTTCGCAAATTGCTGAAGCTTTAGAAAAATATACGAGAGAGGGTAGCGGGTGGGAAATAGATCGTATCATCGATATGAACATTAGAATTAGCAAGTATCAACCTTTGAGAGGTGGTAGTTATATAGAGCTATGCGACTATGTAAAAAATAAAACGGCGTGCATCAACGTAAAAAACAATGACGATAATTGTTTGCGATGGGCGCTGCGCAGCGCTCTTTTTCCCGTGAAAATTCATCCAGAAAGAACGAGTAAATATTCAACGAGCGATGGTTTAAATTTTAACAATATCGAAACACCAACACCAATCTGCCAAATAAAAAAAGTAGAAAAACAAAACAATATAGCGATAAACGTTTTTGGTTGCGAGTCAAAAACGATACTAGTTTACAAACTTAGCGAACAACCCGCGAAACTAGATCGCATAAATTACTATTGATTCATAAAGAAGCTAGATCTCACTACGTTTGGATTAAAAACATGAATAAGTTACTTTTTGATCAAACGAAACATAAAGAACGTAAACATTTTTGTTTGAGATGTTTACAAGGTTTTTCGACAGAAACGTTTCTCGAAAATCACGTAGAAATGTGTAAGGGAATAGACGACAGACCAACAGCAGTTGTTATGCCGGAAAAGCATAAAAACGATAAGGTTAAATTTATAAATTTTCATAAAAAGATGAAAGTTCCATTCGTAATATACGCTGATTTTGAAAGCATTATTAAAAAGGTTGTTGATGAAAACTCTACCAACACTAAAAAACTACAAGAACACGTCGTTTGCGGTTATTCATACATCGTTGTGCGATGCGACGGTGTGACTAGCGCCCCCTATACGTACAGGGGAGAAGATGCGGCTAAACACTTTTTAAACGAGTTAGAAAAAGAATCAAGAACTATCAACGAAATATTTAAAAACCCTCTTAAAATAATAATGACGGAAGAAGATGTAGAAGATTACAACTCTGCGAGCGAGTGTTGGATATGTGAAAAGGGATTTTTTGAATGTGATGATGCAAAGTTTGCGAGAGTAAGAGATCATTGTCACATTACCGGTAAGTATAGAGGCGCGGCGCACAACTGTTGCAATTTAAAACTGAGTTTAAAACCAGACAAAACTTTTATTCCGGTTGTGTTTCATAATTTACGAGGCTACGATTCTCATCTCATTATGCAGGCTGCGGGTAAAACGAAAGGAAATTTAACGTGTATCGCAAACAATATCGAAAAGTATATTTCTTTTAGTATTAATCAACTACGGTTTATAGACAGCGCTCAATTTTTATTGGCGTCGTTGGATAAACTCGTAAAATCAAACGATTCTTTTCCAATTACAATCAAACTTGAACCAGATTTAGAAAAATTTAATCTGTTAAAAAGCAAGGGTATTTATCCTTACGAGTACATGGATAGTTTCGAAAAATTCAAAGAAACTCAACTTCCCGCGCAAGAATCTTTGCATAGTAGTCTAAACGATAGTAGCATTACTGAAGAGCAATACGAACACGCAAAGAACGTTTTCAACAGGTTTGATTGTAAAAACTTGGGTGATTATCACGATTTGTACGTGCGTACGGATACTTGCTTATTGGCGGATGTATTTGAAAACTTTCGCGTTACTTGTACACGAGAGTACGGTTTGGACCCGGCTAATTATTATACGAGTCCTGGGTTAAGTTGGGACGCTTTATTAAAACATTCGAAACAAACTTTAGATTTGTTTACAGATATTGACATGCATTTATTTATGGAGAGGGGCATTAGAGGAGGAACGTGTATGGTGAGTAAACGATACGCTAAAGCAAACAATAAATACTTGTTCGATTATGATAAAACGAAACCATCGAGTTACATTATGTATTTAGACGCGAACAATTTATACGGCCACGCGATGAGTCAACCTTTACCGACCGGTAATTTTAAATGGTTGAGCGAAAAACAAATTGACAAACTCGAGAAACAAGGATTTAAAAACAATAAAGGATACATTTTAGAAGTCGGTTTAGAATATCCAACTAGTTTACACGATTCTCACAACGCGTTTCCACTCGCTCCAGAATCATTAATAGTACCGAAAGAATGGATGAGCGACTATCAAAAAGGGTTGCTAAAAGACAAACCGGCTCCAAACGTTGTAAAATTAGTTCCAAATTTATACGATAAAAAAAACTACGTAGTTCATTATCACAACTTAGAATTGTATTTACAACTCGGTATGAAACTAACTAAAATTTATAAAGTTTTAGAATTTGATGAATCATGTTGGATGAAATCGTACATTGATTTAAACACACAGCTCAGAAAAGACGCAAAGAGTGATTTTGAAAAAGATTTGTTTAAACTTATGAACAATTCAGTTTTTGGTAAAACGATGGAAAATGTACGAAATCGCATTAACGTGAATTTGAAGCGATTAAACGATGAAAAATCAGAAAATCAAATTCGCGCGCTCATTGCGAAACCAAATTTTGCCGAGGCTAGGATTTTCGATAACGAACTAGTAGCGATTCACATGCACAAAACAAAACTCGTTCTCAACCGCCCGGTATACGTAGGAATGAGCATACTGGATTTATCTAAACACTTAATGTATGATTTTAATTACAATCATTTGAAACAAAACTACAGCAGTGAGTGCGAGTTAATCTACACGGATACGGATAGCTTGTTACTCGAAATTAAAACTAAAGACGTGTATAAAGATTTGTGTAAAAACAAATCTCTATACGACTTTTCAAATTACAAACAACAACATTTTTTACATTCTGAAGCAAATAAAAAAGTGATCGGTAAAATGAAAGACGAGTGTGCGGGCGTGCTAATTTCTGAAGTTGTTTGTTTAAGACCAAAAATGTATTCGATACTTTTATCAGACGAAAAACAAATTAGAAAAGCTAAAGGTGTTAAAAAACAAGTTTTAGAACAACAAATTAAACACAACCGATATAAATAGTTTTATCTCTTAAAAATACTCTACATCACCCCATGAGTTTTATTAGACATGAAAAACATAGATTATATACAACGCGAGTAAATAAAATATCGCTATCTCCTCTAGACACAAAGAAACACATTTTAGAAAACGGAATAGATACTTGCGCTTACGGCCACTATAGTCTTAACGTTTAACGCGCAACTATAGTCTTAAACGCTAGCGTTTAATAGGGGGATTTTGTGTATCTCGAGGGATAATTTGTAATTCTTCTCTTACAAAACTACGAGCGGGACCTCCTTCTAAATAATACAATATGGGTTGATTCACAGCTTTTATCGTTTTAGATATTCTATATACTGCTATACTCCATATAGGATCTGTGGCGCGGCGTCTCGTATCTTTTTCAGCTTCACCAGGCGCGTATAGATACCGAACCACACTGTTGTTTGGGATTCTTTTTTCGTTCTTTTTAACGCTTGCTGGCGAGGCTGGATTTTGCTCAACAGAGCTCAATTTAATCGCATCTTTAGGTTTCAAATTAATTAGTCGAGTTGTCTCATTATTTAATGCTTTTACGACTAGCGGTAATCTTTTAACCCATTCTCTATTTCTCTTTTCAGTCGCTATTTCTTTAGCGTATTGATGAGAAAATAATCTTTCTGCTAACGTTCTATTAAATCGCTCTACTATACCCTGCGCTCTATGATTACCAGCTTCGCTTCTTTGAATTTTTACATTATGTTTACCCATTGTTTCGTTAACGCTACTCATAAATTCTTTTCCAGGATCGACTTGCAGAATTTTAGGCCAAGTGAGCGAGCTACGTTTATAAATTTTTTCAAACGCGTTACCAACTTGAATAGCGGTTTTATCGGTTAACGGTTCTGCTTCTTTATACCTACTAGCTTCATCTACAATTGTCAACGCGTACTTGTAAGTCTTTTTATTTATAATGTCGTGAGGAAGAAACAGCAAATCTGCTTGATGAACTTCATTTGGTTTTTCAAACGTACTATTACTACTGGTTGGTCTTGGAATATATTTAGGGTAGGGTAAATAAATTTGCCACAGCGCTTGCTTTTTTATCCACTGTCGAACTAATTTTACATTCACCTTTGTTTCTTTAGCTAATTTATTAATTGCATCTAGACCTTTGTAGTATCCTCTTTCGCTATAATAAGCGTTTTGTAACTTTCTCTCATCCATTTTATAGATATAAACATATTTTATTCAGAATTCATAACATTACTCGGCAAAATTCCTTGTTTAACTAGCCACATTTGCGTCATCCCACCCGCGGCAACGACCGTAGTGAGTTTTAACCCATCTTTTATATCTAATTTCCCTAAATCGGCAGGTTTTATTTTAAATATCTTTTCACCCAACATGCTGTATAAAACGACTAAAAGAGTCATAACGGCGCTGTGATAAGCTGAATTAGCGATTCCTTTTGTGTCCATATTTATATTAGTTAAATATAATAATTAAAAAATTTAAAAAAACTTTATTCCATTTCAAAAACAGTTGGTTTACTATCTGGCTTTTCGTTAGAGGCGGCTAAAGTTTGATTTTCGTTAGAGACGGCAGGTTTACTAAAAAGATAGTAAGCGCCTAAACCTCCAACGAACAAAGCAATAGCGATATAGTAGTAGTTGTTGGAGGTTGTTGTTTCGCTCGTTGGTGTTTGTAACGTTACGCTTTTCGTTGGTGCGTGTTGAGCACCTTTTTTTAATTCTTGTTTTTTCTTTTTATTAAGTTCGGCGAGTTTTTTACCAGCCGCGACTCTGTTTGTATTTTTTGGTTTAGTCGGTGGTTTTGTTACTACCCTCATCTCGTTTGGTACAACTTGCGTCTGTTCCGGTTGTGCATTCGCTTCCATCTCTTTTATTATCTATACAAGATTCTTCTTTTCTTTTTAAATGTTTTACCGTAATTAGAGTTGCACTTAGCGGCGCAACTAACATACCGTACTTGTAGTATATTTCACACGCTACGGTACTAAGCATGCTCGAAATGAATGGATCTTTTTCTAAATCTGTAATTAATTTACTTTCATTATCAATTTCAAAACTATAACCGTATAAATCAACGCGATTTAAACCGAGTCCTAATAATTTAACGTATAACGTTAGAATGGCACTACCTAAACTTTGCGTTATATCGCGATCTAATTTGGTTTCGTATTGCGTGTGTAATGCATCACGCTCTTCCGTAGACAATGACTCAATATCGTTAACGCTATACTCTTTGCCGAAAAACTTTTTCGAATCTCCTCCCGCTACAACCGATAAAAGACGTTTATCTCGTAGCTTTTGTTTTAACATCTGCGTGTCATCGCTTATATTAACACCTGCAGACGTAGAGTTTAGCATAGATGGATTTTCAGATAATATTTTAGCAACTTGTTCCATTTATTATAAGTGTTTATAGAAAAATCTGTTAAATTTAAAAAAATATATAAAAACCAATCAGAAGCTCGTTGCTTTTGTTTAAACAACAATATGTCGTTTAACTCGGTTTCGTTAGCGTCTATTAATAACGTGAGTTCCATTTATTAAAGTGTTTTATAATTATACAAGCAATTGTTAAGTAAACTAATAACGACCTATGGGTAACCTATGGGTAATTGCTCTTAACTTGTGGGTAACCTATGGGTAATTGCTCTTAACTTGTGGGTAACCTATGGGTAATTGCTCTTAACCTATGGGTAATTGCTCTCTACCTATGGGTAATTGCTAAACGACCTGTGGGTAATTGCTCTCTACCTATGGGTAATTGCTCTCGACCTATGGGTAATTGCTTAACGACCTATGGGTAATTGCTCTTAACCTGTGAGTAATTGCTCAACGACCTATGGGTAATTGCTCAACGACCTATGGGTAATTGCTCAACGACCTATGGGTAATTGCTAAACGACCTATGGGTAATTGCTCAACGACCTATGGGTAATTGCTCAACGACCTATGGGTAATTGCTCAACGACCTATGGGTAATTGCTAACGACCTATGGGTAATTGCTCAACGACCTATGGGTAATTGCTCAACGACCTAGTCACGTATTTCATAACCGGTAGGTTGATCTGTTTTTAAAATCAATTTGCGGTGTTTAACTTGTTTTAATTTTTCATGAATTTCCATTCTCAACTCTTTCGTCGGTACGACATCATTTTCTCTCAAACAATTCTCGTACGAGTCTCTATCTTTACAATAAAATAAACACACCCATTTGAGTTGTTCTCTAAAATCTTTTAATACGCTATTATATTTTTGTGAAAGAATCCAACAGCTGTGTTTAACGTGCCTTCCGCTAAAAGCTAATTGTGTAATCATACATTTATTATTCTCGTTGTATTTTTTATAATGCAACTGTTTGTTTGCGCTACAATCATCAATAATAAACAACGTTTCATATCCTTTGAGAACCTCGCTATATATTTCTATCGCTTTGTTTAACGTATAATCTTTTAAATCGTCAACGAGTACTCGCTCATCGTTCCAAATCCATTTTCTATTTTGATAAGTTTCGTTGTCACCGATAGTGGGACATAATATGACGATCCTTTCAAAATGATTTAAATATTCTTTTTGTAACGAGTCTAAAACAAATTCGGTTTTTCCGCATCCCGTTTGACCGCAAATTAACGCGGCGTGTGGATATTTAGGCAACATTTTCTTTTAATATTAGTACTAATAATCTACGGATTCAAAACGCGAGTTTCTAATGTTTAGTTGCGCGTCCATGATAATAAAAGTATACATGTTTAGTTCACCCGCATTTTCCGCTTCTTTTTCAATTTGAATGGTAATTCCTTCACTCAAGTTTTGTACTCGTCTTCCGCTTCCGTGTAATTTATTGTCGGTGCTAGTTCTTAAATCTAAAAATAAACCGTATCGATTAAGTAAATAATTGCCTAGTTTAACGTTTGATAAATTTAGAGCTTGCGCAACTTGTATAGCGTGTTGCTCGTTCGAGTCGCCGAAATATTTTGAAATCTCTTCCCATTGTTGATACCTTTTCATCCCGTGCGCGTAGAGTTGATTGGGGACGCCTTCGATGGTAATCGAAACTTTGTTTATTTTTGGATTATAAAACTTGTTGCTTTCTTGTACGTTGGGTTCTCTAAATAAAAACAATATTCCTTTCATACTTTTTGCCGGTGTATTTAAATTTATATTCCACATTGTATCGCGTTTGTTTAACGGAGTCACGCTCTGTCTCAGTACGCGATCAAACAATATACTTAGTCTATTACTATATTGATTTCTAATCGTTCGAGCGAGTTCCGGCATATGAACGACTTCAAATTCTAAAGAAATTCCGCTTATGATATATTTTGCGTTACCGTCGGTGCTTTTAATCACGCTCGAAAATGTATTAAAACACGAGTTCGTAAGTCAATCGATCTCCGATGCCCGACTGATAGTAAGGTTGATGATCGGTCAACAATTCAAAATCCAGCGGAATGTAATATCTATTTTTATACGTGTCCGCGATAGCTTTATCTTTTCCTCCGTTGCCCGCGGGGACCTTATCGCTGGCGTCTATTCTTAATTTAGTCACGTTTGCATCTTCGATTCCTTGATACGATAAATTTTCGCGTTGATCTTTGGTTAACCATACATCCTTGTAACAATTGAACACATCCGCATCGTCTAATGAAAATATGTCATTTCCTTCCATTTTAATAATTATATGTTTTACGATGGCTCTGCCAATGTTTTGCACCAACGTTCTATTTTCATCGTCCGAGCTAACGAGTTCTATGTTGAAAGCTAATCGCGATGTATTCGGAACGATGACGTCGTTTACTCCTAAATTTGGAAAACGAACCGTCAACAATTGATTTTCAGTAATGGTGCTCGGATTGTTTGTAATGACGACTTTTTGGCGTATACCTTTTACACCTCTAGGTTCTCGTAATCTTCTGTATGGATCCAACACATCTCCGTACGTATTATTAGCCATAGTTTATACTAGTAAAATATAATAATTTTATATTAAAATGGTGTCTATAGCGATGATGGTTGGAGGCGCGTTAGTTAACGCGTTAGCGTTTACCGGAACTAATTTTTTATTCAGCGGGGGTGGTCGACAAGAACAAAAAAGACACGATTTAGCGATGGAACAACTTTCGAAAGCTAGAGACGAATTTAGTAAAAAGCGATTAAAATATCTAGATTATTTAAACGAAAAAATACAAAAAGAATCGAGCGCGGTAAGAACGTTTAACAGCATCGATGAAGCGATGAATGAATATTATGATGTAAGTGGTACGCGAATAAATTTACCGCTAAATTTACGCTACGAACCACAACTAGAAGATTTTTACGTTGAGAGCGAAGATAAAAAAACGCGTGAAATATTATTTATAATATTAGGAATGAGCGTCATAGGTTACGTGAGTTATAGATTATTTAAAAAAGATAAAAAGTAATTATAAAATGGCAACGGGAGGAAAATATGATTATATGGAGGGAGATCCATCGTATAATCGGCCCGAAGAGAAAGGTGAATATATTGATGATGAAATAAGTGGTGACAACTCGGGTGAAGAGTATGACTTTGATGATATTGATGAAAGTTTAGAAAGATTAGATCTTGAAAGAAAAGAAAGTGAAAAAAGGGTAGATGAAGAAATAGCAAAAAGAAACGAGCAAGTAGTTGCTAAACCTTTATCTTTAAGAGATATGCAACTTAGATTAACAACCGATGATTTTTATGAAAGTATAGGTAAAAGAAACGCTATAAAAGACTATAATAGTTTTGAAGAAAAATTAGATGTAAAAGGAAAAAGCGTGCTCTATTTTAAAAAAGGTGAAAGAGAAACACGTTTAACTAAAAAAAGAGGAGTTGGATTTTATTCGTTAAGTACACTCAAAGCCTATAGCTTAACTATAGATGATTTTTTACCATTTGGAGAAACTGAATCTGCTATAGAAAATGTTATAAAAGAAGCAGAAAAAACACTCGTTGAGAAAACAGGTAGTGGTAGAAGGTTACCAGCTATACCGATGCAACGCGTAGAAAAATCAACACAAATGACAGAAGCTATCGAAATGGTGGTTATGACAATGCAAAAAGCAAATGTTGAAACTCAAACACAATTAAAGATGCGAGAAGTGCTAGCGCTCAACACAATCATGTCTACAAATCGGGGAGAACAATTAAATCTTTTAACTAAACTTAAAGTAGTTAATCAAAAAATCGATGATAATAAAGAATTAATTATCGATGCAGAAGAAAGAGGGTATGTTGTTGATGAAAAATATCAATTAGTTTTTGAAATTCTAAACGATGAAAAAGAAGTTTTGGTTGAACAGATAGATGCGCATGATTATATTCTTCGTAGTCAAATCAATAGAATTAGAGAAACGTTTCAAAAAATGTTAACAAGAGACGTTACGTTGGGTGATAAAATTTGAACTTTATTTAGAGAACAAGGTGTTACGATAGTCGCTATATTGACAGCTTTTAGTATGACCATCGCTTTTATCATTGAAGCGATCGGTAATGCTGCGAGTAAAGTTTTACCTGCTCTACCAAAACCAACACCCACACCCAAACCTGCTCTACCAAAACCAACACCCGCACCAAAACCTGTACCCACACCAACTCCAACGCCCGCACCACCCAAACCGAGTGGTAATGTAAAAGAGTGGATACAAAAAACATTAAAAAATCTAGCGAATGTATTATCTAAACTATCAACAAAAGCTTTAGCCGCTTTACCAGCTATTATAGGATCTATAGTAAGTTGGTTATTTAAAACAGCTTCCAGCGTCGTCGCGTGGACGGCGGAACATTTGTGGTTAGCACTAACTGGAGTTGGAGTACTAGTTTTAACATATATGCAGAAAACGCTAAAATAACAATTCGTAAATCATAATGCCGAGCGTAGTTAAAACGGTGAAACCAATAATTAGAGCAGTTTTTTCTTCTTTATGGTTGCCGCTAGGTTCTTTTATTGTATCTTCTGTTGGAGCCTCGGCAAAGCTGTCTTTGTGTTTAGCGATCAACTCCGTTGTTGTTGATTGCAAAGGTAAAATAGGAGGAACAACGGACGTTGAATTTGTATCTAAATTTGAACCTAGAGATAAATCACTCGTCGCGATTAATATATTATTGTTGTATCCCGCGTACGTGCATATTCGTAAATTCATATCGCTCGGCATCATGTATAAATTTTCTCCGAGGCAAAAGTTTAATTGAGAACGAGCGTTTTGTAAAACATCTTGATATCGTTGAATACTAGATTGCAAATCGACCGGAGAATCAATCTCGGCTTCAGTTATATTTATAAATTCACGCTGCGCGTCTAAACCAACACTACTCACGATAAATCCACTTTTAACTCGCGCTTGAGCTCCCAATAACGCGTAAACATAAGTTCTTATAGAGTTCCGTGAAACCTTTAGCCAACTTTAAAGACAATATAAATTTAGTCCACGCCATTTCAACGCGTGGTGATTGAGAAATGTATTCAACGACGTACGAACCACCGATATCGTTGTCGCTATTTACTAAATTTAAATCTACGTTTTCTTTATCAAAATCCATCCTTTTCTCGCGCCGATGTTGTAAATTTGAATTGTCATAGTTTTTCCCCGGCACCGGAATGTAACCGTAAATGTTTCGATAATAAGCCGTTCCCAAACCGTTTGAATTTAAATCTACTCGTTGTTTCCAATCGTCGTTAATCGCCAAATGAAACTCGTTACATAGTCTATTGTAAGCGCTCACGTCTATATTGTTGGCGAACGCGTCAAAAAATTTTGAAGAAGATGTAGGACAGCTCAGTTCTTTGAGCATTCGTCTAATTTGATAATATACGTGAAATCTAAAAAAACTACGAATCATCGAGTTGTTGTGATATAAATGATCGTAACCCACGCCGCATCTCGTCGTAGCGCAATACGTCACAAAATTTATTTGATTTTGATAAAATTTTAGCGGGTTAGAATTCCAATCGTTTACGACGTCGTTGCTGGCGATGCGAGGTAACGTATATTTTTGAAACACGTTAACGAACGTCGCGCTAAACGACTCTGTTTCGCTGACGTATATTTTTAGACTCGTTAAATCGCTAGCGTTAAAGTTTAAAGGCGCTTTAAAATTTCCAGATTGCTTGTATGGATACGTAAAATTACTCTCGAACGCTAATGGAAACGTCATTTATTATAACTTTTTATAAATTTAAATATTAAAATGTTTCATACCGTTGAATTAGAAATTGAAAGAAATGGTGGAGAAATTCAATTAAACGATGTTATCGATAATCGAAAAGGCAATCTCACGATATCATTACTTAGCGCAAACATTTGGGTAGGATATTATAACGTACGTAAAAAAGAACGAATAACCTATCGTACAACGAGATTAGATAATGTTGTAAAATTTATCGAGCCGGGGCTTTACAACATTTATGAAATTATATCTATTATAGCAAAAAATGAGTCTTGGATAACGTTTACGATCGATAAATCAACGAGCGTTTACACGCTAAAGTTAAACGATAGCGATAAATCAATTAAATTTAGTAGCGGGTTAGCTAATTTACTCGGACTACACAATGAATTTCTAACCGTAGGAGAATATAGTAAAACAAATTGATGTACTACCGGTACCTTTTAAAATGTTATATATTCATTGCGATCAAATTTCTACGACCGATAATTATTACAACGGCAAACCTTCTACCATTTTAAACGCTTTTCCCTTGCAAGGACAATCGTTTGGAAATAGTATGTATAAAGAATATAATAGTCCATTGTTTAAAAAATTAAAAGTCGGTACTTTTAACGCGTTGAGCTTTCAAATTAAAGATTCAAAAGGTAGAGATATAAATAATCACGGTTTTCCCATTATTAGGTGTTTGGGTTGGTGCCCAAACACCTCTTGATATTGTTCGTTTTTTTTTTTTAATCTTGAAATTGTATAAATATGGCGAGTATTTACGGGCCTGGTCACGCAGAGAGCGAACGAGTTTTTCATAGTGATGTTTCATCTAGTAGTGTAAGTGAAATTACATCTAGCGAAATTTATCAACATCATGGATATTTAAACAGAGATGAAATTTTACAAAGAACTATTCTCATCGAAAAATATAACGTTATACTCGGATGGCACGCTACGTTTAAACAACCTTTTTTCATGTTTAACGTTTCGCCTACGTACTGCAGTATTTTTACGCAATTTATAAAAACTAATAGTTTTGCTACGCACGCAGTAACGCGTGATTATGCACCCAACATTTATTACATTCCTTCGCCGGAACGAAATGATAAATTTCATTTTATCGATAATGAAACGCAGCATCTCAAGTATGAAATGTGTTTCAAAATGCGAAATATACGAAAAGTTTTTGTACAAGCAACCTTTTTTGGCTCATTAAATTCAAAAATCTGATTTAATATAGAAATTAAAAGTTTACCGCTAAATTAATGATTTTATACTATAAATATGGCGAGTATTTACGGACCTGGTCACGCAGAGAGCGAACGAATAATGGCTGTTCCACCGAATCACAGCAAAGAAAGTTCTCTTCTATTTACAAAAGTTGGGCGCCTTAATCCAAGTGAACTTTTAGGCGACAACACTTTTTTTCATGATTTTAATTTTGAATTATTTTGGCATACAGATACAATATATGTTTATATGTTTGAAAACGTAACATTTTATTCATTCTATGCTAAAATGAATATAGGTGAAAATAGTTCTTATTCTTTAGTGAAAAGTGAACAATTTGATACTAATGATGGGAAAACTATTAGTTTTCCTCCAAATTCAAACTTTGATTTTACGAGCGAACCACGATATTTAGAATGTATATTATGCTTAGTTCGAGATAATATCGAACTATATGTAAATCTAATTTGTTTTGGCTCTTTAAACACTGGAATATGTTACGAGATCGAAATTAAAAGATTCCATTAGATTAAAAAATTATATTTTCTATTAATAAAACAATGAGCGAATCAACGAATGTACTTTATCCGAATTTAACTGCTATAACGAATGATGAGCGTGCTAAATCATTTCGATTGCAAAAAATCGACGATATTCAAAAAGAATTACGAATCGAAATAAACGAACGCGAGGCCGTATATAAAAAATATAATAAAATCATCAACGCTTGTAATATCGTAGAAACTCTCGCTGAATTGGGGTGTATGGGAGCAGGAGCCATTGGAATAGCTAGTATCGCCAGCGTCGTAGCGTCACCCGTGGGATACGCTTTAGAAGGTTTAGCTTTGGGGTTGGGTGGAGGAGCGTTCGCTCTCAGATACGCGAAAAATAAATTGTATAAAAAAGCTAAAAAACACGATGAAATACGAATTTTAGCGTTGAGTAAACTCAACACGATCGAAAACCACGTTAGTAAAGCCATCGAAGACGGTTACATCAATCAAGAAGAATTTGTACTCGTATGCGAAGAGCGAGATAAATATTACAAAATGAAAGAAAAAATCCGTAACCGTGAGAGTAAAACAACTTTACCGACGACTATACCAGAGGTTGAAACTACCGATGTAAATGTAGAAAAAAAAATTCTTATAGAAAAACTTATGAGTTTAAAGTGATCATAAATAAAATATATTATAACCAAAAACTCGCTTCGCAAGAAGCGGAGCGAGTAACAACGTGTAGGCCGCCGCCGTACAATTTAAATTTTTAGTACAATGTTTATAATTAGTTCTAGATTCAAAAAAATAGTTTCTCTATCCGTTTCATTTAAACTCTGCAACTCGTTATAATATAAATTTATGTAATACATGTCTAAATCTAGAGTTAAATGCTCTTTTATACTCGCTAAATCTCTAGATTTAATTAACTCTAACGCTGGAACTAAATTTTCTCGCACGAGTATAATCAACCGTTGTGCGGGAACATTTCTAATGTAATATTCTAAGAATATTAAATCATGTAAATTTGTACAAAACGATTTTAAATATTCAATGAACACGAGTATAATGTGTTCGTAATACTTCGCCCATATTGATATTACTCAACAAAAACTTTTTTTTCTATTAGCTCTACCATTACTAAATTAAACGAGCGTATAGCTTTTTTGTTCATTTGGTAAGAAGTTTTTACTTTTAATGCTCTTGCGCAGTTTGTGCATAAACCCGTCGATGTTTTTGTACCTTTTTTGCACCTTTTACACTCGACGGGTGAGATTTTTCCGCTTTTAATTTTAAACTGATGGAAAGCGCAATAGTTTACGTTAGGTGAGCTACGCACGCAACATTTGTACATTTTGCCAATTATTAACCATTTGCAAGGAACGATTATTTTTTCCATACTATTTTATTATTAAACTAGATAATATTTTTCGTTTTTATAACTCTATACGTTCATTTTTAGCTCGTTCTGTTTTTCAAAACTCCAGTCTTTTATAAAAGCTGTAATTTTTCCTAAATCACCTACCAACGCAGCAATTTTTAATGGAACTTTTTTACCTTTAGGCGCGTAAAATTGTATTTGTTTGCTTAAAGGTGACATTTTTAATAAAGCGCTAAATAAAGTTGACTCAAAAGCAGCTGAATAAGTAAGCGGCTGCTTTTCATCCACATCACCCAACTCTAAAGATGTACCGTAAAGACTATTGTCGTCGCTTGAAAAGCTAATGTAATCTAAATTGCGCATGTTAATGTTAATTGTTACGTTTGCTTGCAACATTTTTTTAAGTTTTAAAAAATCGCTACTTTCAACTATGTAAGGATAGTTATAATCACAATCAGTGGGGAGTTCAATTGTTTCCGCGTTAACTAACTTGTTAATAGTTACGTTGTTAGTTTCTCGTTTTTTTGCGCCACATACTGTTTCGATATACAATCGTTCATTTTTTACGTAAACAGTTATTGGAACTTTTCGTTTAATACTGCGAGTTATTTTTTGCAAAAGTTTTAAATTTATCGTAAATTCAATTGGGTTTTCACATTTAAATTCAAAAAAGTTTTCTCTGTTTAGAGTTATATCTACTAATAGTCTTTTCGATAAATCTATCTCACGACAATAAAATCCCGTTTCATCTACCTTAAAATTAGCTTTTGTTTTAATACCTATTAAAATGTCGACTAAAATTTTAAATGCGTAACCCGTTTTGATTTTAAAATAAAAATCGTATTCGTACTCTTTATTATTTTTTGACACATCGTCGTATTTTAAAAATTTTGAAAAATCTATTATTTCGCGTTTTATGTTGTCGTCCCAAACTGGGAGTGTTAGTTTTTCGCCCTCTTTCGGTTTAGGTTTTGGCTCATATTCTTTAGTATTTTCGTTGTATTTGAAAAATTTAGAAAAATCTATTATTTCGCGTTTTATGTTGTCGTCACAAACTGGCGGTGGTCTATCGTCGTTTGATTTTTCAAGTCTATCATCATCAAACGTTTCTTCGTATTCTTCTTTAATACAAGACACTCTTACGTAGGGCGCTGTTTCTCGTTCCATGGTCTAATCAATATATATTTAGAAAATAAAAAAGGAAAAAATAAATTAAAAAAACGTGAAGTGTTTAGTTTTCCGCTTAACCCCTCCCCCCCCCTATAGGTACCCAGAGAATATGTTTAAAAACAGTAAATCTGTTTTTAAACTTTGTTAAAATCCCCTATAGGTACCCAGAGAAAATGATTTTTTGGGAGGGTGTCCTGGGACCCCCATCTACCATACTACTAACGGTCAGCTATGAAACTGACCGATAATTATTTTTACAACACAGCGCTTAATTTCTTTCAAGTTTATAATAAGATTTGTATTTGTTATTATTTGTTGGGTAATAATTCAAAAGAAAATATTTCGTCGTGGGTCATTAGGTTCAATAAAAAGTATTTTGTGCGCGGATGAATGCTCTCCCAGAAGGTCACGTACAAATACACCCATTATTGACCCTAAATGCCAGTATGCATTTAAACTTGGTAAAATGCCCGTCTATACCTTACAAGAATCAAGATAAAGACGATGTGAACAATGACATCACATGTTTACAAAAGAGCCCTTAAGGTCAAACTGCGCCGGGCACAAAATGTACACTGGTCTATGACAAAAAAAACATAAAATTTAATATTTTGAGATATCAGTGTGGAGTGTCGTGGCCGAGCGGTCTAGCTTACCGGACTCAAGTTCTGGTGTTAGCAGCAGAATGTGGGTTCGAATCCCGGCCGTGACACTTGTGCCCTTGAGCAAGACACTTAACCATAATTGCTTCTCTCTACCCAGGGGTTAAATGGGTACCTGTGAGGGCAGAGTTGGTTGATTAGCCCTATATGCGCTGTAATGGCAGCAATTGAGCTGTATACTCCCCAGGGAGCTGAGATGGTTTCAGGAATGATTTATGAGCCTTATGAGCAGGGGTAATAATATAATGCGCCTTGAGCACCACTCAGTTGGTGGATACGTGCGCTATATAAGTCCACACATTATTATTATTATTATTAGTAGAACAAATTCTTCATTTTATTTATTTTTTAATAAGGCACTAACATTAGTAATGATTACATCTCAAATATGTGTGGCGGTCCAGGAAAACCCAACACATGGTCAAATTTTCTTGTTGAGCATTTAATCAAGTAATACACCCTTTACTGATCTCATAACAGTTTTAATGAGTTCAATATTCAAACCACAACTAAAGTTATGACCTTTCAAAGACGGTTCTAAAACCCACAAACGGAGAAATTAGGCTTCAAAGTTGGCTATGCAGTAAACGTAAATCCCTTGAATTGAGGTGAAATTGACATTATAGTAAAAATAGTGTAAAAGTGTTTTTCATTTCTTTCAAACTAAGATTTTTCACATAAAGGAGTTATGGTAAATTTTTACGTAAATCGGTCCATAATTTCAAAATGTGCGTGGCGACTTCCGACGGGTTTTCCCTGACTGCCACACATATTATTCATCTAAAAAATGTGACAAATATATATATAATTATAAGTTATGTGGCCAAGTACAAAATGTAAAACTCTGCATACAAATACACACACTTTTGCCCGGCGGGAAATCAATCTGGTACTCTAAAAAGGTCACGCAATGCAAATAAGTCACATGGTCTATAGACTATACACAAAGACAAACATATGAAGGTGTCAGGGCCAATTCATTGTGTCGGTAACTAGAAAACAGCGAAATACATTCAGATTGTTTGTTTTCATTTCCAACGTTTCTTCATATGAAAGAAATTCATTTTAGGAAACAATTTTTTAGATATATACATTTTACTCAAACGATAGCACCTATAGGAATTAATATTTCAAGTGATGTTTGATAAGATCATCAACTTTCCAACAAGTGAGCTTTATGTAAACTGTGATCATTTGTGATCCGCTCTGGCAAAACCTGAAACTTCTCGGCATTTACCATAATGCGTAATAGCCATGAAAAGGTAAAAAAAACTGACCCCATGGACCAGTTTGAGGGACCAGTTTTCATGTCACCATATAGAGTATTTTCTCTAGATTTTGATGGAAAAAGAAAAATCCTGAAACGTTGTTGGGAACATTGTTAATTTTCACGATAAATTTGGGATGTCACTTTTGAAAATTGGTCCAAGTTTAGGGTTTTGCCAGAGCCAGTCACATTTATGTTTATTGAGATATCCAATAGTGTATAAAGCGGCTTAAGTTATACACCAATTGGTCCAGTTTTAACTTAGTTGTTTTAACTTTCAGGTACAACTTACTTATTTATTTTATTTTATTTTTTATTTAGAAACATTTATTTGACGTCAACATCAGAAATACAAATAAATTACATCATTTGTTAAATGCAATACAATAAGATAGATCCAAGAAAACTTTAAGCTGTAGACTGATTTATACAAAATGGACAAAACTATATAATTTTGACATGTAGGGAAATGGAGAAACAACGTTTTTGTACCCATCCCTTTTCTTAGTGTAAAGCTGATAACAATATCAATCTTTCCTATAATCCCTTTTTTTTGTTGAGTTGCTCTAATTTTGTCTAAAAGGATAGAAACATTGATGACAGTAAACCCTTTCACGGCAATATGCGCCATGTTTTTGACGGGGCAAAATTTCGAACACTCGTTGCCGTCTGCGACCCAGCGCTCAAACTTCACGAGCACTCCAGACGTGTGCTTGAAGTTTGAGCGCCGAGTCGCAGACGGCAACTTGTGTTCGAAATAAACAATTTTGCCCCGTCAAAAACATGGCGCATATTACCGTGAAAGGGTTTATTGGAAAGAGTTCTCGTTCAAACATTCCACATAATAGTTAACACGAGAAATCAGAATGCACCTGCCCATAATTTGTTTCGTTTAAGGGAAGTTACACAAACTATTAGCTGTTTGGAACAGCTAATTCTCTATTTATTAAAAACTATTTAGGTTTAAAGCCGGCACACGTCCTGAGAAATTATTTCGTCTGAAGTGTTTTTAATTATCTCAGAGAAAAACAGGAACTGTTTTGTCAAATTTACAATAAAACTTACCAACATAGAAAGCATGTAATATACTACTCAAAACAATTTAGGGAACACCGGATTTTGAAATGTTCCATGAACCGGGATTTTCATTTGCAACCCCCCTCTCTCTTTCAGTAGTCATGTCATGAAATGTGTAATCACTACATGCATCCTTTATCATCTGTTTCATTGTGCAGTTGTTTCTCATCAATTCTGTGAAACATTGTGTTTATCTGAAATAAATGATCTTGCTTTGACGTGATCTTGCTTTGACGTGATTACCTATTGCGATGAAACTTTCACAGGTTAGTATTTAAAAAAAAGTATATTTCTTGACAATTAGAGGGTTAAAATGAATGAATGCTTCCAAATACAAATGCTGTATATTCCCATTAAAGGGACAATATTGTCACGATCAGAGCAGACTTTCAGCAGGGCAAAACACAGTGACTGACAATTACTGGCTCATTTATGCAGCAGCAACGGTAACATGACCTTATCATGTGGGGCATTATTTTCAGTCACCGAGTTAATCTAACACTATAGCACTCCGATTCCATGCCCTGTTGGTCGTGACAAGTATTGCCCCTTTTACAACACAACGTGCTTAATACCAATATTAAGATGAAACTTTGAAAGGTTGGTTGTTTCATGTATATTTTGATTGAAATAGAGGTTTTTTGACATAATAATACCCACATGGCAGTTTTGTTGTGGTGTAACCGGCAGAAAGAAAAACAAAACAAAATATTTCTTTTTCATGCTGTGCTAACGCGAAATAATAATAATAATGTTATATGGCGATGGAAGATTATTTTTAAGTGAATTATTCATAAAAGTTTTAGTGCCATCATACGAAACAAGAATGCTTTTTCTTCTGTATTTCCTCGTTAACAACAAACTGAAAGTTGGTTTTTATACATAGGCCTATTTTGATTCTTAAAAATTACTATGGATGCACTGTATAACAGTCATTTTATACGGTGTTTTCTAGCTTTTAAAAGAAGGTTGTTTGATAAAACCAGCTACGACCGTGTTTAATCGCTCAGTCTAGTTCATTTGTACTGGTTCTGTTGGTTCTGTTGTCATCATCGACGATAATCTATGTACATTGATATCGGCATGTTACAGCCCTTGGCCTGATAATAATAATTCTGTCTAGTCTTTCTGGCAAATTGTTGCCTTTTAAGACCTTGACAATAGACTGGAGGCTTCGTTTCATGACAATAATGCGTGGGAATGGTTCACTGGTTACCATCTATGCAGTGGTGGCCTTGTTACTGATTTCATGCGTGGTTGCTATACGTGCCAATATTGGAGTTTGATGACAACCGCGTTGCCCATAGCAACTAGTCGATGGTAATGGTTGTGGAGATCAATATTTGAGCAATTTGACTAGAGATACTAATTAAAATGGGAATATAATTGGCCATGTGCATGCACGTTAGGAGTGTTTTGAGTTTGCATACAGTTTTAAGGATGAGGATATATAATGTAAATAAATTACTTGTCATGCTACCACATTGCCTACACAATTGCTCTTATTTCTCCAACAAATTAGTTAATGGGGCCGAGGAACTTATTTGTAAAATGGGAGATAAACAGTATAAACCTCTATCCCAAGCTCATACAACATATGCCCCTATACACTATTGGTAATCTAAAAAAAAAAACCCCAATTAATCACAGTTTCAGATGGACCTTTAGACCTGGTGTAAAGCGGTTGGTGGGTAACAAGCATCCATTTAACTAGTTATGTCTTAAAAGGGACATTATCGTCATGATCAACAGGGCATGGAATCGGATTACTAGTTTTATATCCCACATATATTAACCGCTGCTGATGCATAAATGAGCCAGCAATGTTCAGTCACTGTGTTCACTATAGGACACCGATTCCATGCCCTGTTGAAAGTCTGTTCTGATCTTGACAACATTGTCCATTTCAGCGATATCATTTCGATGAAAATAATAAAAAACAATTTCCCCACCGCTGAATCTTCGAATTCATGAGAATAAATATTCCAAGTTACAGAATGAAAAATACGAACAATTTAGATGCATTTTCACCATTGTCTCCTCATTAAAGACACAATAATTTTTCTTCTTCATATGATTGTTTATGTACATATGTCTGGATTCATACACGAAAAATATGGATGCATTTACAGACATTTCACCAAAAGTTCTACTGTTTCAGAGGGCTATCACCAATTTAACTTCAAATTGATTTCTGAAAACCAACATCCAAATTATTTTAGAAAGATACATTCGTTGGGTACCGGGTACACATTTTGTAATCGCCCTGACTATATAATTACCGAATTATCATCTAAAACCTTACTTGATGTGAAGTTGGTATTTAGGTTAAAAATCATCCTTAGAAATGGTTCCTTCTGAATTGCTTTCATTTCAGAGTTTCAAACGATCTCATAGTGACGATCGTTAAATGATCCCACGAAGCTATACTGATTTGAGGTTAGTGAAAAAAAAAAAAAAATTATGAATTTTCATATTTATCTGTTAAAATTGTGAACAATTTTTAGCTGAAACTTTTACAGGTCAGTTTTGTCTACCTATTCCTTGATCTTCATGTAATATGGATAAGTCTGATCTTTTACACAGAGTGTAATGGTTTGAAGAACAGATTAAATTGCGGAGAGGCAAATGTTAATACATAAAAAATAAAAATAAAAATAAATAAATTTAAACTTTTCCCATGAAACGTCAAATTTGTCTGATCTAAGTTACCTCATATTCAAAGGACGTATGCGGATGCTATGCAGCTCTGCGGGCTTGAGTCTCTTGCTGATAGGAGGGAGAGTCATTGTCTCAGGTTCGCCGAAGGGCTTGCCAATTCTGAACGTACAAATGATCTCATCCCTCCTACCAGACAGGAGTCTCATGCCCGCAACCTGCGCAATGCACACCATTATTCCCACTTACGCACCAGGACAACTCGGTTTAAAAACAGCCCAATACCCTATTTTATCAGCTTGTTGAACAAGTAGAATCTCTGTGATCAACTCTTTATTAATTACGTTTTAAGCCAACCAAAACTATGTGCTGATAGGAGGGAGAGCCATTGTCCGAATCAATGTGCAATATAATAATTATATTTTTCTTGTGTCTTAACCAATCAATTTAAATGTTCTTTCTATATATTTAATGTTTACTATAGTTTTGATGTTTTTAATATTGTAAATTGTCATGCAATTTTGACCTTTGGGTCACAATGTGATGATGTTAATAAAATATACCATATACCATATAATACGTAAGAAAACGATCGTCAGTGATAATGTATAAAATAGCCCCATAAAAAACTCATTTTATATTCTTTGCTATGTATTATAATTTTCTGAATTTTCAGAATGCGTATTTACGAATCCCTTTAAGAAAAAACACGATTAGTCATTTTTTTTACTCCTCTCAGTTGGGAGTGGGGGGGGGGGGGTTTCTGTATAACCCAAGGCATCGGCATTTTCTTAATAACAAAGACTTTTATAGGTCTATAAATACCGACCTGGACAATGCAACTCAATGGGGAAAAGGTTTTTTTAATGCAATGGTTGTTATCCTTCAGACATTAATAACATCATTTTATCCAGCACATCACTTAAGATGCAGCCTTGACGTGCAACACTGCTTGCGCGCGCACAATCATCCTTACAGACCTTAATCACAATACAGCCATCTTTGTCCGATTCCCTGTATACTCCATACAGATTAAAGTGTCAAATCTCATTACGTAATAAAGGACCAGACTATTTTCCTCTTCCAGCCTCGATTTGGTCACATGGAATTGTATGAATACAAAAACAAAATGGCTACGCCGTAATAAAAAATCTCTCCAACTAATCTGACGGTCTAAAAATGTTGTGGATCAATGGGCGGCAACTACCTGTAATGATCAGCAGGCTCACGCACCAGCAATGTTTCCCTGTGTTCAAATAATAACCGGCTAACCCAAAATTGCATTACAAGCACGCGAATTGCACGACTTGAGAGCACCTTTAATTATGATGAATATTTGTCCAGATTAATGTGGGCATTGCTGATAAAGAAATAGATGCTACGCTAATTTTGTTGGGCTTCCGAATACTGACTATATAAATCAATTTTGACATTTTGTTTATCCTGTGAATAGGGCTACGCCTCTTGAAATCCAACATTTTACAGTATTTTGTTCACCGTGCGTGATGATCATATGTAAGTATAACCTGTACATATAATCTGTACATGGCCGAGCGGTTAAGTGCATCGGACCTGTCGTCAGAATGTGGGTTCGAATCCTGGCCGATACCGTGGTGCTTGTGTCCCTGAGCAAGACACTATAATTGCTTCCTTTCACCCAGGAGTATAAATGGGGACCTTTGAGGGCAGAGATGGTAATTGTGTTTGATTAAACTCGTTGCGCTATATATGCGGCAGCATGGGTTGCATACTCCCCAGGGAGTTGAGATGGTTCTAGGAATGATATAACTGGCCTGATGACAGGGGTAATAATGTTCGTGCGCCATGAGCGTCAAACTTGGAGGATACCGCCGCAATATAAGTGTCCATTATTATTATCATTATGACATGCTTATGGAATTAGTGACCCCATCGTTAAGAAGCCAGCTTATTCGGACATCATCGTGTATTTAGGATCTCATCGTGTATTTAGGATATATAGAAAAAACTCAAAAATGGTCACTTGATGACGAAGTTCGATAGTGTTGAAAGAGACTTGTAGTTGTTGTAAAATAAAAATGGCAAGAAATATTATATTTATATTGACGGTCTATAATGACACAAGTATACTTGCACGAACAAAATAATTCCAAACAAAATAAACACCACGTTTTATGAGGCCTATTTTCAAAATTGTATACAGCTCCATTCTACCCTTACTGTTTTCATAAATTATCACGCATCAACAACATTAAATCTGAATTACATTCAGTCACAATGAAAAGAGTACAAAGAAAAGTCGCTATAAAAAGTGACTTAAAGGTTTATTTAAAATAAAGTTGATTAAAAAAACTTAGTTTTTTTGCATAATTATTAACATCGCCATTTTTTTTTTTTTTTTAATGTATGATGAAATCGTATGTACATGGTGAGGACAATTCCTGGCATAAAAAAGTACAAAGATTTGATACAGCAAAAATCAGTTCAGTACGTCTTGAGCGAGGCGAATACGGGCCAGTAAGCCTGCATCAGTTGCGTAACAGGCACGGTATATTGTTTGAGAAATTCTAACACGTCAAATTTTTGGCCTTTAAAACCCCTCAGATCAGAAGATCTTTGTATTCTGTACGTGTGAATATAACGATTTGGGATAGGCCTACAGTCATTTATATTAGGCTAGGTTTATATAAAGGCAAAGGGTTGAAATGACTTCATGTCGTTTTGCCGTCTTACAGTTAGTCCAATTTTCTTGAACGACGTCTGGTCCATAATATTTAGAAAAAAAAATTGTATTTTAAAATTCTCCATTTTTATGTTGTATACCATTATGAGGAACTATGAAACCAATTATTTCACGTTGCAGTTCCCCCGTCATGTTTATAATCCGTTTGCGAAATAAAATCCAAACGTGTTGAATAAAGGAGCATTCCTCAAAATATACAACTTGTAACATGATTCTGAAAACAAAACAGTCGAGATTTATAACAATTTAAAACATAAGCATCGCTTACCCCTGATGAATCCGCCATGGCTTTCAACTACACTGTCATACTTGATAAACACTCTAAAGAAATGCAACAAAACCGATGTGTTCCACTGCAAGCCTCGGTATAAAAAATATCCAACAACGCTTTACAACCACTAGTAGTAGTACAACAGAATCCATGTCATGATTGATCGATGCAATAACTACCTATCGGTCTCCATACACCTTAATAAATAGCCTTGACTTTGGCCGATTGCCACACACGGTGTTCGCGATCGCTCGCCTGTATTAGTTATCCTATTTTCACGACAATACTCTTTATGTTTTCTCAGTCATACACGATTAAATAGCAAAAGGCATTCACAGTTGTTTTCTATGTACAGTAACAACGTAGCAAATAATTATAACAATCATTGTATACTAATTGTTGCAAAACTAAATATTTATTCGTATATATGATTTTGGGAAATCTTAACATTATTTCTCTTTTCTCTTAAATGCGTATCATGTCTAGCTCAAATTAAAACAAACACAATATTAACAAAGCGACGAAAATATGATAGAGGGCGCTATGTAAAATTGTTCAATAACAATTGTCGTCTTCACTGACGCCGGAAGACTGAAAGAAGGCCGAGTCCCTAACTAAATATCATTCCATCACCGTAATGTTTTCTTTGGGCATCTGGCTCCAACCCCAAGGTGTTCTTTTAGGGCCTAGTAATTATCCTAATCTATCGTTAATATGAAGTTTGTTTCTTCTAAAATACACGAAGCTCTATTAAGGGAATATGAGTTTGTCGCGTGGTTAACGCTGGTTAACGACGGGTTTTGGGCGTAGTCACGGGACGATAAAGACTGAGCGGAAGACGAGGACCTTATAAATTCATAAATTGCCCGTTCATCATATTCCCATTCATAAATGCCCGTATCGATTTCGTTTTCAAAATGTACAAAAATGTAATTTTTGTTGAATAAAGCCAAATAGAAACGGGCAAATTCACGTCACGTTTTGGGGACACACGAAACACTTCCAAAGTACACGAGTCAGGCGCGTGATGCCAATCTTCGTCACTCTGATTGGTTGAAATCCGCGTAGCGCGTCGCACAAAACAGCTGGCGAACAGCAGGCGCATACGCGCTGTTCTGATTTTGATAAGCCATTTTGATACACCGTGGGGTGTATTAACGTATGTACTGACATACGTTAATACACCCCACGTGATTACGTTTTGTCCAATCAGATTGCCTAAACTGTCTTGGGCATTTATGAATGGTTAATTAATTGTGCAAAATACAAAAATATTTTCTTTATTATAATCACACATATGAACAGCGGCGTAGCCACGGGGGACCTGGGAGGGCACGTGCCCCCAACAAATTTCCAGTGCCCCCCAGGTTCCACCCACTAAAAAGAAGAGGGAAAAACCCATACCCCCTGGGCTCCCCCAACTGAAAAGCAATGCCCCTTGTGCCTCCCAGGCCCACTGAAAAAAAGTCCTGGCTACGCCGCTGCATATGAAACAGATCGTTGATAAAAAATGTACACATAATTATTATATCAAGTATCAAGTATTTATATATAGGAACAGTATCGTCATAATCAGAGCAGACTTTCAACAGGGTATGGAAGCGGTGTCCTCGTTTAAGAAGAACACAGTAAAAAAAACCCTGAAATTTACTGCCTCATTTATGTAGCAGCAACGTATACCGTAGTAGCAGCAACGGTATACCGTAGTAGCAGCAACGGTATACCGTTGCTGCTACTACGTACATTTTATAATATGACCTTATCACGTGGGGTATTATTTTCAGTCACTGCTAGTTAATCTAAAACTGGCACTTCGATTCCATGCCCTGTTGATCGTGACGATATTGTCCCTTTAAGTCTGTACCCGGAAATATATACAAAAATAGTTGAAAATAGTAGACTTACTCTTACATGCTTGTAAAAGTAAATACCATTTTTTACTGTTAAGTACTTTAAATAATAATATCCATTTGAATTTATACTCAATTAAAGTCATCTCTTGTGCAGGGACTATGTATAATGCTGTATTTCGATAACCAAACTGTCCAGGTCTCGTGTTAATTAGAGGAACAGTTATTTAATATTTACAGTTGTTGTGCTAAGCAATCATCGGTGGAAATTTTATGTCCAATTTTATTTGGTAACCACGACAATTTGGTTACCAAGAAAATCTGCTAAATAAATATTTCTGGTAACAACAACAACAACAACGCATTTATAATGCGCCATCTATCTAGGCATGCTTATTCCGAGGCGCAACAATTAACACAGCAAAAGTATGAACATTATAGAAGGTACACACATAAATTATACACATACACACACACATTACATATATATATATATATATATATATATATATATATATATATATATATATATATATATATATATATATACATATATATATATGTATACATATATACATACATGTATACACATATATATACACATATATACATACATATATACATATATATATATATATATATATATATATATATATATATATATATATATATACACACACATATATATATATACATATATATATATACACATATATATATGTGTATATATATATATATATATATATGTGTATATATATATGTGTATATATATATATATATATATATATATATATATATATATATATATATATATATATATATATATATATATATATATATATATATATATATATATATATACACATACACATATAGGCCTATAGGCCTACATATGCATACATACATCCATGCACATACACATACCATATACACACATATACACATCATATATACACATATTAACTAAAGATATATATGTAAAACAAAATTCAAGCAAAACATTACATACATGTATACATGTGCATAATCCATAAATCAAGCACAATAAGCAGTTTTAAATAAATGAGTCTTTAAATTGTTCTTGAAAACATTGATTGAACTGCAACTGCGAAGTTCTACTGGCAAGTCATTCCAAAGTTTAGGAGCAGCTGCATAAAATGCACGATCACCATATGAAGATGCAGTCCTAGGAACAGTCAGAAGAAATTTATCAGTAGATCGTAAAGTGCGTTTGGGAACATATGGAGAAAGAAGTTCACTTATATACTTTGGTGCCATGTCATGAAGTGATTTCCAAGTGAGCAATATGAGTTTAAATTGAATCCTTTGACGAATCGGTAGCATAGCCAGTGGAGTTGTTTTAAAATTGGAGAGATATGATCAAACTTGCGAGTCCTGGTTAACATCTGTGCTGCTGCAATTTGTTTCTGCTTAGTAGCTCTGTAAAATTAGCCCCAGATACATAGTATCATTCTTCTCCTTTTTAGACCCAGTGAAATGTTCTAATATTGAACCAACTCCTCGGCAGTACTTTATAAATACATTTGAAAATGACAGGACTACCATTGTTTTCAAATAATTTAACAATTCACAAGTTCCAAAAATGTCATACAATGCACTAACAAGTATGCACTAACAAGTATGCACTGCAAAGACATACGTATTAATTGGTGGGGTTAGAGACTGTCTCCAAAGCAAATACTATGATGTACTCATCCAGTTTCTTCCCACGTACTGCCCCACTTTGGAATTCCTTGCCTGTATCCTGCTTTCCCGCTGCCTATAATCTGTCCCAATTCAAACACAATATCAACATTTATCTTTCTACTTTGTGAATTCCCCATTTTCTTAGCTCCCTTCCCCATGTTTATTCCTCACCTTTAGGCCAACAAAAAAGTCACCGGTTTCTGGTCTCATTTTTAATTTTGTTTTTGCTATGAAACGATGTCCAATTGCAACCAACATTGCTGGATCGATTGGAAGTCTGCCGTGCTGTGCTTTAAATGACTTGTTCACATGTAGGAGTATGAACGTTTGCCTGATATGTGAGGAAATTTGGTCTGGTTCCAATGAACCGATTTTAAAACCGACCTATGACCGGAGACTTCTTGGGGCCGGAGACGGAAGACTTTTTTGGCCTAAGTGACCGTTTTTAGTGTCTTGTTATGGGCGACCTTCACAAAAAATAAATAAAACAAATTCTAATAGGTGTTCGGGAGTTTTCCGGAACACCTAAAATGTTGTGTTTCCTTCCTCCATGGTTTGACAGCCACTGAAGTGTTAATTAAAATAAGTGAAACAGGCCCAAATGAATAGGGTTATTAATATAAGGCGCTTAGAGTATCACATTGTGATAGATTTCGCGCTATGTAAGACTCCAGTATTTATATATTATTAATAAACAACACCAATGTTTTTCAGACGGATTTGTTTGTCCAATGTCAACACCATGACATAATAAACTATGGGTGTAGTTTTAACATCACTGTTTTCGCAGTCTATACATTGCAAAGACTTATAAAACCGTGTTATAACACACCAATCTTGTTTGGCCATGTATTTGGTCCAATATCAACACCAAAAGACGATGAATTAATTAACACTACGGGTGTAGTTTCAACACTCGTTTTTTGTTAAGTGTACTTAAATTTCACTTCTTTTACAATCGGGCAGTACCAAGCCTTTAATAAGGATATTCATCTCTAGTAATATTGCTGGAACCAAGAAAATGACGTACAACACAATAAGTATGGTTCCGTTTATCTTATTAAGTTTGAAGGAACTGAGTCTAATTATGATAAGGGTGATGATCACAGTCAGTAGCAGCATACCAACGATCAAGGTTAATCCATCGCTGTGGGTTTGGACGGGCTCTCCATGGTGCACGGCGGCGGAATGGAGGAACCACGGAAGACCGAGACCAAGCAAGATATCGAAGATGTTACTACCTATGGAGTGGGAGATTGCCATGTCACCGTAACCTATTGGAAAATGTTCATCAGAAAAATGGGTAAAGCATTGGTATTTGTGAAAAAATTGTATAATGAAAGATGTTTATGAGGTGTCTATTTGAGTATGTTTAGTTTTGGTTTTAAAAGAAGTGTATATACCACAATAAATTTCCCGATTACAAAACTACTGAATTATTATCTGAATTCTTTTGAGAACATGTGTTTCAGATGTGACCATTGCACTTTATCCATTTGTAGTCCACAAACAATTGGACACTGTAGGAGGACACCCGCCCTGAGAGAAATAACCCAAAGGGTTGTCCAAATATTGTTCCTACCATTCCTTGCAGCAATGACACTGAGGATGGTGTCCGGTGTACTGGAGCCAGCAGCCAGAAGTGTCAGCCCCATCACGGTATCGGGCAAAGATAAAACATATCCTTGATAAAATATATAAATAAATAAATACAAAAAGGTGGAAAATAAGCGATAGAACTGTATAATGCAAATAAACATTTGACAAGAAAACGACGAGTATATACAAAATCCAGGGTCCACCATGTAATACATCCAGGGTCCACCATGTAATACATCCGGGATCCACCATGTAATACATCCAGGGTCCACCATGTAATACATCCAGGGTCCACCATGTATTACATCCAGGGTCCACCATGTAATACATCCAGGCTTCGCCATGTCATACATCCAGGGTCCACCATGTAATACATCCAGGGTCCACCACCACGTAATACATCCATGGTCCACCACCATGTAATACATCCAGGGTCCACCATTTTTTAAGTCTATTCATTGAAGTTGAAACCCTCTCTAAAAACTTTATACACTCGTAATCATTTTCTTTTACGTTGAGCAACGCTGTACATTATGCAAACAAATTTCAATATCACCCCCCCCCCCCCCCCACTTACGCCACTGGTACTAGGCCTACAATCTCCTAAATACTACAGAGTTGAAATGAACAAACTCAACCAATGTTGTACCTTCCCTCTTAATGTCACTACTCACCTAGTATGATTACCATCCACACTAACACATACGTCACGCCACCAATCCAGAATAGCGACATGACGAAGGTTACAGGGTACCACCTTTTCCACCGCTCAAGGGAACAATTGGGTATTGTTATGTAAAAGATAATAGATGCTGGGAAACTTATCACCCAGAGAAATCGCTTGCAGCATCCAGATGGGACCACAAATGGTGAAAGCGGATTTTCTTCGACACCTTGATCCTCACCATCTATTTGAAAAATAAAAATCATATAAATATCAAATTTTAGGTTTTCTTACGCGGTTGGGGTCCTGGAAATGGTATCTGTAACCGGGCATTTCAATTATTAAAGATAAAGTATAAAAACATGAGAAATGAGTTGGGTCTTGTCTTGGGAGGATCAAATCCAGTTTGAAGACATTCCGGATGTAAAAACTTAACAGAAATTAGTTACCTATTAACATATCAAAGGCACGAGTACACACGTTTGGTAAACTGTCTGTAAATGTATCCATCATTTATAGGAATCAATAGATGATATATGTATAGGGGAACCTACATGTGAAAGATTCAGATTATTTCATAATGTCGTTTAGGAGAAAAAAATACAATGCATTCAGAATTTTCGTATTCATTCCAATGTGGAATTTACGTAACCCCATACTGAGGTTTGGGAGCTGGCTTGGCAACCTCATCTGTTCTGATTTAAAAAAAAAAAAAAAAAAAAAAAAAAAAAAATCTTGTTTGTATTTATTTCTGTTTCTTCTATGGCGTGTTCATTTTTGTTATGCGCTTTTGATCATTTTTAAATGGAAACAGCGCAATAGAAATTTTTTAATTTATTATATTATTATTGTCTCCGGAAGACAAGTACGTTTCATGCAAATCTGTAATCATATCTGTTTTTTCGGGAATACCAACCGTGAATCCGATCATTTGATAAAAACCGAAAAACTGTTACATATTTTTTACGTTTTTCAAAACATGCTGGGCGAATTTCTTTTTTGTAAATTCGTCAAAACAAGTCCTGTTTTATCTAAGATAAAATATGTGACTGGCAAAACTTGGACCCAACAACGTTTCAGGATTTTTCTTTTTCCATCAAAATCTAGAGAAATTGTTCTATATGGTGACATGAAAATCTCAAAATGGTACATGGTCCCTGGGGTCAGTTTTTGACCTTTTCATGGCTGTTACGCATGATGGTAAATGTCGATAAGTTTTTTTCATTTAAGTTCTTATAGCTGGTTTAAGGGATCTGGTGATTATCTATAAGAGGAATTAAGAACAACATTGACCTGGTGGTTTTTCGGAGCTTATCTTCTTGTCTTCTGTCCCAATTGACGAAGTGTTCCATTCACTATCAGCACGTATTGGTGTCGAGTCATTTACAATGGGTTCTTCTTCTCCATCGTGGTTAGTTACACACAATGAACAGCTCTCAAGGCGATTCTTGATGGGCGGATCAAAAAACAGGAAGACAAGATACGCTATGTATAAAATGAGAAAAATCAAAGACTCATACCTGCAAAAAACAGTAAGAAAATATGTGCTTTTAGGGTAACACAATATACAAATTTGAAACGTCTTTCATTCTAAAGCATTTCGGGTCAGAATTGCCCCGGAAAAGAGGCCATATCTGCACATATTGGGGTGTTATAATTACCCCATAGTGTAAAAACGTACTTGTGGTAAAGTTCGTACATGTATCTATAAAAATGAAGCAGTTCCCCCAAATGGACGATCTGTGAAGTCGCTCAACGGGGGTGGGGGAGGGGGGGGGGGGTAAGGGTGTGGCAATTTGTTATTATTAAAAAAAAATTGTTTTGTATTCGCCATTGTTATTAATTTTTAAATTTGTTTTGTATTCGCCACTGCTTAGTAGACGAATAAATTAATGGGTTGAAATGATCGTACATACCAAATAATAACGTTGTACCATTCCTTTAAAAAAGCATAGGCCTACGGTATAATTAAAAATTAAAAAAAAAATCACGTGAAAATTATTTTTGCGAAAAGGCCTATGATGTCGGGGAGTCACCGCCAAATATTATTATCTAATCAAAATGATTATCGCCAACATTATAAAGAATTGTTTTGACTTTTTGCTCTTCGCCGATGTATCTATAAAGCACTGCATACTCAGTAGCACTGATTTAGTACTTCATATACAAACCATATATACATGTACATTGTTAAAATATTATACATTGTTAAATATCGCGACAAACCAATGCATATTATGTCCACCACTGCATATTATGCCCACCACTGCACATCCATGTAATCTTATGTATTTTGTCAGGACCAGCATTTTCAAAAGAGATTGTTTTCTGTACAGACAGTGTACCATCAAGTATCCTGACAATGATTAGAGTACATGTACATGTATACAAATCGAAACGTACAGAAGACCCCGTGGAGACGCCACGGTTCTCTCTGAACCACGTTCTCACTTAGCAACAGAATCTAGTTGCCTGATATTTTTTCTCCCTGAACCATAATCTCACTTAGCGACAGTTGAGATACGAGTTGCTCGAAAAGGTTCTTTTTCAGCATCCTGTACCCCGGTAGTTGAGATAAAACACATTGTTTTGCCACAAACCAAAAACGATATGTGAATCATACTTACCAGTGGACTTGATTATCCAATATGACTAAAATAAGACACAGAATAGATACACTGTACCACAAGGAGTCTCTTGCGAGCGGCCATTTTGTCAGATACACAACCTGTGTGGGTTTAAAATTAAGGTATACACTTTACATCACCAGTAATGTAGTCAGAGCAGCTTTTACGAGTACGCTTACTTTCTTTGAATCAAGATAATACATTAAACCCTCCCAACTCCTTCAAAATCCTCTTTGCCAAAGTGAAGGATTTTGAAGGATTGAGGTTACATGCTATATGCTCTTTGCTAAAGTGAAGGATTTTGGAGATTGAGGTTATTAGGCATACTTGCTTTTCCATGGTACAAATACATCCATGTTTGTTATAGTGATTGCAAGGTCAGTGCTTGGGTCAGTGGATACTGTTTATGGCTCCATGCATGCAGGAAGGGTCCCTGGCCATGTACATGTATCACAGATTAGAAACACATGTGTGCATACATGTCATGTGCTTGCTTTACTACTGAAAGATTTTGGAGGATTCAGGTTATGTGTAAGCAAATGGGCCTAGGGAGTTAGGAAGGATTCAGGTTATGTGTAAGCAAATGGGCCTAGGGAGTTAGGGTTAAACAATCGAGCTGTGAAAGTATCAGCTTATTACAGTGTCGTTCACAAGAAAATAGTGATGCTTTTTTGGGGTACGAACATGTACTCTTTCCTAAATATGAACTGGAGAGTTATTGAACTTAAAAAAAAACTAACAGCACCCCAAAATTATTTCTAGGGTAACATATACCATCATTAGCCTTTAAAGTTTAAACCAAGTAAGATTTACATTAGTATTTTTTTTTTAATTACCAATTCTATACCTAACCATTAAAGGCAGAATAAACTCGTTAATATTTCACACAACACAAATCTTCGGTTGACATAGGAGTGGATACAGCTGATGTGTAAATGATTGGTGGGAGACACAGCAAAACAACGGGGTGGGGGAGGGGAAGAACCCGCACTTTCTTAGATGGTGATAAGTGGAGGGGGAGGGGGTTCTTTCCCTCAGTTTCCGGCAATGGACTAACAATACTAAATACTAAAATGAAAAAAAGGGGATAAGTGGCCCATGTGTAACTAAACAAGCTATTTAAAGAAAAAAAAATCAATTTAAGAAAAAAGTATGTTTAAAAAAAAATCTGTGTTTTTTCATTATTTGTTTTATGCAATTTAAAAAGGTACAGCATTGGTATTTGTGACCCGCTCTGTGAAAATGAGTCACAATTCGCAAATTTGAAAAATTGAGATGTGGCTTTAATATTTTATTGATTGACGTCAATTTCAATCAATAAAAATATTTAAATCAATTATTTTTTGTGAGTAGGTTGTTTCATTTCTGTCATTTGTTTTCCTTTCGAATGCTTGTTTTCCTAAGAATTCAATTGTGTTAATTATGCAAATCATTAATTATTAAAAATGGCATATCTTCATAATCATAATGCAATACGTCACACACCTCTAACATATACCAAATTAAACCTGATGATGTACTCTTTTTTTGCGACTTGTGACTCATTTTCACAGAGCGGGTCACATTTGGTTCAGTACGTTCATCTCAACTCTCTTTTTGACGAAAACAGAATTAAAATAACCTGTAAAAGATTCATCACAATAGGTGGTCAAATTAAAGAAATTCTACTTTCATGTAGAGTTGATGTCCGGCATCTTTTTTCTATCTAAGATAGCACTACAGACGAAATTAGTCCTCCGATTGATACATGTAATTTTTTTTGACAGTAATTCGTCAGTTTGAAATCAGGTGATTTAAAATTTGTTCTTTCCCCTTTAAGTAAATTACTAAATTGACATTATAATCCACATTAATATTTTAGATTACACTCTTAAAACTAAAGTGTTGAATCAACATTTTAAAGAGTTCGGTCAGTGACGACGCTTTATAAAGTTGGATTTAACTTTTAAAAGTGTTGAATTAACATTGATAAAGTTAGACTTAACTTGACTCCGTGTTAATTCAACACTTTCTTTGAGTTGAATTTAACTTTATAAAGTGTTGTCACTCACTGAACTCTATAAGGTTGATTCAACACTAGTGTATGGATCATAGTAATGCCTGCCCAGGCTCATTTGCCCCGCCCACTGCACTCACACCCATATTATGTTAATTTAATATTATGTAATTTGTCAAGTACCAGCATTTTCCAAAGAGATTGTTTTCATTACAGAGTACCCTCATTATGTCATTTGTATGGTATGACATTACCAGGATAAACTAACCAATGCATGATTTATTGTTTTCTTTAAAAAAAAACTTGCTTTATATCCCGAGTAACTAATGATCAATTAAGTACAATGATACATATAAGGTGATCCGTTATTTGAAATGGATTGTCCCCAATGATAACAGTTTGTAGGTAAAACTGGTAGCTTTGCATGGTGAAGAGGATAAGTAAGACTAATTGCGGTGACACCATGTGACATTCTCAATTGAGTAGTAATTAGTTCTGAAATGAACTGGAGGTTAACAGTTTGTGTCATTGCCAAATAATATAATTTGTAAATTAGTTATAAATCATGACTTCAGTTTTTGTTTAAGCTGTCATATAGCGCCCTCTGCAGGCCACAGTCCGACATACAAGACTGTACAATGTCATCTCATTATTGTTATCTGTGCCCTCAAATTAATCTGTAAAACGACATTCCGAGAGAATATGCGACCTAGGTCACAATAGATGACGGATCCTCAAATTTGCTCCTCAAAATATTGATTAATTAGGCCTAAATCCAGCATTCTGATTGGTCGAGAGCCCCCAAAATCAATAAAAATTACCTGGTCAGACGGGTAGTCAGACGGGTAGTCAGACGGGTAGTCAGACGGGTAGTCAGACGGGTAGTCAGACGGGTAGTACTACTAGTAATTTTTAAAATTTAAAATTTGACCTTTTTGTTATTTCTGAATTCTCAATCCTACTACCTTACTTATTTCCTGCTGGGGCACACTTATGTCAGATTATGAATTATTATCAGGCAATTCTACACAAGGTTAAGACCGATTATTGTAACAATTGGCATAAACTGAATTTAATAAAATTAATTACCAGGCATTTCCAAATAAGCCCCATGGGTCTTTTTGAATATGCTATCATATTATTTGTTGTTCTTTGGATATTTCTTTCTGTATTTTTGATTGATTTGTAATTATTTTCATTTTTATCATTTTTATGTTTTTTTAAATTTAATTGGTTTGTTAATTTATTTAGTTTTGCTTTGTAATAGCTCATTGGGCGCCTTTTCGGTGTATATTTATATAAATGACTTTAATGTCGCCCAATATTGTACATCGATTTACTCTTTTGTTCATAATATTATGGACATAAATTTCGAATTTAATGCAATCGAATTTGACAAGCAATGAAAGCCATTTATTTTCCTGTGAAAATACGTTTTGATGGCATTTATTTTTTTTAAATAATGGCCCCCCAAATCTTGACTGTTTATTATTAGCTTCCCGTTTTAAGTATTTTGGACAAACGAACCCGCGAAAAATGTGTTCCTGTGTTGTTGTCCAGACTTAGTACTGAGCCGCAGGGTTACAGGTATATGAAGTTATTGTCACAGACTTACACGACCAGCACCCCTTCATTGAACCACTTTATATTAGAATGTTTTAACTGTTTGATTTTGCTGTCAGTAAACACAAGGCCACTAGACAGTTCCAGCTAATATATTTCACACGTCCTAATTCTATCTTTGCATTGACATTATCATTAGGATCCTAGTCTCACAGTTTCCCGCCTGCGCGCCTCAACGAACTAATCCTCCAGCATCCATTCATGGGATGATCCTCCAGCAGTCTACTTAAGCAGCAGCATTTTCCAGAGTCCGGCATTCTCCTGAGGACGATCAGAGCATACTGATCGAAACGTCGAGTTGTACCCCCAGTTCTTTTCAGAACTAATTACTACTCAATTGAGATTCCACATGGTGTCACCGCAATTAGTCTTACTTATTATCAATATTGATTACTTTTTTTCTGTTGTTATACATCATTTATTAAGCATGTACTGTTCATATAATTGCCATGTGTAGCTACAATGTCAGTTTTACATGTTAATTGCCTACTAACTATAATGTATTGATTTCTTTGTAAATTTATTCCCAAGTTGTGCTTATTATACGAATGCACTTTTAGGCAAAAAAAAAAGGTTTCTGGTCACAGATTGACTTCTAAATCGTTGCGGCGACGTGCGTGTTTTTTTGTTTTTTGTTTTTTGGGTCCAATCATGGAAGTACGTGATACGTGTATACATGGTTACTGGAACCAGACCAAATTTCCCACAAAGTATGGTGGATAAGTAAGACTAATTGCGGTGACCATTGGCGGATCCAGGGGGGGGGGGCTAAGGGGGGCTGTAGCCCCCCTAAATTCGTTTAAAAAAATCGTAAAAAAACCCCCCCAAAACCCCAAACAAACAGAGAGAGAGGAAAACTAAAAATGCCGATGCGTGGATCTGAGCGCCGCGCATGGAGACCAGAGACTTGTTTGGCCTTATGGCATTGTGTTTCGACAGCTGTTATCCTCACATGGGTCACATTGTGGTCATATTAACTGTATATTGCTTACAGTATGACAAAGATAAAGAGACAAATGCCATATGTTGTAGTAAGAAAAACCAAATTTGCACATTTTCACCCAAATTTCAAACCCCGAATACGAAACCTAATGTAGTGAAGGTGTGCACCCTGACATGGGCGGATCCAAGGTCCAGAAAAGTATGGGGGAGGGGTATATAAATCATAAAAAAGGGACACACAAGAAACATTATGGTAGGCCTAAATGTACATGCATGCTGCTAAAAACTGGGAAGGGCGGAGCTAGGGGCACACGAAGAAACGTATCGTAAATTGCCATGCACGGCGAAAAATACGGTATACGTGGCCCCATTGCCACCCCTGGATCCGGCAATGGGGGGGGGGGGGGGAGCGGGGCCCATTTGCCTCCTGGATCCGCCGATCCACTCTGAAATATTTTGGGTACATTGCTCTTTCAAGAATCCACCACTGAAATTGGTATGTCTTTCCGCTTTAGTATCCAAATCTTCTATTGAAACGTTTACCATATAATCCTCTATCCCGCTACCCACCTGGCCGGCCAAAAGTCCACACAACCCAATGACACACAGGATGTTGAACACAGCGGAACCGATAACAGTCCCAACTCCAATATTTCCTTTGGCAATGAAGACCCCTGTAAAACCAAAATACCACTTTAGTCAGATTATATTCCTTTAAAATGGACATATATATCGTCACAATCGGAGCAGACAATCAACAAAGCATGGAATCGGTTTTCCAGTTTAAGATGAACACATGCAGTGACTGAAAATTTACTGGCACATTTACGCAGCAGCAACATGACCTTATCGTGCGGGGTATTATTTTCAGTCACTGAGTTAATCTAAACAAGCACTCCGATTCCATGCCCTGTTGCTCGTGACAATATTGTCCCTTTAAAACTACAACAGTTTCGAGGTTTTTAATGGAAATTGCTTTGCGGGTTTTTCAAATATCAATATAAAACTTCGTAATTGTAAGCGCGAAGGGTCATTATCAATTTTTTTAAAACCAGCGCAGCATGTGAAAGTTTCAGACACTAGCTTAATTAGTTTCGGACGTTTGTTAAGACAAATGAAATCTTTGGGGTACGATTTCTCAAACTGGTCAATAGTTATTGTTAAGTTCTTTCGGGTACACCGTGTATTAATCTCTTCTTGGAAGAAGTGGTGGCTCTGAGAAGAGCCGGTTGGTTTGTTGTCAATGTTTGTCCATTACCCTCTATGGAAGGAAATACTGGACATTAGAGATGATGTTATTGAGTTCTTTCGTGTACACCATGTATTAATCTCTTCTTGGAAGAAGTGATGGCTCTGAGAAGAGCCGGTTGGTTTGTTGTCAATGTTTGTCCATTACCCTCTATGGAAGGAAATACTGGACATTAGAGATGATGTTATTGAGTTCTTTCAGGTACACCATGTATTAATCTCTTCTTGGAAGAAGTGATGGCTCTGAGAAGAGCCGGTTGGTGTGTTGTCAATGTTTGTCCATTACCCTCTATGGAAGGAAATACTGGACATTAGAGATGATGTTATTGAGTTCTTTCAGGTACACCATGTATTAATCTCTTCTTGGAAGAAGTGATGGCTCTGAGAAGAGCCGGTTGGTGTGTTGTCAATGTTTGTCCATTACCCTCTATGGAAGGAAATACTGGACATTAGAGATGATGTTATTGAGTTCTTTCAGGTACACCATGTAATAATCTCTTCTTGGAAGAAGTGATGGCTCTGAGAAGAGTCGGTTGGTTTGTTGTCAATGTTTGTCCATTACCCTCTATGGAAGGAAATACTGGACATTAGAGATGATGTTATTGAGTTCTTTCGGATACACCATGTATTAATCTCTTCTTGGAAGAAGTGGTGGCTCTGAGAAGAGTTGGTAGATTTGTTCTCAACGTTTCAACTAGTCTGCTCTAGCCGTCGTCAATATATATTTTATCTAACTGAATTTTTTTAATTTTTTTATATATATATAAAAGCAACTGTGAACAATAGCCACATCAGTAAATGACTAAAGAGGTCATCTGATAGGCCAATCAAATGGTTCACTGCAGACCAGAGTGAAAAAAAAGAGATTTTTTTAAATATGTATATATATATAAACATATTATGCAAAGGTGACATACATGAATACATAAATTAACTCAATTGAACTAAACTAATTAGAGAAATGACACCTGGCAAGGCATGGAGGAGAGCCCTACAAACTAATCCTACCTAACTGCAAAACCTGATCCTACTTCCCCTCTCTTTGAGTTCAGTTAATAATGTGCATTCTCATGCCCATAAGCCAGTATATACGTTAAGTAAATTATATGTTAATGCATCCACACTTTATAAGAATCAATATATATTTATATGTGAAATTTCGGCTTATTTTATTGGTTGTTAATGAGAAAAAAGGGAAAAATTCAATCACAGCGTTTGTATCCATTTCAGTGTGAAATTTCTGTCTTCATGAAGACATAATTCTAGACACCATTTCACTAATTAGACGGTAGCACAGAAATATTTCAAGGGATGTTCGATACCATCATTAACTTTACACCAAGTGTTTGTGTTCAGCCCATGATCATAATGCCAATAGTGTATAAATCCTAGAAACTATTGGTGCTTTTTGAGATCACCAACAGTGTATGCCTACAAGAGGGGGGGGGATTTAAACTATCAGATTTATATGAAACTTACTTGAAATGTTTGTCTCGCAGGTGCTATTGTTTTAATAAAATTATTGAAATAATTTCCAAAATTAATTTCTGTCATCCAACTAGACAGATACCATGTCGGAATGAAAACGAACAACCTGAAAACATTTCCACTATTTTCTCATTAAAATCCTCCTGTGACTGCAAGGGTCAAAATCAGTCAAAATGTTGATATACTTGCCAAGGTATATCTAGTGCACTTAATTAAAAGTCAAACACTGTCTTGCGCCTTTTGGTGGATACGTGCGCTATATAAGTCCACATTATTATTATTATTATTATTATTATTAAACCTCACGTGTAGTAAGTACATTTACAGGTCAAAATGAGTCGACCGTTTTTTGACTGGTAAAAGCATATTCTGGTATTGTTCAGGGTGGTCAAAATGACAGTAAAAACCAGTCAAAATACCTCTGTGTGCACATTTGGGTCAACAGTCAAAAACAGTCAGTTGACTGATGTTGACCTTTATAGCTACTTGCCACTAAAGTGCAGCTAGAGTAGGAGGGTTAATTTCTGTCATCCGAAAAATGCATTTTCACTATTTTCTGGATGACGACACAATGAAAAAAAAAGAAGCTAACTTTCACAGGTTGGTTTTATAAAAATGTATTGATTCGTATAAAGTATGAATGCACTTACATACATTTACCAAAATGACTGGCTTTAAATATAACAGGAATAGTTTTACCTGATAGATATTTGGTATAAAGGTAATAGAATGAAAAGTAAATTATTTTGTACGTTGATGCAATTTTCGTCAGAAAGTTTGGACTACTTCTCATGATATCTGTTATCACGATACATTCTCGTGACCCTTTTCATTACAGCATTTAATATACTTGGGACGCCATTTTAGTGCACTTGTTCATGCACTTGTTAATTTTTTTACAAGGCAAAACCGTTACAATTCTGACATTGAGTTTGCACTATCCCCGCCGGCAAATTGCCGAATTGCACGCAGGCCTAAAGGCCGGTTCATACTTCACGCGAAAGCGAATACGAAGCGAAATTCGTGACGTCGACAATGGTTCACGGCAAATATTCGTTGAACACAAAAGTTGAACACATTTCCACTTGTGCGAATCATTCGCCGCGAATTTGATGACGTAAAATTCGCTTCGCATTAGCGTCAAGTATGAACCAGGCTTAAACTCTTTAAAGCGTGTCCTTGAGTAAGGCTCGGGACACTTTACTTTTCCATTTTCCATTTTACTTTTGATTGAATTGCCAGGTCGGATATTAACAACAAATCGTTGCTTATATGAAATGGTAAACTATGACTAAAATATACAAACGTAATCAATAAACAGAAGTGCTTTCTGAAATCAAACGAGAATTATTCACCAAAAATTGATGTAAACAGCTCTGGTGCAGATCCGCCGATAGCCATGAATGATGCCCCCGCAACATCCTCAGACAACTTCAAATCTGTAAACAAAATTCATGACTGGAAATAAATGTCACGAGACTCGAGAGACATGATGAAAGGATTCTATGCTTCCTGTTTTTCCTCTAGGCCCCTGTCAAATATTTATATTTGGAGTGACCTTGGTAGATCCGGAGTGATTTCATGGGTAGGCATGCAGCAGTGTACAGTGTATATTTGTATTCGTGCAGTTTATATACAAGGTGCACTTTGGTATCCACATTACATCAACAAAAATAGGTTCCAGATGAATAAGCTTTGAAACCCAGTGCCTTAAATGGCTGCTTACAAAATACATAGAAAGAAAGACATTATAATAGTCCATGGTGGCAGCCATTTGTCTGCCTCGGTTTGTCCTTTTAAGGTGTACTCAGTGTGATGTGCACGTTATACCCCATGGTGAGTGTGGGGGCATGTACAAAGTTGGAATAATAATATGGCAAACAACATTCGTTTGTTGTGAAGCTAAATTTGGGTAGACCGTTGCATTCAGAGAAGAATCCAGGGCTTTGGAAATAAGGGGTGGGGCACAAGACACATAAGGGGGGAAACTTCCACTTAAGAAGGGGACAAATTTGCATGCAAAAATAATAAAAAGGGGGCACCTAGCAATTACAAAGCAGCAAAGACAATGAGTACATGTACATGTATATTGAGTAGAGGGTTCACGGTATAGGCCTACTGAGCACAGTTGGGCATACAGAGGGGGTCGGGTCATCTACACCGCTCCTGACCTCCAGCCTATACGAGCCTGCCACCACCGGTGCACGGTGGTTACTTCGTACCTGAACATAGGCTCTCGAGCGAAGGCATGAAATAATTATCGCACACAATCGCCAGAACACCAAACAAGTAGAATACGGCAGCAAAGTTGATCAGTAAACCGCCATGGCGCAAAACATCCAAACTCATAACATTTGGCGGGAAATTTTCAGAGCTTGGTGGGGTGCAGTTCAACTGGGAAGACGGCGACAGACTGGAATCTAGTGAATACAAAAATAATAATGGAATAGATTTTTTAAAGGGGGAATTAAAGGTGAAGTATAGGTAATTAAAAAAATGTGAAATGTGAAACTTGCATATCAACCTTCCCTAGCCTGGAAATACTTTTGTCTGAGGTGCTATAGTGCCGCCTTGATCCGCCCAACAGTTTTGCCAACATAACAAATGTTCAGGCACGTAACCAGGGTCTCAAAAAGAGTTGGGGGAGCACAAAGAACAAATGTTCGTCTTGTTGCCAATGTTGTACCTTCCTTTTAACGGATCGCAAACTCCCTCAGTTCCACCACAATTTTATTTGCAACTACATGTAAATCTCCATTTGCAAAAAAAAATATTAAAAAAAATCAATCAATGACTGGCTTAAGTCACAAGTTTCTGAAGGGGGACTCTGTTGTTTTCTTAAAAGTGGTTAGATGTGTCAGCAACCTGTAGCCAATCAAAATAGCTGAAATGTTTGTTTTGAAGCTAAAGCAATCGGAAACATTATTGTAATGCCAATGGTTTATTACATTGATGCTTTATCAAAGAAGGTGTAGGCAGAATTCATATACAAATGAATGAGCTTTCTCAAATTTATATTCTACAGCTTATGAAAAATACAATATTACCAAGGACTAAGAGAAGGCCCATGGTGTACACATGATTGGTCCAAACGAATCTCAACATTTATGTACCGATCTTTGTTCTTACCATGTGGGGGGTCATCTGTAGCGTCGACCCCTTCCATGTCCCTTTCTTGTCTCGAAACATGGTTCTCCGGCCCATCTTCGAACTCATCTGTGAGTACTACATCTAGGCGTAACCCTATAAAAAGCGTAGCTACAGCTAGTACTAGTAGCGAAAGGCAACTCGCACAAAAGAACACAGCAGTGGTAAGGCCTCTCCTCCTTCTCCCTTTACGATATCGTGGCTGAGGGATGAAGTTCATTACTAACAGCTTATATTTGATTTCAAAGCATAACTTGACAGAGCCGTCAGTATCAGCCGTGCAAGCCTAGTACCGACCTGTTGTAAGAACCGCTCCCATCAGTATCAGTTGCTGGCAATTGTGACGGGTCCAATACAAAATTAACACGGGCAGATGGTTGCGACACCGCTAGTGATTATAGGCCTATCAACATTCCCGTTTGCTGCAAATATAATCCCATGACATAAAAATCAGACTAGGCTGACCGTACATTTACAATAGCTATTGAGCTTTCTCCCAGCTACACGTTATTGAACAGTTCGGTACCTCAAAACCCTATGAAATACCCTTTGAGGGTTAAGCTGTATCGCAGTGGACTCAATTCTTGTTTGCGTGACACCAAGTTTTCATAATAATTTGCTGTCATTATTTCACAAGTAATGTTTGGTTGAGCCATAGGTTGAGCACAGCCTCTCCTATTTATTATGTCTATATAACTACTTTGTTGGATCAGGTTGGATCATGGTTTGATATACGCATGATATACGACTGTGGTTTGACAAACATTTCACGCGGTCATGTGAACCTGACACTGAAACCAAGCCTAAAACCCATACCGGTACATTGTGCAGTTTGGTTTGGGCTATGGGTTTTGGGTGTAGGCCTTTCTCTATGGTATATAGGCTATTAAAGAAATTTTCCATAGTCAACTTTGCCATACTATAGTCACGAGGTTATTAAACGCAACATCCCATGCCAGTGGTTGAATGAACTTTTAGAACATAATGGTGACGAAAACAGAAGGAATTGAGCAGAGCTCAGAACTGAAAAATAGCCCTAAAATGTATGGAGGTTGTTTTTGTGGAATTTGAGTCTCTTGTACATTATCAATCTTTATAATGTTTAAAACATATCTTGTAAATTAAGAAAGCTATCATTGTATCAATTTTGATTTCTTGCCCAAATGTGTCTGATTTCAGTTCAACACATGGTGGAATTTCTGTTAAAGGTCTATGGTATTTCAGATGAGGTCGGGGCGATGTACACGTGATATGCGCGTGCCTGGGGGAGGTCGGGTGGAAGTGGGTTCTGGGGTGCGAACGAGTTCCCTTTTTGGTTGGAGGTGGGTGTATAGATTGCGTTTTTAAAAACTTTTATAATAACTATTTGTATTCTGTAACCATACCTGCGTCCCACGCCACTATTGCATGCACATATAGGTGCATTTCAAGGGATGTATTTGTCCACAGATCGAATCATTAATAACTGACGGAAATGAACTATGAGTTCAGTCCTGCAGAATGCAGTCATTGTATATTGTATACGATTGACTCACCGATCACTACATTGTTAACAAAACAGCAAAGAGCATTTCGCACCGTGTAGGGGGCATGCAAGTATATGGCTGATCCAGTATTTGGCAAACATAATGCGGGCGCACAGCCTCACCCCCCCCCCCCCACATCATATTTGGTACAAAACATCATCGCGAGTTGGTAAATATCTGTTGGAGACATTTTAAGTGATTTTAACTAATTGGTATAATACAATGAAACAATTGCTTGGGTTCAAGCATGCAAGCTCTGCATGCTAACTCGGAAGAACGCGGCCAGGTCAGGAAAACTTCCCGAATGGAAGCTTTCAAATACTGATCTGTGATGTATTAAATTATTTGCTACATTCAAAATAGAACCGTCATAAATTCATATGTAAAAATATCAAGCTTGCATCATCAAAGTGTTATTCTTTGCTAGATTATGCAATTTGTGTACAGGTACTGGTATTTGTAAATAAGTAAATTAGTCCTAGTATTCATTTTTAATATGCTAATATACAAACATAAATATTTATGATCCAAACTGCCATAGCCTATTTTGATCAACATCATTCATGAAATATGGACAGACTGTCTAGTTGTATTTTCTTGTATCCTTGTATTCCCATTCATAAATGCCCGTATCAAATGTGTAATTTTTATTGACTCATAAAGCCAAATAGAAATGGGTAAATTAACGTTTTTTGCGGATACACGAAACACTTCCGAAGTACACGAGTCAGGCGCGTGATGCCAATCTTCGTCACTCTGATTGGTTCAAATCCGCGTCGCGCGTCGCACAAAACAGCTGGCGAACAGCTGGCACATACCGTACGCGCTGCTCTGATTTTGATAAGCCATGTCTTTACCATACGTTAATACACCCCATGTGATTACGTTTTGTCCAATCAGATTGTCTCAACTGTCATAATATTAATAGACCCATCATGAAGTCATACCTTTGTCACCTTTTACAGTTCTTTGCTATATTTTACAAGTTGCTGGTATTTGTAGAATAAATAAGCAAAACATTTCTTGTAATATGCAAATAAAAACGTACACATTTTTGTTCACGGACTGTCTAGTTTGTTCTCTTGTGCATTCAAAATAGTTAGCTCAATATTATTTCATGATTACACAGCAAACAAGATTACTGAGTTGGAAATGAAAATATATCCCTACAGGGTGTTCCAAAAATGTACATAGTTTTGTTAACATTATTGAGAAAATACATATTTATCCACAATTTTCTTTACAGAAATATGAAGCTCAACTTGGAACGGTGGAAAAAGCACAATTCTGAGATGAGATTTTTATAGTTTAACCTAAAATACAAAAATTCCACCCATTTTGTTATCTTTTGGGGTTTTAAATTTTTAGTTTAGATTGTTGTACCTAAGCCACTGTTCCAGGAAATGTTTTCATCATTTTAAATGTGGGAAATTAGTAAATTGGAAAAAAAACTAACAAGACATTTTGACTCATCAATCATCGAAACAAGCCACAGGTAGACAGAGTGGAACCTTAATACATCCTTGTTAGTCAACACCGGACGGGAAAATAACAGGTGATTTGTATTTAGGTCAAAATTATGTTTAGTGTACCCCCACAGAGAGAAGTTCTGTTCAGATTATTATTGTTTTTCTCGACGAGCAAAATATCAATATGTTGGCAGATTTTAGCCAAAGGTCCTTTGAAAGTATAGAAAGGGTGCTCGAAATAGTCATTATCACTGTACCGATACAACATGCAGCCCACGTGGATCCTAACAAAACCCCGTAACGTAACATCCTTGCAGTTGAGCGGTGTATTAAGGCTCTAAGACCGGTTCTCTTTAAAGAACGCTTAAGAACTAGGTCAACCTTGAAAGAAAATAATAACATACGACAAACACAAGAAAACTATTTTGGGCCCCAAAACAAGTTAAGTCATATTATTTCTTAAGGATTGCATGACTAGTCACTATGAGTCCTGTCATAAGACGGGATGCAAGGTTCACCGCGTGACACAGGTTTATTCTCCCTCTCTATCTGAAGACTCGAGATCATGCAGTTGTAGCAAAGGACTTACAAACAACGAGTATTTTTTCATTTACAAGATCAATTTCAAGCCCATTTATTTGTGAAGACCCGGCAAAATGACTGGTAAGTCAAGTTTGTAAAGATATATCGCCCGTGTTTGGGCCGATTTGTCGGTAAAAAAATTGATTCAAATGTTGAATTGCTATTTTTCTGGGGTTAGGGAAATTAAAAGCTTTTGAGATATTTGAGATATTGAACAAAAACATCCCTCTAAGATTAGTACCAGTAAAATAAAAACTCAAATTAATAAAATGTTGGCCCACTGGTTTAATCCTCAGCTTGCACGAGGGCATGTGCAGTCTTCCGATTGGCCAGCATGACTGTCAATCAGAATCAAGCACGTTTCAAATATTGCTTTTATACAGTTTCCCACGTCCAAATTTGTTTTTGTTCGTTTCAAAATTGAAGGTGAATCAAGATGTAAGAAAACAACCAACCTGCGAAAGTTTCAGCTGAATGTGGACGCTAAGTCATGAAAAATAGCGTGAAAAAAACATTCACAATTTTGGCAGGAAACACTCGTGGCAACGTTTTGAAAATGCACATATCATTGTTTTCATTCATTCACATTTATTTCAATTTCACAATTCTCCAAGTCACGGTATACGGATAATAGTATTAATAAATCAGTGTACAATAAGGTGAGAAATATTGATAGATACATGAAAAAATGGTGAAATGGAGGCATGTCCCGGTAAGCAGTTGCTTGCGGTGGGGATGCATTACAAGACAAGACAAGACAAGACAAGACAAGACAAGACAAGACAAGACAAGACAAGACAAGACAAGACAAGACAAGACAAGACAAGACAAGACAAGACAAGACAAGACAAGACAAGACGGACAGACGGACAGACAAGAGAACAAAACACTAATCACGAATAAACTGCAAATTTTACAAGTCTAAATAGGGTACCGGTACGGTACTATACAATGATAACAATTAACAAACTTACTAAGATAATACACATAAATAGTTTACATAGAACAGTTTTATAAGTACATTTAAAATTTTACATTTAAATACATTAAAGGGACAGTATCGTCACGATTCGAGCAGAGTTTTGACAGGCCATGGAATTGGTGACCTAGTTAGATGACCACAGTGACTGAAAAATACTGGCTCATTTATGCAGCAGCGACGGCTTATGACTATGGAACGTGTAATTGAGAGTACAGCTAACTATTATGCAACACGGGCAAAAGTTGACACGTTTGGCGTTCCATATATGACCTCATCATGTGTGGTATTATTATATTCAGTCACTGCGTTATTCTCAATTTAGCGTTCCATGCATGCCCAGTTGATCGTGACGATACTGCCACTTTAAGTTTCTTTGGGTTTCTATTCAGCTTGTTCCACAGTTGATTGCATCAACGTATCGAATTGTGTGTTGAAAAAGTTGTGTCCTTTTCGTGTTAGCATTTCAGACAGAATAATAATTTGTAGAAAGATTGTTACATTTACCAACTTCACATTAAATTATATTCGGATGATAATTTGTTTACTTTATAATCAGAGTAATTACCATAATTGTATTATCCATTTAAAATAAGAAAACGCTCTCGCAAGAAAAGGCAATCCGCAAAAATACGTTTTAAAAACTAATCAATCAATCAATCATCGGGTAGAACGCCGTCATTCTAGTTGCCTATTCCGAGGCGCTTGGAGAAGTGAAGAATGAAAAGAAAAAAAATGTGCCTTCAGTCGGCTTTTGAAGTTCAGCATGGAGTTAAGTGTACATAGTTGATGGGGGAGATCATTCCTATGGTGTCCTAAAAAGGACACAGGCACGTTGCAAGAAGAGTGTACACGCGTTGCACTAGAAGTAGAAGTGTTCAAGTAAACGCACTAGAAGTGTTGCCACGTCGCACTAGCGGTGTTTAAGCGGCGGAGTAGAAGTGTTTAAGCGTCGCACTAGGAGTGTTTTTGTCTCGTATGAAGAGCCGTATGTGGCTAAATTTTTACTTATTAATACATCAGACTAAACTAAATGTTACTCGTATTACTCTCTTTGCTAAACAAGCAGCTGAACACCCTCACTATCTTCGACTCCCCAAAATCAAGAGTAAGTTCCATTTGGATAGCTTCTTCCCTAGAACAGCATTACAATGGAACGCCCTTCCAGCTGATTGCTTTCCACCAACTTACGATCTATTGAAGTTTAAGAAAAACATCAACAAATGTAATCTTGCTTAAATGGTGGATGACATATCGCATATGTAACCCCTTACACTGTTTAGGGTGACTGACAGTAAATAAAAAAAATTAAATAATTAAAAAAAAATGTTAAATAGCAAAGCCATATATTTACTAGCAAAACCAAATATACAAATCTGACGACCAGACTGGTCGGCAGCTAGCATGCATACTAAAAATGAATTTTGCAATTTTTTATCCCTTAAAAAAATCCTCCACAGCCCAGATATTATTATTATACGGAAAGGCTTTTTTTCTGAATTAATGGTAGTTAACAAAAAATATTGCAAATTCTTTTACAAATATTTACAAAACCTATTCTCAATCCCAATACTATCTACATGGAAGGTGAGCCTTCTAACCACTAGACTACCATGCCACTCGAATTTGTTGGTGAATTAATTACATGTGTAGAAGAACTTTAAAAATAAATATATTTATAATATAATTTTTTTAATGCAGAAAAATATTGGCCGTAGCGAGCGGGGGAGGGTGTGTGGGGTGTGACGCCCCAATAATTTTTCTCCGTCGGTATTTAGAGCCTCAGTCGGCAAGTCAAAGGTACTAGAAGAAGGGTTGGTCCGTAATAAATTTCCAGTCGGCAAACCTAGAACTATGGGTTTGCCGACTGAAAATGTATCGTGTTTCTAAACACTGAAGATTTGCCGAGTTGTTTGTTATCAGTTCGTAATACATTGTATTTTACTCACGAAAAGAACTGTGGTTTCGGGTGGCAGTTCGTCTTTCCAGTCCCAGACGCTTTGAACGAACATTGATTTTATAATACAATTATAGCCTACTTGCAGTTTTAAATAGAGGTTACCAGCGGTGTAGCCACGGGGGACCTGGGGTCACGTGCCCCCCCACCCCCCACGATAGTGCCCCCAAAACAGAAAAGAAAAGTAAAGGGAAAAAACCCATACACCTGGCCTCCCCCACTGAAAAGCAATGCCCACCCCCTGTGCCCCCCCACTGAAAAAGTCCTGGCTATATGTTAAGAAACGATTTGATTTTTGCTCGCGTATGCCTATACTTAATTGATCACCATGATGAGTAGTTCAAAATCAAAGAGGAAACAATTTAACCTAGAGTGCCTGGAATGTCAGTCAGTCATGGGCGTCGATCGCTACTTAGAAGTGGGGGGGGGGGGGGGGGAGACATGAAGGCATTTTCGGATCCATATTTGGGGCAGAACAATTGAGATTTTGTAATTTACTTTTTCTTGCAGTAATGTTGTACATAGTTTAAAATAAAAATATGAAAATCTAGCTCGGACCGAGAGGGGAGGGGAACCGGAGGAATGCTCTATGCGCCTTCCTCATCCACCCATTCGCCACTAAGGGCGGATCTAGAATCCACAATTTCTGGGGCCAAATGCTGGATGGGGCTATTTTTATTTTATTTTTTATTCTAGGCTCTCTCTGATGCACAATGACCGTTTGAAGGGCCAAATTTGTTAAGTATTCTAGCTAATGATGCTGATGTGAATCCCAAGCCCCCCTGGATCCGTCCTTGTGTGCCACTCTGCATGTGTGAGCCCCGGTGTAAGGGACGGCCTTACGAACACCGGAAATTGTTTGATTCAAGATGCTCAGTATAAGTGCGTTCTGAGCGCTTTATGACGACTTCTTTTGCATAAATCGCAAAATTAATTTTTAGTACCGTGTGCATACTAGCTGCCAACCAGTCTGGTCGCTGGTTTTGTATAGGCCTAATTGGTTTTGCTAGTAAATATATGGATTTGCACATAAAACTATGGCTTTCCCATTAAATATATGGTTTGGCTATTTAACATTTAGTTAATATTCTTCATACGAGAAAAAACCCAGCTCTTTCCGTGAATAAAATACAATATGATACAAAGTAAAAATAACTGATAACAAACAACTCAGTGCTTAGAAACATGATACATTTTCATCGGCAAACCCCATAGCTCTAGGTTTGCCGACTGGAAATTAATTAATTCACCGACAAATTCGAGTGGCATGGTAGTCTAGTGGTTAGAAGGCTCACCTTCCATGTAGGTAGCATCCGGATCAAGACTATAGGTTTTGTAAATATTTGTAAAAGAATTTGCAATATCATTATTTATGTTAACTACCACATTAATTAAGCCTTTCTGTATAATAATAATAATAATGTTTGGGCTGTGGAGGACTTTTTTTAAGGAATGTAAATTCCAAAATTCATTTTTAGTATGCATGCTACTTCCGACCAGTCTGGTCGCCGGTTTTGTTTTGCTATGACTTTGCACATAAAAATATGGCTTTGCCATTAAATATATGTTTTTGCTATTTAACATTTAGTTTAGTCTTACCAGTATGTATTAAGTCGAAATTTAGCCACATACAGCTCTTCATACGAGACCAAAAAACACTCCAAGTGCGACGCTTAAACATTTCTAGTGCGACGCTTAAACACTTCTAGTGCGACGCTTAAACACTTCTAGTGCGACGCTTAAACACTTCTAGTCCGACGCTTAAACACTTCTAGTGCGACGGTGACAGCTCTAGTGCGGCGCGACAACACTTCTAGCGCGATGCGTGAACACTCTTCTTGCAATGTGCCATTTTAGAACACCATACATTCCATAGTTTTGGTGCACAAGAAATGAAACTTCTATCACCCGATAAAGAGTGTGTTCTTGGAACGCTTAACAACAGTTTGTTTGAGGATCTGTTGATAATGAGCACTGATAATGTCTGTGACTTGCCCCCCTAAAATAGAACTACTCCAATTGATTGAGAAACGTAACAAGACGTTCAAGGAACTGTTCGACAACAATGACATTGAAGCGCTATCTAATTCTCTGTACGCCCCAGACTGTAAGATGATGGTTCCTGGAGAAAAGACTACGGAGGGGAAAGAAGGTAAAATAATGCCCGTACAACTCTAGTACAACGTCAGGCAGGTAGTAGTGAGATTATAGGCCTATAAAGGATTGTACTCTGATTCAGGCGTAAACAAATTATAAATGGACCCAGCTAATTATTTGACATCATTTTTACCCTTAAAGGGCGGGAGGGGGGGGGGGGGGCGGGGTAGTTGACCTAAATCAAAATATACTCCGGGCAAAATGTTCCGCGGCTACCTTTTTTCAGAAAAACAGGACTCCGCCCTTCTCTTGACAAATTTATGGCTACGCCACGAGGTCGGTGCTGGGGGACCTCTAATGATGGGGGAGGGGGGCTTCTGAACGTGTTGCACCTGAATTAGGGCCGTAGCGAGCGGAGGGTGTGGGGTGTGACATCCCCCCAGTCGGCAAACCTAGAGCTATGGGTTTGCCGACTGCAAAATGTATCGCGTTTCAGTGCACTGAATGTTTGTTATCTGGTCATATCAGTATTGTGTCGGTAAATTTACCCACAAAAATGTTTAATTTTGAATCCACCCCTGAATCCGATATCGATTTTAATAATTGTTATTATCGTCTCATCATAATGAACAGATGCGAAGAAACTTCTCGCCATCTTGAAGACTGAGGGTGCTGTTGTGGTAGCCTTAAGCGCCATTGAGGTTGGCCCACCCGGAGGGGGTGAAATATTGTATGAGCGCGGAGACTATTCCTTCACTAACGCTGACAAAACACCCTTGAAAATGGGAAAGTAAGTGAATAATGTTTAAACCCCATGGGGTGTGGGGAGGAGGGGGGGGGGGTTAGTTCACCAAAAACAAATGTTAAATTCTCCCCATGAGGTTCAATGCTCCTCTATCTTATTCTCATCCCGGCACAGCAACAACAGCAACAACAGCAACAACAGCAACAACTGCAACAACAGCAGCAGCCTCAGAAGCAGCAACAACCATAATGTATTTGTTGTTATAATACATTTTGACAAATAACTGACCTGACATCTGGGTTCTTTTTATACTTCAATAAAGTCGTTCTTTTATGCTATCACGCACATATCTTCTTCCTTCGTGTACAGATACCTGGTGATCTGGAAGCTTATTGATGGCGAGTATAAACGGTACACGGAGATTCTTAATAGCGGCAACAACAACTTATCGTAAAAGACTACTTATATATACGCCAAATAACTATGGTTTAAAAAAAAACTTAGGCCATCAAAAAAGTCTCCGGTTTTTTTTGGTTTTTTTTTGTAATCTTGATTATTTTTTTTATGCCAACAGGGAAATACGTGATACATGTATACTAGGGGACCAAATTTCCCATATTATATAAAGTATAGTGGCAAAGAGAGGCCTCACAAATTGGGCAAACGTTCATACCCCTATGTGAAAACGTCGTTTAAAACACAACACGGCAGAATTCCAATCGATCCAGCAATTTTGGCTGCAATTGGACATCGTTTCATAGCACAAAAAAAAAAAAAATGCTGACGTGCAGGTCTGAGGCAACGCGCACGGAGACCAGAAACCGGGGACTTTTTTGGCCTTACCAACACCTTAACGGGAAGGTACAAAACTGTATCGGGCGCCGTTGTTCAATTAATTATTTAGCACATTTTAAGCATATTGGTAATTACCAGTTAATCAAATTAATGAGTTATTAAGTTGGTAACGTATCAATTATCCAGGTAAATTATTTCATCTCAAGTGCTATCAGCTTAAAGAATAATTTACCAAAAACTGTTGGATGGTAACTTTTTGTTCAACAAAAACATCTCAAACTATGATATATTTTTTTTAACTAAAAAAAAAAGTATGTGATATGATAACTATGGAGGTCGAAAAGTGGACATCTGCTTTTCAGCTTTCTAAATAATGAAAAAGCAGATTGAACGTTGTTGGCTAGTGCATTTTTCTACTTTTCTGCTTTTCTTCCACCTAAAAAGTAGATTGAACATTTTGGTAACATCCATTTTTCTACTTTTCTGCTTTTCAGTTTCAAGAAAAGCAGATTTTACTTGTTTACCTACACTGGCGGTCAAAAGGTGGACATCTGCTTTTCTGGTTTCCTACAATCAGAAAAGTAGATCGAACGTTTTCGACAAATCCATTTTTCTGCTTTTCTGCTTTTCTGCTTCCCAAAAAGCAGATTAGACGTTTTGTCACACAGTGGACTAAAAGTGGACATCTGCTTTTCTGGTTTCCCACAACACGAAAAGTAGATCGAACATTTTGGACAAATCCATTTTTCTGCTTTCCTGCTTCCTGAAAAACGGATCGAACGTTTTCTCAACAGTGGCCTAAAAGCGGACAAGTCTGCTTTGCACTTGAAGAAAAGTAGATTGAATGATTTGATAAATCTACTCTTCTATCCACAAAATAATGGACTACCGTCACAATGCGCGACGTAGGTGCCAGGTAGGCGCGTTCCGTTTGATCTGTAATGTACCGCCCCCTGTTTTTCAGCGATGGTTATCACATGCATCGTTACTCCCTTATCCACAAAATAATGGACTAATCCTATCGTCACAATACATGTCCGATGTAGGCGCCAGGTAGGCGCGTTCCATTTGATCTGTGATGTGCCGCCCCCTGTTTTTCAGCGACGGTTATCACATGCATCGTTTTGGTGCATTGGTAGGATTCGTCCATTATTTTGTGGACAGGGGAGTAGATTTATCAAATCATTCAATCTACTTTTCTTCAAGCGCAAAGCAGACTTGTCCACTTTTAGGCCACAGTTGAGAAAACGTTCGATCTGCTTTTCGGGAAGCAGGAAAGCAGAAAAATAGATTTGTCCAAAACGTTCGATCTACTTTTCGTGTTGTGGGAAACCAGAAAAGCACATGTCCACTTTTAGGCCACTGTGTGACAAAACGTCTAATCTGCTTTTCGGCTAGTAGAAAAGTAGAAAAATTGATTTGTCCAAAACGTTCGATCTACTTTTCTGGTTGTAGGAAACCAGAAAAGCAGATGTCCACTTTTTGACCGCCAGTGTAGGTGAACAAGTAAAACCTGCTTTTCTTGAAACTGAAAAGCAGAAAAGTAGAAAAATGGATGTTACCAAAATGTTCAATCTAATTTTTAGGTGGAAGAAAGCAGAAAAGTAGAAAAATGCACTAGCCAACAACGTTCAATCTGCTTTTTCATTATTTAGAAAGCTGAAAAGCAGATGTCCACTTTTCGACCTCCAAAGATAACACTTTCACTGGTTACATAGTTTTATGTATGGTGTTCTATAAAGGACACAGGCACTTTGCAGTGTTCAAGTGTCGCACTATAAAGGACACAGGCACTTTGCAAGAAGTGTTCACGCGTTGCACTAGAAGTGTTATCGCGTTGCACAAGAAGTGTTATCGCGTCGCACTAGAACTAGAAGTGTTATCGTGTCGTACTAGAAGTGTTCAAGCGTCGTACTAGAAGTGTTCAAGCGTCGCATTACAAGTGTTCAAGCGTCGCATTACAAGTGTTCAAGCGTCGCTCTAGAAATGTTCTGGCGTAGCACTATAAAGGACACAGGCACTTTGCAAGAAGTGTTCACGCGTTGCACGAGAACTGTTATCGCGTCACACTAGAAGTGTTATCGCGTCGCACTAGAAGTGTTCACCGGTGCGTTTTCGTCTCGTATGAAAACTAAACTAAATGTTAAATAGCCAAACTATATATTTAATGGCAAAGCCATATTTTTTTATGTGCAAAGCCATATATTTACTAACAAAACTAAATATACAAAACCGGTGACCAGACTGGTCGGCAGCTAGCATGTATATTAAAAATTAATGTTGGAATTTACATTCCTTTAAAAAAAGTCCTCCATAGCCTAGACATTATTATTGTACAGAAAGGCTTTGCTTCTGAATTAATGTGGTAGTTAACAAAAAAAATTCGCAAATTCTTTTACAAATATTTACAAAACCTAGTCTTGATCTTGATACTACCTACATGGAAGGTGAGCCTTCTAACCACTAGACTACCATGCCACTGAAATTTGTCGGTGAATTAATTATAGAAGAACCTTGGGCCGTAGTGAGCGGGGAACCTAGAGCCGTAGCGAGCGGGGGAAGGGGTGTGGGGGTGTGACACCCCAATAAGTTTTCTCAGTCGGTATTTAGAGCCTCAGTTGGCAAATCAAAGGTACTAGAACAAGGGTTGGTCCGTAATAAATTTTCAGTCGGCAAACCTAGAGCTATGGGTTTGCCGACTGCAAATGTATCGTGTTTCTAAGCACTGACGATTTGCCGAGTTGTTTGTTATCAGTTGTTTTTACTTTGTAATAGTCCTTATTGTATTTTATTCACGGAAAGAGCTGCGTTTTTTGTCTCGTATGAAGACTAAACTAAATGTTAAATAGCCAAACCATATATGTAATGACGAAGCTATATTTTTTATGTGCAAAGCAATATATTTACTAGCAAAACCAATTATACAAAACCGGCGATCAGACTGGTTGGCAGCTAGCATGCATACAGTACTAAATATTAATTTTGCGATTTCTGCAAAAGAAGTCGTCATAAAGCGCTCAGAACGCACTTATACTGAGCATCTTGTATCAAACAATTTCCGGTGTTCGTAAGGCCGTCCCTTACACCGGGGCTCACACATGCAGAGTGGCACACAAGGGCGGATCCAGGGGGGGGGGGATTGGGATTATCATTAGCTAGAATACTTCATAAATTTGGCCCTTCAAACGGCCATGTTGCATCAGAGAGAGCCTAGAAAATATATATTAAAAAAGAAAAAGAAAAAAAAAGGCCTGGCCCAGAGCCAATGATGTGCAAAAGCCCCATACAGCATTTGGCCCCCAGAAATTGTGGATTCTAGATCCGCCCTTAGTGGCGGATGGGTGAATAAGGAAGGCGCACAGAGCATTCCTCCGGTTCCCCTCCCCTCTCGGTCTGAGCTAGATTTTTATATTTTTATTTTAAACTATTTAATAAATTACTGCAAGAAAAAATAAATTACAAAATCTCAACTGTTCTGCCCCAAATATGGATCCGAAACTGCCTTCATGTCCCCCCCACACTTCTAAGTAGCCATCGACGCCCATGACTGAATAGCATTCCAGGCACTCTTACACAATTCTAGCGCAAAGCTGAACACTCTTAAAAGCATGTGTCCTTTTCAGAACATCATATTTATAATATACTTCCTGACAACGAGAGGCTTGCAATTAAAGTGTGTTACCCAACCTCACTATACGGGTTAGGTACAACATTGTCAATACTGCTTATTTGCAGTACATTTTAAACATTTTTAAGCTCAATTCATAAATGCCAAGACAGTTTACACAATCTGATTGGACAAAACGTAATCACGTGGGGGTGTATTAACGAATGGTAAAGACTCGTAAAGTAAAGTAAAGTCTGTCCCGAGCCATATTGGCTCATCAGGCCGGTGTTTATCTCCGGTTTCGTTGGCATGAAACGACTGAGAATATTTCCATTCCCCCTGGATGGGATGCCAGTCCATCGCAGGTTACTTCCCTAGCTATTGCCAGGTACCCATTTATACTCCTGGGTGAAGAGAAGCAATTACGGTAAAGTGCCTTGCTCAAGGACACAAGCACCACGTCCGCGGTGAGGATTCGAACCCACATTCTGGCGACTCAGCCATCAGAACCCAAGTCCAATGCACTAGACCGCTCGGCCATGGCACCCCGGTAAAGACTTGGCTTATCAAAAATCAGAGCAGCGCGTATATGCCAGCCGTTCGCCACCTGTTTTATTCAGCCAGCGTGCGACGCGCAACGCGCATTTGAACCAATCAGAGTGACGAAGATTGTTTTGCATCACGCGCCTGACACGTGTACTTCAAAAGAGTTTCGTCTGTCCCCAAAACGTGAAATTTGCTATCTCTACTGGCTTCATTCAACAAAAAAGACAAATTGTGTACATTTTGAAAACGAAATCGATACGGGCATTTACAGCAGGATAACGACCGGTTTTGTGCGTGGTCACGAACGTTAAGGACCTCGCGCCTTTCGGCTCGGTCCTCACGCCCGCGACCACGCCGAAATCTTTTTATTTTATTTTATTTTTTCACTTTCATTGCTGCTGTGAAACCGAGTTCCTGTTACGTTCTGTATGTGTCAGGGATAACCATAAACTCAAAATAGACTTCCCATTTTGTTTAAACTGTCCAGAAGCACATGTACTTGCTATATATTAAGTATCTACATAAAATTGCATGTCATACAGGAGGCTGGCCCTAAGGCCAATACTGTTGAATAAAAGTTGCAGCTTGGCACGCCTAGTATGTTTTTGTTGTTGGGCTCTTGTTTGGGAACCCTCCGACGAGTATGACCTCCACATCAATGTGGCAGAAGTTATTTATTTCATTGTTTTTCCCAGAAAAAAAAGCCACACATGCCTGGGAGTCATTGATATCCTAAAGTGGACCATTCCACATATCTTAGAAGGGGTGTCAGTTCCCAGAGCTGTGTAGTTTTTTTTTCCTGGGCCGGAAAAGAAATTGCTGCCATATGTATGTGCACAAAACCAACCATCCATTGTGTACACATAAAGACCTACCCAGATCTAACCCTCTGATAAGTGGAACCATCTGTTTGGCATCTGGATGTGTTCTTTGATGTCTTGCGGCGTGCCAGTGCCTGGCATAACCCATCCAACCCCCCCAGACAGAGTGTCTGCATTCTGTTACACCATGGTTACACACTGAAGAGATATGGCTGAGAGATATGCTGCATAAGTATATGGCTGTTTGGTGTTTGCCAGGTCATACAGGAGAGAGCCACACTACACAGCCGTCGTGTGTCATCTGGGGTTGTAAATAATACTAGACCATAGCTATGGAACGCTACAGCTGCCTTCGGTGCCCATATCGCTTCATTCGGCTGATTCACCATTTCATTCGGCCGATTCACCATTTCATTCTGCTATATCACCATTTCATTCGGCTACTCATCATTTCATTTGCCCAATCATCATTTCATTCGGCTAGTCTTCATTTCGTTCGCCTTTTCGTCATTTCATTCGGCTAGTCGTCATTTCATTCGGCCATTCACCATTTCATTCGCCCAATCATCATTTCATTCGGCTAGTCTTCATTTCATTCGGCTAGTCTTCATTTCATTCGGCTATTCACCATTTCATTTGCCCAATCATCATTTCATTCGGCTAGTCTTCATTTCGTTCGGCTTTTCATCATTTCATTCGGCTAGTCATCATTTCATTCGGCTATTCACCATTTCATTTGCCACCAAGATCAAGCTAGCCGCGGATTCAGCTGCAGGTTTTCTCACGGATTTAACCGGATCGGGTCAGTTTAAAAACTGGATAGGTTGGTCCAGTGCGTGTGAATACTGCACTCAATACGGTACGTTTCCACACGGCCGGGCGCAGGCGAAATGAAATGATGATTGCGCCCAGCCTCTGTCGTTAAAAGCGTAATCTTATAACGCCAAAACCACGATATGCCCTAAGGTGAAATGTCATCTCCATAATTCGTTAACAAAAATTAACAAAAATTAACATTATAGGGGGCACAAATTGTTTTAACTTTTGATGAATTGGTCACAAATACTCTGCATTGTGTAACTATACACGGCATATACCGGCGATAATGGTACATATTCTAGCGTCACTTTAATTATGACCAACTCGTCAAAAGTTAAAACAATTTGTGCCCCCTTTAATGTTAATTTTTGTTAATGAATTATAAAGATGACATTTCAACTTAGGGCATATCGTGGTTTTGGCTTTATAAGATATTACGCTTTTAACGACAGAGGCTGGGCGCAATCATCATTTCATTTCGCCTGCGCCCGGCCGTGTGGAAACGTGCCGTATTGAGTGCAGTATTCACACGCACTGGACCAACCTATCCAGTTTTTAAACTGACCCGATCCGGTTAAATCCGTGAGAAAACCTGCAGCTGAATCCGCGGTTGAATCCGCGGTTGAATCCGCGGCTAGCTTGATCTTGGTGGCAAATGAAATGGTGAATAGCCGAATGAAATGATGACTAGCCGAATGAAATGATGAAAAGCCAAACGAAATGAAGACTAGCCGAATGAAATGACGACTAGCCGAATGAAATGACGAAAAGGCGAACGAAATGAAGACTAGCCGAATGAAACGATGATTGGGCAAATGAAATGATGAGTAGCCGAATGAAATGGTGATATAGCAGAATGAAATGGTGAATCGGCCGAATGAAATGGTGAATCAGCCGAATGAAGCGATACGGGCACCGAAGGCAGCTGTAGCGTTCCATACATAGCAGGGCATGTGTGGAAGTCATTTGGATGTAACAAATTAATTGGGAATGTATAGATAATACTTTTAATATCATTAATAGGGGTGCCACAGCAAAGTGGCTAGGTACCACGTTCGAATAAAGTGGTAGGTACCTCCCTCGTCGGAGTGTTAAATGGTTTTGTTCCGCGTGCCTGCCTGCCCGTGTCAGTGTCACTAAATCATTAAAAACGTTAACCATCAACCACAGAGAAAGTGTTTTCCTTTCTCCATTCTCTCTCAACCAGTTGGCCACAACGACAACTTTAACAAGCGCAGTTCAGTCAGGTGTTCCTGATAGTTAATTGACCCATGATTAAAGGGTTTGTGCACCTTTGGTAATCAACCCAATTACTTAATTATTATCGAGAAACTTACTTGATGGGAAGCTGTATGTTGATAGTAATTAGTATCAAACATCATGAAAATGATCTCATCTGACATGCTATATTTTTCTTTTTAGAAATGTGTTACAAATTTAAAATGGATCAAATCCGTGATCCATTTTTTTCTCATAAGAATGAAAGCCGGACAATCGGAATGCACTTTCACCGTTTTCTCGTTAACAGAATTGGAGTGCTAGTTTTAGATTAGCTCAGTGACTGAAAAAAATACCCCACATGATAAGGTCACATTACTGTTGATGCTGCATAAATGTGTTCTTCTTAAACTATAAGGACACCGATTCCATGCCCTGTTGAAAGCCTACTTTGATCGTGACGATACTGTCCCTTAAATGAGCTGAAACTTTCACACGTTGGTTTTATATGCACAGTTGATTCTCATAAACTATGGATGCATTAACAGACAATGCTGTACACCATGCAATGGTACACCATTTAAATGAGTGTAGTTTTACACGGAAATGATATTGAAAGGATGGAAGATGGAAATGGTACAAAACATCCTGAAATGTTTTTCCGCCGGACATGTTGTCATTACCGAGAAAACATTAATACAAATTCAGCAGCTTGGGATCCATTTAAAATTAAAAATAAATAGAAATAAACTGATTGTATTTTCACAATTATCTCCTTAAAGAAACAAATAAGTGAAAACTTTGACATGTCAGTTTTCATATCAGACACACCTTGATTATCAAAAGTATTGGTGAATCTAGTACAGGCATTCCAACTTTGGGTCAAATTATTTTACAAAATCAGGGTTTTTGTTTGTAAAAAATTCAGGCTTTGAATAAACGCAACCTTTTCATCAAAGTTCAGTTATCCAGGCGGGTATTGATCCGGTCAGCAGGTTAGGTTATATTCTGAGTGGGCTTTTGTGGCCATTCCAATGCCCGAGGCTGCCCGTGTTGTGTGACATTGTCTTGTATATAAGCATGGAGGAAGGAGGAGCTTCCTTCGTGACCTCCTGGACTACATTCCAATTATATTAGTTTCCATACTGAGACTGCATGGTTTATTACATGTATAATTTTAAGCATGGAGGAAGGTCAAGAGAGTAAATAAAACATTATTATAAAGGCAGGATGTAATGACGTTCCGGGGGACATAACTATAACGAGAGCTAATAAAAACTCACAATCATTTTCTCCTCGGAACCCGCCATTACATGCAACACGACACGAGCAGTAGCCCAGTGTCCGACTATGACCCTTAGAGACAGGGCTGCCACTCTTCATTTGATTTGCTGTTTTCCCCCACCACGCATGCGCATTTCCCCTACATTATCCCTACATACTTAGTGTCAATTTTCCCTACAAAATTTCGTTTTCCCCGACGAATAAGTTATTGATTAGGCCTAACTTCGAATTAAATAACTAGGCATAATGACCAGATGTGTAGGCCTCATGGGCGGATCCAGAACATTTTTTAGGGGGGGGGGCTGAGAATCAAAAACAATTATTTTTCAGTACTACAAAAATTACAATGAAATAATCAAAGGGAGAGAAAAACAAAGCACACTGTATGAATGGGAGTGCGTGCGTTCTCCCCTCCCCTCCCCTCCTCTCTCTCTCTCTTTTTCTCTGCCTTTAAAAAAACCCCAAAAAACAAAAAAACACGATTTTAGGGGGAGGGGGGGGGGCTACGCCCCCCTTAGTACCCCCTGGATCCGCCAATGCGCCTGTAACCAGTTTGTAGTGTTTTTGTTACCCTTGTCTTGTATGTTGATCTGGTAATATGTGTGTCAACTAGAGTCAACTAGAGTCAACTATGATTAAAGCAGTAGGCCTATATCACGTACATAAATATATATATTTTTTACAATATTTGTGGATTCCCCTACTCCCCCTACAGTATTTCCATTTTTCCCGTAGGGCCCCCCTATTCCCTACACTTTACTACAATACCCAACGGTAGGGATTTTTCCCCACGAGTGGCAGCCTTGCTTAGAGAACGCCGCATGGAGTGTCGTGGCCGAGCGGTCTAGCGCACCGAACTCAAGTTCTGGTGTTACCAGTAGCAGGGTGTGAGTTCGAGCCCCGGTCGTGACACTTGTGTCCTTGAGCAAGGTACTTAACCATAATTGCTTCGTCCTTCGGATGGGACGTAAAGCCGTAGGTCCCGTGTGTTGTGTAATGCACGTAAAAAAGAATGCGCCTTGAGCACCACTTAGTTGGTGGATACGTGCGCTATATAAGTCCACACATTATTATTATTATTATCAAGGGTGCATGCACCTCACTGAATAGTGAGGAATTCATGTGCTGAGCTGTTTATCATAAAGTGTATATCCGCAGATATTCTGAAAAACAAAGATTTGAGGCCCATGCATTTGATGGATTGTGTAAAAATGGCCCAATATCATAACCTGGGATCCTTGACTTCCAAATGTGAGTATTTTGGAAACACAACGCCCTGAAAATGTGGTCCTAATTTGATGTCAAGCGTATATAAGGCCTTTTTCCAAAATGGCTGCTTTTCTGTGTGGGCGCTTTCACTACTGTAGAGGGTGGTTTCCATTGGGATGAGAATAACTCAATGGAAACCTGGACTATCCATAATAAATTGAGAAGAAAATAAAAGGTTATATATCGATCAATATTTGTTCTTTTGGTTTAAAAATTTGTACGGCTACTAAGTATTTTTAATGATTTTTGAATATTTTATATTTAGCACTGTTTACTATGGGAGTTTATTTAGTGGGGTGCACCCTCAAGGCCCTCTAGATTGTTGATGAATAATACGTGTAAGCATTCGCGAATGGTTCGTTAAACCTATGCCAAATATGTGATAAGGTATGTGATGAGGTATGCGATTATTTTCGCGACATCACAAATATTCTGGCGAAGATATTTGTGATTTGTGATGTTTTCAGGGCCACCATAGTGTCGATACAGTTAGATAAATCTCAGATTAGGTTATATTGTGGGCTTTTGTGGACATTCCAATGCCCGAGATTATAAATAAATAAGTTTTAAATAATTAACCAGTTAAAACTTTTAAGTATTAAGTATTTATGCACATTTTGACTTTGTGTCAAATTATTTGACAAATCAGTGTTTTGTTGTAAAACATATTAAGGCTTTGAATACACGCAACTTTTTTTTTTTCATCAAAGTTCAGTTAGTCGGGGGTGTTGATCCGGTCAGTTAAATCTCTAGGTTAGGTTATTTTCTGAGTAGGCTTTTGTGGACATTTCAATGGCCGAGGTTGCCGGCGCTGTGTGACATTGTCTTGAATAATGGGCCTCCTTCGTGACCTCGTGGACCACATTCCAATTATAACAATTTCCCTAAATTTATCATCAATAGTATTTGATCGAAGGAACTTCAACCATGATGCTGGCAATTGTCACTCAAACGAACAAATACAATTGTGACGATATTGTTCCTTAAATGACAGTGAAATGACCTGAAACTTTCACAGGTTGATTCTCATAAAGTATGGATGCAATAACAGTTCAGTTAGTCGGGGGTGTTGATCCGGTTAGATAAATCTCAGGTTAGGTTATATTCTGAGTGGGCTTTTGTGGACATTTCAATGGCCAAAGTTGCCCGTGCCGCGTGACATTGTCTTGTATAATAGGGACTTCCTTCGTGACCTCGTGGACCACATTCCAATTATAACAATTTCCATAAATTTATCGCCAATAGTATTCAATCAGTCAAGGAAACCACGATGCTGGCAATTCCCTCAAATAACGAATACAAAACCCCTTTCGTTAAGTTTAAAGGGACAATATCATCACGATCATTGGTGACGATATTGTCCCTTAAGAGATTAGGTATATGGTAATCGGTAAACAGGGCATGGAATCAGAGTGCTACTTTTAGATTATTTCAGTGACTGAAAATAATTCCCCACATAAGGTCATAATTACCGTTGCTGCTGCATAAATGAACCAGTAATATTCAGTCACTTCATTCATCTTAAACTAGGACACCGATTCCATGCCCTGTTGAAAGTCTGCTCTGATCGTGACGACATGGTCCTTTTAATCAACCGACCTGTGGATCGTTTCAGTTCAATACGGAGTCTAAGCCATGAGAAAAGTATGAAAGCAAATTCAAAACTTTTACATCAAACACCTGGAGCAAAACGATGCCATCCAGAAACTTGTTGTTAATTGTTTTGCATAATTATTTGCTCGTGTTTTCTCGGAAATGAAAGCGCTTCAAGCCAGGATAAAAAAATCAAATAAATCTGTAAAAAATATATAATAAATTAGGATGTTTGGTACCTTTCAACTTCACATAGTGTATAGATTACAAATAGTGCATCGTGGCTTTACAGTTCTATCGCCTGACACGGCTATTTCCGGAAATGTTTATTTTCTTGGAACATAGGTTATTTCCTATTAGTAAGGAATACAAATATTTCGAAATAAGATATTTCACAAAATAGTTATCAGAAGCTTTTTTTTAACAGTGAACAAGTGCCAAAATGAATTTGTGACGGGACCAGCCATTTCGGTGCATATTTACTGTACAAATAGGCCTATGTTTCTCAAGATTATTTTGAGAAATGTGTCATTTTACAGCATTTGTATTTACTTCCTCAAGTAAAATAAAAATGTTAAAATAGCGAAGAAAGCACTGGCGATCAGTTACATCTTCAAGTATATATGCAAAACATGGACTAGTATGGAAGGAACCGGACCTCAGTGCCTTTGCTATGTCGGACGGTTCTGTATATTCAAAGGTGACGACAGTGTTCACTAGTAGTAGCATGGAGAAAGGACACATGTAGCTACCTCGATTGATAATCTCAAAAATCACAACTGATCACACTTTGTTTGACCCCAGGAGAGGAGCCGAAATGCACAAACTGATTCTACACTAACACGCCTCATTGGACACGTTAGTCACGACTATGGATGGATTTTTACATACATTTTGAAGAGCTGTCGCACGGTGGCGATATTTGAAACCGACGATAATGTTTCTGTACCGGCATTCTGATTTTTTGAAGATAATCATGGATTTTGTAATATCTGTTAATGAAATCATTAATTTTCATTCACAAATTTCTCATGACTAAGATGACGGATTGAACAATAAACCACACAGGGATTCCCAAAATGCATGGGCGTCGATCTCTTCCTTGGAGTGGGGGAGTGGGGAGTGGGGGAGTGGGGGGGGGGGAGGGGCATGCAGGCCTCAAATCCAAACCGATCGTGCCAGTGTCCCAGCAAGTATGCCCAAGATCGTAGTTTGCGACACTTTTGCAAACGTTACCATGAGTGACTTACCAAAGAGATGTGAAATTTCTTTTCGTTTTCGCACGACAGGTGCAAGTGTGTTTTGTACACAATGGGCGATTACGTAATCGCCCATTACGTGTTTTTTGTCGTTAGCTATTTCGCTCACTCTCGGTCCAGCAGCCAACCTTGCAACACCTAAATTTCCCTCCCATGACCCGCCCAAATTTTCAATTTCAATTTCTCTTTGTTTGGTACAGGGGGAGTGCAACCCCGTTGAGCGTCCGGGATGCACTCACGTTTCCCCCACTGGGTTTTTTTCGTGACCACCGAGCCCCAGCGCCGCTTCGCTGGTCCGTCGCTCAGCACCAAACATCCACGCATTCGTTTCCATTTCGGAATATTTTCAATCAAGTCCTCTTTATCGCCAAAAACGTGTTCCATGTTCACCATTCTACTCCACCATTCGCGATGCAATTTCGTAGGCCTATTTGAAGTAAGTTGTGCTTCCATATTGTGATGTTTGTTCACCAGTATTAATATACATGATAGCTTTATCATTATGCTTTTTGTGCATTGATTTCTTTACATCTAGTGTCGGTTTTTGACGACATTAACCATGGTTATACCTTTGTACAGTCCACTGTTGCCAGTTTATTTTTTAATTTTACAGCTTCGTGGAACGGTTTTTCTGCTTCGCTTCAAGACCCGGCTCTGCGCATGCTCGCCAACGTCAAACTTCCATACCTCCTGTTGTCGGCAAAAGCTACTTCAACTTCCAAAAAATACTTAGCCGCGTGGAACAGATGGGAAAGCTGGTCATCAAAAACTGGAATTAAGACATTTCCCGTCGAGCCATTTCACTTTTCGCTTTATATTTCGCACCTCTCCATAGCAGGTCCGAAGTCTGTTGCCGAATCCGCGGCAGCAGCTGTGAAATGGGTGCACAGTTTAGCTGGATTGTCATCTCCAACCGATAACGACAGGGTAAAATTTGCGCTCTAAGGCTTCAAACGCAAGTTCTCGTCGCCTCCTGTTAGGAAAGAGCCTGTCACTAGCCTCCTGATATTTTATCAAAGATCCTGGTAGCTCACGGCCATCCTCATGCCACTTTGGCCGACCTCGGCGTGTTATTTGTATGTTTTATAAGTTATGCTGGTTTTTACACTTCGATGACATTAGCACCGTCACGAGAAAAGACTGTACAATTTCATCAGACTGTATGACCATTCATCTACGACGGTCAAAAACAGACCAATTTAGACAAGGAGCTGACATCGTTATCGCACGGACATTCAAGCCTATGTTCAGTAGTTGTCGCAGAACGTTATTTTTCTGCTTTAGGCGACCCTCGGGATCTTCTTTGCCTGTGCTTCGCAGATTAATCAACACCAAAAAAGGTCTTGTTCCGTTTGTCCAACTGAGAGCAGTTACACACGCACGCGCGAGATTGTGCTGGATGCTCTGCGTCCTTTTGTTTCCGATGTTTCTATGTTCGATCTTCACAGCCTGCGTGCTGCGCTGGCGGCGCGTGTAATGCTCACGTCCCATCATTATTGGTTTCTAAACAGGGACGATGGAGGACGGACAAGGCATGTAATGCATACTTGAAAGTTGATTCCAATGCTAGCCTATTGGCTTCCAAGTCACTGGGTATTTGAGTATGAATGCAAGGTTCATATAGCCTATCTATTTGCCTTTAGTTATTAATCGGCGCTTATAAAAGGCAGTTATATAATTTGTTTGGATGCGACCCAGGCCTCTTCATAATATTTTGCAAGTCATCTAACAAGCTTATGCCTTTAAAAAGCAAACATTAAAAAAAAGAAAAAAAGTGAAAGTAAATATAAAAGTATGCTGTGGCAGTAAAATGTTAATATTTATCAATATGATTTGAGTATAATCGAGAATAAATGAATTTTGGACAGCAAGGTTCGCGCTCGCTAGGCCTGCAACAATGTTCACCAAAGGGAATTTCTTGTTTTTTGTCATCTTTGTTATATTAATTTTATCCACTTGAGGTAGAATTAGAAAAGAAATGCATTTTCTGACGTAAGAATGTAGGAAGAAAGTAACCTTATTTGGCTGTATTATTTTGTGTGTAACTGGAGGATGTTGGTGGCGCTTATAATACTGCCACCAACGATGGCATCAAACATCCCTTGAATTATTTCTGTATCAGGTGCATAAGCAAAGTTCGATTTTCTGTCATCCGTACACCTCCACGTTGGAATGCATAAAAACACTCAAAATGTGTTTTCTCGTTATTAGACAGAATGAAAAAAGCTGAAACTTCCACAACCTTACAAATAATGGATTTATTTACAAATCGGTGTATTCTGATTTTAAGCTTTAAAATGCACTCAACAGGGAGCACGTGCTCCCTATACGCACAAACATAGGCCTGTGGTAAATTTGCATGCATCATAGAGTTGTCGCACTCGCACTCATCAAAATGTACGAAGACTACTGAGTCCAAACTGGGAACAATTTTTGAGGTATTTGAAATAAGAAAATAGTAACTTCATTTTCTCCATTCAGTAAAACAAGTGGTTAAAAATGGTTAGGTGTATAATTCAAAATGCCATTTGGTATGGCACAATCCTATATCTATTGCACGAGGAAAATATTTGATCAAGTGCGAGAGTTTCTTTTTCACAGCAGAGTGTTTCTCTTTCAACTGGTTGCCGCCACTTAAACAACTGGCGGCCGCCACATAAATACTGTTGTTGTTTTTGCTCTTATTTTTTAATGAAAACGTTAACTTTAGTTTCTTCTATGATATTTAGTCTCTTGAGGTCTCCATTTTCCTGCTGAATGTACTTAAATAAAATGTTTGTTTAACTGTTGAAATAAAAAATGTTGATGATCTTGTTTTAAAACATGCCTCCATGTTTTTAAACTATTGCATTTACACTGTAAAAACGTTGGGCAACATAGGGTTGGGTAAGCTTATTTATTTCTCCCCCAGAATTGGTCAGTATTTACCACAACTGTTCACATATTTTGGCAAAAAATTATTCAACATTAGGCAATGGTAAACCAACTGTGTAACCTGTTGATATGTTGACCAGTGTTGGGCAACATATCAACCGTGTTTGCCCAATATTTCTTAGTGTTGAGAGTAGGCTGATTGAAATAAGTGATTTAAATCACAAATTAAATGATTGATGGGGGTTATAAATGTTATTAATCTTTCTTCATCATAAATTGTCTTCTCTTAATCAACTGCTTCTTTCTAAAATTATTAATTATTATCGCATTTTTTTCGGTGTAACTCCTAAACATACTTTTGGAACAACACAAACTCTGAAAAAACAGCCAAAGAAAGACTCAAGTAAATGAATAAACTTTCTTGCAGTGGTGTATCCATTGGCGTATCCAACTTGCCCTGCCCCCGGCAGATTTAGGCTGACATTTCTTTCGCCTTTGTATGTTTTCCTTCTTTCTGTCTCAAAACTTAAAACATTCCCTGAAATTTCCCATAAATTCTTAAATTTATTGCAAAATATTCAATTTTTATTTCACCTAAATTTAAATAAAATAAGATATTTATACAATTTGTGCATCATCTTACAGATCTTGAATTATGTGACATTTCGTACACAGACATGACCCAATCTGACCCCTCCTTCCTGTCGAAACGGGAAGTTTAACTGAAATTTTTTTCTGAAGCACTTTTATAGGGTCTGCAGCCAACATGATATGATATTTGGGCGTGCCTTCCGTCGACAAAATTACTATTGACATGTGAACTTTTTTTAAATGTGACTGATGACGTCATCACCAGTCACAGCGCCCTCTGGTGGTAGGTTTAGAAAAATAATAATTTTCTATCTCAAAAACCATAGGAAATTTGAATATGACTTCTGTGAATAAAGTGATTAGTGACATCTTATCTTTAAAAAGGTTTGATGACGTCATCAAAGTTCAGAGCGCCCCCAGCGGCATTTTTAAAAAGGGATTATTTTCCAGTCTCAGATATTGAACCAAATCAGGTACTAACGTTATTTTTTATGATCATGAGGAAGTTTTATTGTCATATATATGACCTTCAAATCACCTGATCTGACGTTTACTTCCGGTCTAAACAGGAAGTTCAAATTCAACACATTCTAACGCAAAATTTATAGGTCTTTTGAATATGAAACTGATATTGTTATAATAAAAGATGATACACCTTTGCAAAATATGATTGACATCATCGATGATAATTTGATTGAACAAACACATGAGCTCTAGTTATGACTAATAATAATAATAATAATAATAATAATAATAATAATAAAGATTTGTAGCGCGCACATATCCACCCTGCTGGGCGCTCAAGGCGCGGAAACAAAGAAAAAAAACATGAATACAAACAATATACAATGATAGCATAGGGAAAATTATGTACTGAGATACATGTATCTACAATGCAATTACAAATATACATCATTTTTGAAGAATTGTGACATAAGATGAGTTTTAAGCATTGACTTAAATATAGTTATACTATGACAAGATTTGAGTTTCGTTGGAAGATGATTCCAGAGTCTCGGAGCGGCGACGTAAAAAGACCTATCTCCCCAGTTCCGTTTTGAAGTTGGTTCCTTTAGGAGTGACATGTTGCTGGAACGCAAATTGCGTGATGGTGTGTAGACTTTAAGCAGTTCAGAAATATAAATTGGAGCAATGTTATTAAAAGATTTGTGAACAATTAGCATAAGTTTAAAAACAATTCTCTGTGAAACAGGAAGCCAGTGCAGTTCTTTCAAGATTGGCGTGATATGGCATGACTTTCTGGACAAAGTCACAACACGAGCTGCTGTGTTTTGTATGTGCTGAGGACGAGATATTTGATTCTGCAGACCGTAGAGGAGAGCATTCCCGTTATCGAGCCGTGATGTGACAAACGCATGTATAATTTGTTCAGCAGCACTTTTATTTCAAGTATTTTGTTTGGGAATGAAAAGACACGGAACAATTACCTGTCTTTACTTTTTCTTTTCAGAACTAATTTACTACTCAATTAAGAATTTCACATGGTGTCACCGCAATTATTCGTATTATCAAATTCAAACCATACGGGCATAGATGTACTCCTCTTTACACGTATTGCTTATGCTTTGCTTGAATTATTGGTTGTGCATGAATGTGGCCCCAGTAAAAAAAATCATTAAACAAATGTTATACTTTATATTACGTTTGAAAATGATTTTCAATGTAAAAAATCAAATATCTAAAAAATCCTGAATTTCCCCCAACATTTAAATGTTTTCTTAAATTGTTGTCTGGGTTTGTAAGGATGATGTTTAGTGGTGGTCGTTTAAATTGAACATCTTTGATAACAAATTTACACCACTGACTTCTGTCTCTAGTAAGTAACGCAGTACGTATCCCCCATCTTCTCGTTCGTCCATATAACTACAAGTTCACACGTCCAAACCGAGGCTGGAAGGGAAATGGACTGTCCCATTATGTATGGGTATCAGAGCTATGACATTAAGGATATGGTGTCGGCATGCTGAACATCTACATGTTATTTGAATGACCGCATTCTGTCGCCAATTCTTTATTCATTGTAATTCGTTTTAGTTTTAATTTCGTTTTGTAACTAATCTCATGTGTTGGATCGTCTATTTGTTTATTTGCTTGTTGCCATGCTAACCGTACGCCACTAGGAGACAATATACGATATTGACGTTCAATCCATACAGTATTAGTAGGTTACCCATTGTGTTTTCTTGCTTTATTTATTACTGTAATCGGCAGGTCATGTACATGTACGTGCCGGTGGCACCGGCGCAGCGCAGTAATAATAAAACCGACAATGACTGTTCACCTTTTTGATGTTTATTAAAATACTGTACTGCTTCCAAATTAAACAAATTAAATTATTAATATTTTGGTCGAACACAAGTCCTTTATGTTTCTTAGTTTGTGGCATACATGTCTGTAGGCATACAGACGTAGGCACCAGAACTAACTTCTACTTATCAAAAAGACCGGATTCTCCCGCCCACACGTTTTCCCCAAATTATACTATTGGAAGACGTTTATTTATTCACGTTGGAATACATGTGGAATTGTAATATAATTACATAAGTGAAGCTGCAGTTAGTAAAATCTTGCATGCGAGCTTCAACAAAAAAAATCGCAAACTTACTTCGAAAATTATTTTTCTTTGTGCAAAGGATATGATTGTGTATATCCAATTGCTAGTACATTTTGAACTGTACATCTACCTGTTTGCCACCCCATTTCTTTTACTTTTACTGGATAGAGAGAGTGAAGTGGCTATGTCGACATTTCAAATACCCCATAATGTACAGTAGTGTGAGAATGCTTACATGGACACAATGCTCTGTGAGTACGAGTACATGAGCTGCTGCGTCAGTCCCCGGGAAATGTTTGCCATTTCCGATGGTCTGTGGTGCATTCTATCTGAGCGCATTAAGTGAAGAATTATCGGTTTGCAAAAACAGAACAAAACAAAACAAAAAACTGTAGCCTTCTCCTCAGCAGGGTTGGCCTACAAATTATTATTTTTTTTAAATGTTGTTATATGCCATCAACAAAATTAGTATACATGCCCCCCCCCCCCCCCCCCACACACACACACACGTCCCACAACGGTCGACGGCCATTGTTGGACGTAGGTGGAGCTGAATGAATCCTTGTTAATTCGTTTTTTATTGATCAATCGTTCATTTATTCATTCAATCTATGCGAACCTGTCAATTAAACCTTTAGTCGACTTGTAACAGCTAATTATTCATTTTTCTCGTTTGAGTTTTTATTTCGTTTTGTAACTAATTCCATATGTTTGTTTGCTTGTCGCTACGCTAACCGTACGCCATTGGGAGACTATTTTATATACGATATTGACATTCAATCCATACAGTATAAGGGACAAGGGCCAAAGTCATGGTACAGCCAAGCCTTTGAGAAGCCCGGCCAGGCCCAGGCTTTTCCCCTGCCTACTGGCCTATATAATGAGCTCTGCTTGCCTGGGCTAGGCCCTCCAGAAGCCCAGGTTATGTTGATTGGCAGGTACTGTATTGGTACAGGATTAGGACTCACAAAAGACAATTAAGAGGCCAGGTAGCCTAGGCCTGGCTGGGCTTCTCAAAGGCTTGGCTGTACCACGACTTTGGCCCTCCTTTAGTATTCATTGTGTTTTCTTGCTTCATTCATTACTGTAAATGGGCAAACGGGCAGCGAGAGCTGCGTATTTTTCAGTTGATGTGCATACGCGCGGAATATCTCGAGCGATCATTGGCTGGTAGAAGGAGACGCGCGTGTAGTACCATAACATACGCACATAAAGTGTACGCACAACGCTCACACGACGCAAAAGTGGCTATCATCATAGCCTGAAGAAGTAGTGTGTAGGGTCTTGATTAGACAAAATGCATAACAAAGAAATTTAATTTGCATAACAATGGGATTAAATTTGCATAACAATGGGATTAAATTAGCATAAAAACCATAGGAAATTTGAATATGACTTCTGTGAATAAAGTGATTAGTGACATCTTATCTTTAAAAAGGTTTGATGACGTCATCAAAGTTCAGAGCGCCCCCAGCGGCATTTTTAAAAAGGGATTATTTTCCAGTCTCAGATATTGAACCAAATCAGGTACTAACGTTATTTTTTATGATCATGAGGAAGTTTTATTGTCATATATATGACCTTCAAATCACCTGATCTGACGTTTACTTCCGGTCTAAACAGGAAGTTCAAATTCAACACATTCTAACGCAAAATTTATAGGTCTTTTGAATATGAAACTGATATTGTTATAATAAAAGATGATACACCTTTGCAAAATATGATTGACATCATCGATGATAATTTGATTGAACAAACACATGAGCTCTAGTTATGACTAATAATAATAATAATAATAATAATAATAATAATAATAATAATAAAGATTTGTAGCGCGCACATATCCACCCTGCTGGGCGCTCAAGGCGCGGAAACAAAGAAAAAAAACATGAATACAAACAATTAATATACAATGATAGCATAGGGAAAATTATGTACTGAGATACATGTATCTACAATGCAATTACAAATATACATCATTTTTGAAGAATTGTGACATAAGATGAGTTTTAAGCATTGACTTAAATATAGTTATACTATGACAAGATTTGAGTTTCGTTGGAAGATGATTCCAGAGTCTCGGAGCGGCGACGTAAAAAGACCTATCTCCCCAGTTCCGTTTTGAAGTTGGTTCCTTTAGGAGTGACATGTTGCTGGAACGCAAATTGCGTGATGGTGTGTAGACTTTAAGCAGTTCAGAAATATAAATTGGAGCAATGTTATTAAAAGATTTGTGAACAATTAGCATAAGTTTAAAAACAATTCTCTGTGAAACAGGAAGCCAGTGCAGTTCTTTCAAGATTGGCGTGATATGGCATGACTTTCTGGACAAAGTCACAACACGAGCTGCTGTGTTTTGTATGTGCTGAGGACGAGATATTTGATTCTGCAGACCGTAGAGGAGAGCATTCCCGTTATCGAGCCGTGATGTGACAAACGCATGTATAATTTGTTCAGCAGCACTTTTATTTCAAGTATTTTGTTTGGGAATGAAAAGACACGGAACAATTACCTGTCTTTACTTTTTCTTTTCAGAACTAATTTACTACTCAATTAAGAATTTCACATGGTGTCACCGCAATTATTCGTATTATCAAATTCAAACCATACGGGCATAGATGTACTCCTCTTTACACGTATTGCTTATGCTTTGCTTGAATTATTGGTTGTGCATGAATGTGGCCCCAGTAAAAAAAATCATTAAACAAATTTTATACTTTATATTACGTTTGAAAATGATTTTCAATGTAAAAAATAAAATATCTAAAAAATCCTGAATTTCCCCCAACATTTAAATGTTTTCTTAAATTGTTGTCTGGGTTTGTAAGGATGATGTTTAGTGGTGGTCGTTTAAATTGAACATCTTTGATAACAAATTTACACCACTGACTTCTGTCTCTAGTAAGTAACGCAGTACGTATCCCCCATCTTCTCGTTCGTCCATATAACTACAAGTTCACACGTCCAAACCGAGGCTGGAAGGGAAATGGACTGTCCCATTATGTATGGGTATCAGAGCTATGACATTAAGGATATGGTGTCGGCATGCTGAACATCTACATGTTATTTGAATGACCGCATTCTGTCGCCAATTCTTTATTCATTGTAATTCGTTTTAGTTTTAATTTCGTTTTGTAACTAATCTCATGTGTTGGATCGTCTATTTGTTTATTTGCTTGTTGCCATGCTAACCGTACGCCACTAGGAGACAATATACGATATTGACGTTCAATCCATACAGTATTAGTAGGTTACCCATTGTGTTTTCTTGCTTTATTTATTACTGTAATCGGCAGGTCATGTACATGTACGTGCCGGTGGCACCGGCGCAGCGCAGTAATAATAAAACCGACAATGACTGTTCACCTTTTTGATGTTTATTAAAATACTGTACTGCTTCCAAATTAAACAAATTAAATTATTAATATTTTGGTCGAACACAAGTCCTTTATGTTTCTTAGTTTGTGGCATACATGTCTGTAGGCATACAGACGTAGGCACCAGAACTAACTTCTACTTATCAAAAAGACCGGATTCTCCCGCCCACACGTTTTCCCCAAATTATACTATTGGAAGACGTTTATTTATTCACGTTGGAATACATGTGGAATTGTAATATAATTACATAAGTGAAGCTGCAGTTAGTAAAATCTTGCATGCGAGCTTCAACAAAAAAATCATAAACTTACTTCGAAAATTATTTTCTTTGTGCAAAGGATATGATTGTGTATATCCAATTGCTAGTACATTTTGAACTGTACATCTACCTGTTTGCCACCCCATTTCTTTTACTTTTACTGGATAGAGAGAGTGAAGTGGCTATGTCGACATTTCAAATACCCCATAATGTACAGTAGTGTGAGAATGCTTACATGGACACAATGCTCTGTGAGTACGAGTACATGAGCTGCTGCGTCAGTCCCCGGGAAATGTTTGCCATTTCCGATGGTCTGTGGTGCATTCTATCTGAGCGCATTAAGTGAAGAATTATCGGTTTGCAAAAACAGAACAAAACAAAACAAAAAAATGTAGCCTTCTCCTCAGCAGGGTTGGCCTACAAATTTTTTTTTTTTTTAAATGTTGTTATATGCCATCAACAAAATTAGTATACATGCCCCCCCACACACACTCGTCCCACAACGGTCGACGGCCATTGTTGGACGTAGGTGGAGCTGAATGAATCCTTGTTAATTCGTTTTTTATTGATCAATCGTTCATTTATTCATTCAATCTATGCGAACCTGTCAATTAAACCTTTAGTCGACTTGTAACAGCTAATTATTCATTTTTCTCGTTTGAGTTTTTATTTCGTTTTGTAACTAATTCCATATGTTTGTTTGCTTGTCGCTACGCTAACCGTACGCCATTGGGAGACTATTTTATATACGATATTGACATTCAATCCATACAGTATAAGGGACAAGGGCCAAAGTCATGGTACAGCCAAGCCTTTGAGAAGCCCGGCCAGGCCCAGGCTTTTCCCCTGCCTACTGGCCTATATAATGAGCTCTGCTTGCCTGGGCTAGGCCCTCCAGAAGCCCAGGTTATGTTGATTGGCAGGTACTGTATTGGTACAGGATTAGGACTCACAAAAGACAATTAAGAGGCCAGGTAGCCTAGGCCTGGCTGGGCTTCTCAAAGGCTTGGCTGTACCACGACTTTGGCCCTCCATTAGTATTCATTGTGTTTTCTTGCTTCATTCATTACTGTAAATGGGCAAACGGGCAGCGAGAGCTGCGTATTTTTCAGTTGATGTGCATACGCGCGGAATATCTCGAGCGATCATTGGCTGGTAGAAGGAGACGCGCGTGTAGTACCATAACATACGCACATAAAGTGTACGCACAACGCTCACACGACGCAAAAGTGGCTATCATCATAGCCTGAAGAAGTAGTGTGTAGGGTCTTGATTAGACAAAATGCATAACAAAGAAATTTAATTTGCATAACAATGGGATTAAATTAGCATAACAATGGGCTTAATTAGCATAACAATGGGCCTAATTAGCATAACAATCGATGTATTGTTAAAAGTCGAAATCTTTATGAGACAAAATGCATAACAAAGGCTTGAATTAGCATAACAATGGAGTTGGATTAGCATAACAATGGGGGTTGAATTAGCGTACCAATGGATGTATTGTTAAAAGTCGAAATCTTTATAGGACAAAATGCATAACAAAGGCTTGAATTAGCATAACAATGGAGTTGGATTAGCATAACAATGGCCGGGGGTTGAATTAGCGTAACAATGGATGTATTGTTAAAAGTCGAAATCTTTATAGGACAAAATGCATAACAATGGGGTGAATTAGCATAACAGTGGGGTTGAATTAGCGTAACAAAGGTTGTATTGTTAAAAGTCGAAATTTTGATAGGACAAAATGCATAACAAAGGGGGGGTTGAATTAGAATAACAAGGGATGTATTGTTAAAAGTCGAAATCTTTATAGGACAAAATGCATAACAAAGGGTTTAAAATTAGCGTAAGAAGGGATGTATTGTTAAAAGTCGAAATCTTGATAGGACAAAATGCATAACAAAGGGTTTAAAATTAGCGTAAGAAGGGATGTATTGTTAAAAGTCGAAATCTTGATAGGACAAAATGCATGACAAAGGGGGGTTAAATTAGCGTAACAAAGGTTTGTATTGTTAAAAGTCGAAATCTTGATAGGACAAAATGCATAACAAAGGGATAGCATTTTCTACTTTCTATAGTAGTTGGTTGACGTTGAAATGGGATGTGATTCAAATAACAAAACAAAATAAATAAATAAAATAAAAATAATAATTACCGGGGAGAATCAAACAATATGTAAAATAAAGTCCTAAAAAGGACTATTTGTGTTTATATCATTGTACTTACATTGACTGCGTTGTACTGCGTAAAGATGAGATACTGGGAAGCAAACATGCTACAACAAACATTGAAAATATTCTCTTTTTGGAAGATTTGGGCGGGGGGCCCTCCTTGGCCCCCCTGATTTATTGGTGCGTTGCTTTCGATGGTCTTGGACGGCCCCCCTGATTTATTGGTGCGTTGCTTTCGATGGTCTTGGGCGGCCGTCCAAGACCATCGAAAGCAACGCACCAATAAATCAGGGGGGCCAAGGAGGGCCCCCCGCCCAAATCTTCACGTGAACTTTGACGGGTTACTCTGCACCAGAAACCTTGCGTACTCCAAGTTCCCAACAACGACAGCATATTGCAATGCCTCCATCTGAGAAATAACCTCAACGTGAGTAGAGTTTTTGGGAATACCTTCCCATTCTCTTAGTTCAGCATTTATCCTCGGCTTCAATAAATCCTAATTCTCGCACGTACTGGTAGAATAAACAGATGATGGTCATACTGGTGAAGATACAGTTAAGAGCTATTCTGATGGCCCCCCCTAAGGGATTGCTATAATGATATTGATCCCAATACGAGAGAATGGACCACCTGATAAACCCTGAATGATTAGCGCGCCAAATGGTGTGGTAGTGACCGGACATCTCTTGAACAAAAGGAGTCGAAATCTTGGCGGGACAGAATTATTCATGAGGGATTATGGTATGATCAAAGGATGGAGGCCAAATCTTGATAGGACAAAATGCATAACAAAGAAATTAAAATTAGAGCGCCAACGGGTGTGGTAGTGACCGGACATCTATTAAACAAAAGGAGTCTTGGCGGGACAAAACTATTCATGAGGGATTATGGTATGATCAAAGGATGGAGGCCAAATCTTCATAGGACAGAATTATTCATGAGTATAGAAGTGTGTGAAAGAATGGAAAAGAAATTTGAACAATATGGATAGCAGCATCAAAAACCCTGACCGGTGTTTGAAAGGATTCGCTGCACAAACATCTATTGGAAAAAAGAAAATGAACAAAAGGAGTCGAAATCTTGGCGGGACATAATTATTTACGTGAATAAAGGTGTGGAAAAATGCGGGAAAGTAATCTCATAGGAGCAAACAGCGATTGAGGACGAACAAAAGAAAAAGTCGAAATCTTGATGGGACAAAATGCATAACAAAGAAATTAAAATTAGCGCGCCAAAGGTGTGGTAGTGCACAAACATCTATTGAACAAAAGGAGTCGAAATCTTGGCGGGACATAATTATTTACGTGAATAAAGATGTGGAAAAATGCGGGAAAAGTAATCTCATAGGAGCAAACAGCGATTGAGGACGAACAAAAGAAAAAAGTCGAAATCTTGATAGGACAAAATGCATAACAACGGGTTTAAAATTAGCGTAAGAAGGGATGTTTTGTTAAAAGTCGAAATCTTGATAGGACAAAATGCATAACAAAGGGATTAGGTTTGAGAACAACAACCAAAATAATAAAAGGGCGGGAAAAATATTCTAGCAAAACGTATATAATTTTAGGAGTAAAACAAAATTAAACATAATGCTACAAGATACAGTTGGTCTCTTCATCGTTTCACCATGTTTTCCGATCTACAAGATATCTTGATCATTTAGGGAATGGTGTTGAGCCAGATGATAGGGTGCGATTAGTTTTCGAATCTCCCTCCTTGAATTTCCCAATTTCGCTGCCGTTCATGCGTATGGATGAATTAACCGTTGAGCGTTTTTTAGCAAGGGTTGAGAGTGTGTTACAGTCATATAAACACCTCAGACTGGATGAAACCGTACGAATACATTTCATTCATATGAAAATGAGAAAAGGGGGTAAATCGAATACACCAGCCCGTCTAATGAAGCTCGAACAACTTTTGGCGAGTAAAAGGAGCATAATTAAAATTGATGATGATGGGACAGGAACGTGCTTAGCCCGTGCTATTGCTATCGGACAAGCTCTACATGAAAAACAGGATAATGAATTGAGGTACATACTCAGGGGTAGAAAACTATTGGATAGATTAACCCGTACTCTACACAATAGGGCGGGTATCAGAGAGGGACAACTGGGTGGGATTACTGAATTATAGGCTTTTCAGGATGTCTTGACCAATTATCGGCTTATAGTACTATCCCGTGAGCATTGTTATGCCAGTATTTTTTCGGGCCCCGCCGAAAAGCCGTATACTATTTACCTTCATTTAGCGCTGGGGCATTATGACGTTATACGTTCAATGGCAGGTTTTCTCAACAGGAGTAATTTCTGTCCAACATGTCAGAAGGGATACAATAATTCGAAGGAGAACCACGTCTGTAACGTGTCCTGTAAGCTATGTTTTTCAAAGTGTTGTAAAACTGGTGACATTGATTCTTGGGTACATTGTGAAGAATGCAATCGAAACTTTAAAGATCAGATCTGCTACAATAATCACAAAACCAGAACGATGCGCGGTAAAACAATATGCCAATCGTACTATCGTTGTAAGTTATGTGATGTGTACGTGAGTGCCGCCATGACGGCAAAACATGGTAAACACCGTTGCGATAAAAAATATTGTAACACTTGTAATGAAATGGTACCGTTTGATCACCGGTGTTATCTCAGAAGATTCTAACGTAACGTTATCTGAGGAGAATTCTTTGTTCTTTGATATCATGGATGATGAAATTGAGGAGGTTCAAGAATCCTCTTGTGGAAATGTGACAAAAAAAGAAGTGTAAAAAACAGGACGTGACGCGATACATTTTCTTTGATTTCGAATGTACCCAGGATGACGGCACTCACGAACCAAATTTGTGCGTAGCGGATATGGTCTGCGAAGTATGCGCAAACATTGCGTTACCCGACTATCAATGTAAACACTGTACACCTCGTAAAGTATTCAAGGGGTCGGATACCAAAAGTAAGTTTTGTGATTGGCTATTCCAATCACCCCAAACTGATAACAGTGTAGCGTTGGCACATTATGCAAAAGGATATGATTCGTATTTTCTGTTGAATTACTTATTCGAAAATGCATGTGTGCCTGGCGTAGTGTACAGTGGGGCCAAAGTCATGAGCATTGACATTCCGCAATATAAGCGTAAAGTCATTGATTCGATGAATTTCCTGCCAATGGCTTTGGCTAAATTACCAGCCACATTCGGTTTGACGGAATTGAAGAAGGGCTTCTTCCTTCATCTGTTCAATTCTAGAATCAATCAGTCATACCGAGGGCCTCTTCCCGAGATCCGATACTATGACCCAAATGGTATGAGTCCGGAAAGACGGGATGAGTTTCACGCATGGTATGAAGGTGAAAAAGCCCTGGGACAACCCTTTGACCTGCAGGAAGAATTGTTGTCATATTGTATTATGGTCGAATTCGTTATTTATGGAAAAATTGCAATAAATTGCATTTATAGCAAACTATTACCGTTTTTATATATTTGTCGAGTAACGGGTCCATGCATATATCTAGGACCTTTCCTATAGTATTAAACATTGCGCCTATTCGTACCCCACGTTGTTGCAGCCCAAGTTATAAAAATTTTCATGTTTTATTTTACATGTATTCTGGTTTTGTTTTGTTTTGCTTCGGTTTTGTTAATTTAGGCCAAATATATATATATGTAAGGCTAAAATGGCCCTTCATAAATATAATAATAAAATAACTACATAAAGGTAACATGCATAACCATGATTGTAAATGTTTACAAACGTGAATGGATCATTCCTGTAAATGCAATGAGTCATCACAATTAAGGGACTTTCCCCCCAAGTCTAGTTCCCCAAAATCACCAGTTGCAAATCACTTCTACGTATCAAAGCAGAGTGGAACAGTCTATTTAAGCATGGAGCTAAGTTACAACAGCACGACAACTGCCAATTCGTGTTAGGACACGTCTATTGACAATATGTTTTGCCTATTGTTATCTGTATACCAGCGCGTGTGATAAGAAGTCAATACGTCACGTCCGATTCAGTTTTGTTTATATGAAGCGCTGAACAGTTCCACGCTACCGGCTTTTCCACTGTAAACACACGACCTGATAGACTTGACGGCGCAGGCAAGTCATCATGGCAGCATTGTCCTGGCATCCTCAGCCACGTTAAAGACATACCGAGAGTCGTTAGTGTAAAGTCCTTGATGTAAATGTAATCCTAGACGTTCGTAATCCTTTCGATCAATGAACTCTTGAGCCATTTTAGTCCATAGTACAATGTTTGGACAGTTAATTATCGATACAGGGGATGAGATTTACTGTACTAAATACATGTACATGTACAATCTATATATCCCTCACACAATGTAGGATATTTCCCTGTTAATGGTCATCAACAAGGAGATTCTCATGGGCGCAGACTAAGAAGGATTGTAATAATTATATTCTGGGTCCATTTGACTTAATAATAATAATTTATGTATAAAATGCTGTTTCGACTTTCTATTCATGTATACACCCAATGTGTTATTTATTCATTTATTTAAAAATTTAAAGCCCCTTATCATTTCAGGTATTTCAACATGTAAAGTACATCTTTTGTAAAAAAAAAAAAATAATAATAATAATATATAAAAAATAAAAATACAAATAATGTATGAAATTCATTTTATTTTTGATTGTCCACTATACATCAAGGAATTGTATGTTTGCTGATATTATCAAAACAAATGATCACTTTGAGTTTTTAACTGGCTAAGAAAGACTTAATTTTCTTATGAACTCTTCAGATGAAGTTACCATTAATTGCGTTGCCATTTACTTTGTTAAAAGAAAATCAAAATGAATGCTTTCTGAAAACACTCCTACCAATGCGATTATTATTATTGATTGATCTGGGTAAACATGTAACCCGCCCCGGAGTAAAGAGGTTTGTTCCAGATTTGGAACAAAATATAATACAATACAGTTAATAATAGGCTTATTATTTGAAACTTATCATGGAAATTTGATTAATATGTTACAGCTTTAAATAGCAACTTAGCTCACTCCTGTGTAACCGAAATATTCATGCAAAATGGCTTACAAGACAGAAAAACATAGCATTTACCATAAAATTAAAACATACAAGACCTATTGCACTCATTCGCTCGATAAAAAAGAATTTTACATAAAGACCATTTAAGTAATACAAGAAAATACACTGTATGGAAAATATTAATATATCAGCATCAGACATGTACATGTACGAAGGCCTACACAACTTTGTTTTTACTTCATTTATAAAACAAGTATTTGAACAATTATTGCCAAGTTGATGGTAAAACTCGATGGTTGAGAATCGAGATCACATCCATTTGTGGTCACTGAAATGTTTGAACACAAAAAGCAATAACACGTGTAGGGGGTTGAATAGTTATGCTTTGTTCAGTCCGTGCTGATTTGTAACTATGGTATTTAATTCGGACGAGGTGATGAAAATGAAATGGGGTGCTTTTGTTACAATGAGAATCTGTTATAAGGCGCAAAACACAAGGACCCGATCGATGGGAAGGTGTTATATTCCATGTATACGGTGTATGCGGAATCTAACTTTCCTACAAATGGCAGGAAAAATGACGAAATTTTCTTGAAACACAATTTTGCACATTAATTTATTACGACATTTTGCTGGTCACAGGACGATATGCTTTTAATACATACATATGCCACGGTCACACATCAATATGCACAATACGGACCATACATAGAGCACAGACCGAGTCTTATATCCCGATAACGAAAGGGTCAATATTGGAAAACATGACGTTACATGTCCAAAAACGTGTTGACCTCATTAATCGGTATGCAATCTTAGGGTTTGGACTCACAGGTCGAGTAACGAGTCCATGCATATACCCAGGACCTTTTCTGTGATGCAATGATGTACTATGACGGGGAAGTCCCTAATTTCTTCAACTTGTCCCAACATGTCCCTACTGAAAGGGGGTGGGACTATAGGTCAAACACCGGACGTCACGTAACAACAACATGGGCTGTCCAAATTCGCTGCTCATTTCACTGCTCAATTCGCTGCTCATTTCACTGCTCATTTTGCTGCTCATTTGCGATACCCTTTGCGATACCCTTTCGTGTTTGTATTTCAGTGAAAAGAGCAAATGAGCAGCAAAATGAGCAAATGTATCTTCTTGTTCAGTGATTATTGACTTAATATATGAAATGATACGATTGCCCTTTTTGATAACTTCATCTATGTGGTGCGTATCAGATAATGATCTAGAGATGTGTACCCCCAAATATTTATATGTTTCGGTTTCTGATATGTAATGATTGCCTAATTGCCATTTTCTGTGCACATTCACACGTTGTCCTGTAATTAAAACATTCGATTTGTCATAGTTGAAAGAAAGTTTCCATTTTTTTGAGAATTCCCCTGCTGTTTCCAATAGTAAATTAAGATCTCTTTCATTATCTGCAATAAGTACCACATCATCTGCCCAAAACAGACTACCTATCTTAACATCGAAAATGCTTACACCTAAGTCTTTGTCTTTATCATTTTATACAATTCATTTATAAATATTGAAAACAAAAGTGGAGAAAGCGTACAACCTTGTTTAACACCTTCGTCAATATTGAAATAATCGGTTTCTATATCTCCAAATACTACTTTACATCTTACGTTCGCATATATGGGTTCTTAATTATGTTTAGCAAGTTTCCTTTAATACCCATTCGCTTAATGGCATAGATAAGACCATCTCTCCAAACCGTGTCGAACGCCTTTTGAAGTCTAAAAATGCAAGGTAAGTTTTTTGTTTACCTTCAGCCTGTCTAGTTGCAATGATACTTTTGAGAGTGAAAATGTGATCTTCACATCGTCTACCTTTCCGGAATCCTCCTTGAACTTCATTTAGTAGATTATTGTCCTCGATATAGTCCGACACTGTTTGGGCGATAATCCTATTATACACCTTAGAGACACACGAGTTTAATGTGATACCTCTGTAGTTATTTAAGTCTTTGATGTCACCTTTTTTCAATAATGGTATGATCGTACCTCTATTCCATTCGTCAGGTATACATTGTAGTTCAGTTAATCTTGTAAACATTTTATACATTGCTACAACCATTTCATTACCTCCATTTTTTAACATTTCATTCGTTATTGTATCTATTCCTGGACATTTGTTATTTTTACAATAAGATATGGCTGTAGCTACATCATCGTGCTGTCGTGCTGTTGTAACTTAAATAGACTGTTCCACTCTGCTTTGATACGTAGAAGTGATTTGCAACTGGTGATTTTGGGGAACTAGACTTGGGGGGAAAGTCCCTTAATTGTGATGACTCATTGCATTTACAGGAATGATCCATTCACGTTTGTAAACATTTACAATCATGGTTATGCATGTTACCTTTATGTAGTTATTTTATTATAATATTTATGAAGGGCCATTTTAGCCTTACATATATATATATTTGGCCTAAATTAACAAAACCGAAGCAAAACAAAACAAAACCAGAATACATGTAAAATAAAACATGAAAATTTTTATAACTTGGGCTGCAACAACGTGGGGTACGAATAGGCGCAATGTTTAATACTATAGGAAGGTCCTAGATATATACATGGACCCGTTACTCGACAAATATATAAAAACGGTAATAGTTTGCTATAAATGCAATTTTATTGCAATTTTTTCCATAAATAACGAATTCGACCATAATACAATATGACAACAATTCTTCCTGCAGGTCAAAGGGTTGTCCCAGGGCTTTTCACCTTCATACCATGCGCGAAACTCATCCCGTCTTTCCGGACTCATACCATTTGGGTCATAGTATCGGATCTCGGGAAGAGGCCCTCGGTATGACTGATTGATTCTAGAATTGAACAGATGAAGGAAGAAGCCCTTCTTCAATTCCGTCAAACCGAATGTGGCTGGTAATTTAGCCAAAGCCATTGGCAGGAAATTCATCGAATCAATGACTTTACGCTTATATTGCGGAATGTCAATGCTCATGACTTTGGCCCCACTGTACACTACGCCAGGCACACATACATTTTCGAATAAGTAATTCAACAGAAAATACGAATCATATCCTTTTGCATAATGTGCCAACGCTACACTGTTATCAGTTTGGGGTGATTGGAATAGCCAATCACAAAACTTACTTTTGGTATCCGACCCCTTGAATACTTTACGAGGTGTACAGTGTTTACATTGATAGTCGGGTAACGCAATGTTTGCGCATACTTCGGACCATATCCGCTACGCACAAATTTGGTTCGTGAGTGCCGTCATCCTGGGTACATTCGAAATCAAAGAAAATGTATCGCGTCACGTCCTGTTTTTTACACTTCTTTTTTTGTCACATTTCCACAAGAGGATTCTTGAACCTCCTCAATTTCATCATCCATGATATCAAAGAACAAAGAATTCTCCTCAGATAACGTTACGTTAGAATCTTCTGAGATAACACCGGTGATCAAACGGTACCATTTCATTACAAGTGTTACAATATTTTTTATCGCAACGGTGTTTACCATGTTTTGCCGTCATGGCGGCACTCACGTACACATCACATAACTTACAACGATAGTACGATTGGCATATTGTTTTACCGCGCATCGTTCTGGTTTTGTGATTATTGTAGCAGATCTGATCTTTAAAGTTTCGATTGCATTCTTCACAATGTACCCAGAATCAATGTCACCAGTTTTACAACACTTTGAAAAACATAGCTTACAGGACACGTTACAGACGTGGTTCTCCTTCGAATTATTGTATCCCTTCTGACATGTTGGACAGAAATTACTCCTGTTGAGAAAACCTGCCATGGAACGTATAACGTCATAATGCCCCAGCGCTAAATGAAGGTAAATAGTATACGGCTTTTCGGCGGGGCCCGAAAAAATACTGGCATAACAATGCTCACGGGATAGTACTATAAGCCGATAATTGGTCAAGACATCCTGAAAAGCCTATAATTCAGTAATCCCACCCAGTTGTCCCTCTCTGATACCCGCCCTATTGTGTAGAGTACGTGTTAATCTATCCAATAGTTTTCTACCCCTGAGTATGTACCTCAATTCATTATCCTGTTTTTCATGTAGAGCTTGTCCGATAGCAATAGCACGGGCTAAGCACGTTCCTGTCCCATCATCATCAATTTTAATTATGCTCCTTTTACTCGCCAAAAGTTGTTCGAGCTTCATTAGACGGGCTGGTGTATTCGATTTACCCCCTTTTCTCATTTTCATATGAATGAAATGTATTCGTACGGTTTCATCCAGTCTGAGGTGTTTATATGACTGTAACACACTCTCAACCCTTGCTAAAAAACGCTCAACGGTTAATTCATCCATACGCATGAACGGCAGCGAAATTGGGAAATTCAAGGAGGGAGATTCGAAAACTAATCGCACCCTATCACCATTCCCTAAATGATCAAGATATCTTGTAGATCGGAAAACATGGTGAAACGATGAAGAGACCAACTGTATCTTGTAGCATTATGTTTAATTTTGTTTTACTCCTAAAATTATATACGTTTTGCTAGAATATTTTTCCCGCCCTTTTATTATTTTGGTTGTTGTTCTCAAACCTAATCCCTTTGTTATGCATTTTGTCCTATCAAGATTTCGACTTTTAACAAAACATCCCTTCTTACGCTAATTTTAAACCCGTTGTTATGCATTTTGTCCTATCAAGATTTCGACTTTTTTCTTTTGTTCGTCCTCAATCGCTGTTTGCTCCTATGAGATTACTTTTCCCGCATTTTTCCACATCTTTATTCACGTAAATAATTATGTCCCGCCAAGATTTCGACTCCTTTTGTTCAATAGATGTTTGTGCACTACCACACCTTTGGCGCGCTAATTTTAATTTCTTTGTTATGCATTTTGTCCCATCAAGATTTCGACTTTTTCTTTTGTTCGTCCTCAATCGCTGTTTGCTCCTATGAGATTACTTTCCCGCATTTTTCCACACCTTTATTCACGTAAATAATTATGTCCCGCCAAGATTTCGACTCCTTTTGTTCATTTTCTTTTTTCCAATAGATGTTTGTGCAGCGAATCCTTTCAAACACCGGTCAGGGTTTTTGATGCTGCTATCCATATTGTTCAAATTTCTTTTCCATTCTTTCACACACTTCTATACTCATGAATAATTCTGTCCTATCAAGATTTGGCCTCCATCCTTTGATCATACCATAATCCCTCATGAATAATTCTGTCCCGCCAAGATTTCGACTCCTTTTGTTCAAGAGATGTCCGGTCACTACCACACCATTTGGCGCGCTAATCATTCAGGGTTTATCAGGTGGTCCATTCTCTCGTATTGGGATCAATATCATTATAGCAATCCCTTAGGGGGGGGGGGCCATCAGAACAGCTCTTAACTGTATCTTCACCAGTATGACCATCATCTGTTTATTCTACCAGTACGTGCGAGAATTAGGATTTATTGAAGCCGAGGATAAATGCTGAACTAAGAGAATGGGAAGGTATTCCCAAAAACTCTACTCACGTTGAGGTTATTTCTCAGATGGAGGCATTGCAATATGCTGTCGTTGTTGGGAACTTGGAGTACGCAAGGTTTCTGGTGCAGAGTAACCCGTTAAAGTTCACGTAACCCGTCCAAGACCATCGAAAGCAACGCACCAATAAATCAGGGGGGCCAAGGAGGGCCCCCCCGCCCAAATCTTCCAAAAAGAGAATATTTTCAATGTTTGTTGTAGCATGTTTGCTTCCCAGTATCTCATCTTTACGCAGTACAACGCAGTCAATGTAAGTACAATGACATAAACACAAATAGTCCTTTTTAGGACTTTATTTTACATATTGTTTGATTCTCCCCGGTAATTATTATTTTTATTTTATTTATTTATTTTGTTTTGTTATTTGAATCACATCCCATTTCAACGTCAACCAACTACTATAGAAAGTAGAAAACGCTATCCCTTTGTTATGCATTTTGTCCTATCAAGATTTCGACTTTTAACAATACAAACCTTTGTTACGCTAATTTAACCCCCCTTTGTCATGCATTTTGTCCTATCAAGATTTCGACTTTTAACAATACATCCCTTCTTACGCTAATTTTAAACCCTTTGTTATGCATTTTGTCCTATAAAGATTTCGACTTTTAACAATACATCCCTTGTTATTCTAATTCAACTCCCCTTTGTTATGCATTTTGTCCTATCAAGATTTCGACTTTTAACAATACAACCTTTGTTACGCTAATTCAACCCCACTGTTATGCTAATTCACCCCATTGTTATGCATTTTGTCCTATAAAGATTTCGACTTTTAACAATACAATCCTTTGTTACGCTAATTCAGCCCAATGTTATGCTAATTAAGCCCATTGTTACGCTAATTCAAGCCTTTGTTATGCATTTTGTCCTATAAAGATTTCGACTTTTAACAATACATCCATTGTTACGCTAATTCAACCCCCATTGTTATGCTAATCCAACTCCATTGTTATGCTAATTCAAGCCTTTGTTATGCATTTTGTCCTATAAAGATTTCGACTTTTAACAATACATCCATTGTTACGCTAATTCAACCCCCATTGTTATGCTAATCCAACTCCATTGTTATGCATTTTATCCTATAAAGATTTCGACTTTTAACAATACATCAATTGTTATGCTAATTAGGCCCATTGTTATGCAAATTAAGCCCATTGGTATGCTAATTTAATCCCATTGTTATGCATATTTAATCCCATTGTTATGCAAATTAAATTCCTTTGTTATGCATTTTGTCTAATCAAGACCCTACACACTACTTGAAGACGTCACGCTTTGAACTAGAGGCGCGTGAATTACTCCAGATCCTGGCCGTTCAGCCGCCATATTTTTCCCGATGCTCAAATTTGACCTTGGTTGGTAGCTAGCACGCAAGCCTCGACGCGTGACGTCATATCTTCAACACATCGTGTTAACGTACCGGTATCCAATGAAATCCTTTGAGTGGTACGCCTGGAGCCTGTCTATATCCTTGGTAGGATATAGACAGGGGACCAATCTACTATCATCAAGACACTGGGTGCAAATTCACTGCTAGAGGGCTACGATGTGCACTGAGCGAATAGGCACGCCATGGACCAGAGCAGTGTAGTAATAATAAAACCGACAAGGATTGTTCCCATTGTTGGTGTTTATGTAAACACTCTACTGCTTCCAAATTAAAATCTCTATATTTTGGTCAAACAGAAGTCGTTGATATTTCTTAGTTTGTGGCATACATTTCTGCAGGCATACAGACGTAGGTACCGAAACTAACGTCCACATATCAAAAGACCGCATTCTTCCGCCCACACGTTGTTCCAATTCACCAAATCATATTTTGAAGACGTTTATTTATCTACGTAGGAATACACGTGAAACCGCCCAAAACGCCTCAAACAATTAAATGAAGTTGCAGTTGTTAATTAATATCGCGTGTGAGCTTCAGCATAGAAAACAAACTTCGCAAACTTGCGCGCGCGTTGCATCTCGGTCTAGCTAGCAATCACGTTTCCCTGGATACGTTACTGGTATGTAGTTTGTCATCGAAAAATCTACCCGCGCATGCCCAGATATTCCTGTGGAGGCAAACTCCCTATTGGTTAACAATTTCTGTCGCTGACATCTCTGTGTTTCAATTTCAACATGTCATTCCATTTCACGACAGAACTGTAACCAGTAGCTCATGATATTGACATTGCGAAGGATCGTAAGACACAAGGATTTTCAACTACACCACGGATGCTTTATGCTCAGTACCGGTATTACACCATCAGACTGTACGGCTCAGAGAATCAACAGGTTGTTGTGTTCGCATAAACTGAACTATTCTAACTGATTTGAAACTTTCGAGATATCTTTCTACAATGGTTTCTGCATACAACGTTGTGTTGCTTATCATCCAGTGCATTTGGGTTTTTGTTGCAAACAACATGGCCCATACCTGCTTGAGTGAGGTGTGTCCCGGGGGTTGGTATCCCTGGGGTAATTCGTGCTACGCTCTCACCACACAGGAGCTTAACTGGGACACCTCACATGAGGAGTGTAGATCAATGGGCGGAGAGATGATTGATCCTCTAACAGAGGAAGAAAACACCTTAGTTTTAAGTCTCATTCCGAGCACTGACAGCAACGGCTACTGGGTTGCCTGTAAAAGTATCAGAATGGGGGAGGAATACTATGTACCATATTGCAATGGCAACGAAGAGTTGCCATCATATGTACACGGCTTGTACTTTAACGACGAACCGGAATCAGCTGAGTGTGCAATGATGACACTGTCGGTAGGGCAATGGGAGGCTAAGCTCTGCTCCAGCCCGTTCCGTGCAGTCTGTAAGCGTGATCCTATCACCGATAATGTTCCTTTCCAGCTCCACTCATGGCGGCTTCTAGCCTCTTGCTTGATGGGTCACGTCATACATGAGTTCCCAGTCAACAGCATCAACGACTGCGCTGTGATGTGCTCCAACGAGCCTGGATGTATCTCTTTCAATGTCCTTCACCAAGCGAAGAAGATCTGTCAACTGAACGATGCAAGACGCTTTGATGTCGAGCAGGGCGAGTTCATCAAAATGACCAACCCGCTATGTATCTACGGAGAGAAGTAATTGACGGTAGGTCTACATAACAACACCACACCAATGTTGATGTATTCAAAATCAAAACACTTGACACTGAAACATCATCGAGCATTAAGCACGTAAAACAAAATTTAACTGTAATAAATATCTTCATGTTTAGTGACAATTCGTTGCCTGTAAATAAATATTGCCTTTTATTGTGACTGCAAACGCTATTGATATTTCGTTCAACACAAATGAGTTTTTGTTTAATGCGGATCGTCGAACAATCAAACATTCACCGCTGTGTCTCCAGCGATGTCCGCACGCTATCACTGTATGAAGATATGAACAATCGTACCATGGATATATACACACCAACTCCTGAACATTGCCACATTTGACTTTGAAAGGTGAGATTTTATCTCGATAAAACTCATTTAAAACGAAAAAATAGGTGTTGATAATATTAGGCCAATAAAGTCTCCGGTTTCTGGTGTCTGCACGCGTCGCCTCAGACGGGCGCGTCGGCATTTTTAGTTGTTATTTTGCTATGAAATGATGGCAAATTGCAGCCAAAATTTCTGGATCGATTGGAATTCTGCCGCGCAGTGTTTTAAACGACTTTTTCACATAGGGGTATGAACATTTGCCCGATTGGCGCGGCCTCTTTAAGCCACCATACTTTGTGTATGGGAAATTTGGTCTCTTTCAATTGTCGCGTATACATGTATCACGTATCGATTTCGCTGGTTAACAAAAATAAATAAATAAATAAATAAATAAACAAATAAATAAATAAATAAATAAATAAATAAATATAAAAATTACCCCCAAAAATAAATTAATAAAAATCACGTTGCCGTACCAATTTTGAAGCTGACCTATGACCGGAAATTGGAGACTTTTTTGTCCTGAAGGAAAATTCATATAAATTAATATTGCTTTTTAATTGTATTTTTAGATTTTCACGAATTGACGGCCATGTCGACTATGTTTGTTTTTAGTACACATTTCCTCAATATTTGGTTTACAAACATTGTATTCTACTATCCTGATTGGCTATACCGCAAACAAAACATGCTTAATTTCTTAATTATATTAATTATGCAAGGGGTCGAAATCTCAATAATTACCTTTTTATGTTTTCACGAAAAGACGTAAATACGTATGCGGCGTTTTAACCTTGTGGCTTTAAAGAAACTCGCGTTTTCACGAAATTAGGTACGGGCATCTTTTCCCAATTATTATGCAAATATGAATAAATAATAATTAACGAGATTTTAGTAAGGTTTAAATTTTAAAGAACATCTGAGGGGCAACAATTTAGACAAAAATAATATTTTTGACTTTTGACTTTGCATATCGCAGTTTTGAATTGAAAAGGGCTTCAAGTGCATCTCAAAACATTGCGTTCCGTTTTATTTGACATGCCTGTCCCTTCGTGCAATTGCAGGACACTTTATTTGAAATGGCAGCCGATTTAACTTTGATGTTTAAAATAAAATTAGTGTTGTGTGTTTAATAAATATCATATTCACCAGAAGTGTATATCTGATTATATGTATGTGGGAGGGGGAAAATCATGGGTGTCGATCGCTACTTTAAAGTGGAGATGGGGGGGGGGGGGTGAACGCAAAGCGCGAAGCCGCAATTTGGGGCCACTTTTGGATACTCGACTCTCTGTGGTCAAGGCGCGCGCTGCATCCCGGATAGTGTACAACACACACGACAAAAGACCAGCGCCAACCAAGTTGCTTGCCCATGGCGCCTTTACCATCTCATTCTGTGATGAACTAATGTTTTTCTTTATATTTCTCTACCGATTTGGTAGAGAAATTTTAACGCGTAGTCCTGTCGAATAGCTTTCTTTGATTTTGACCAATGAGAGAACAGAACTACAAACATCTGCTAAGGCCTTCTAAAAATGCATAAGGTGATTGGTCAACATAAAATTATATATTTGAATATTCATATTGCATGAGTAATATATTGATGAGCAGAATGTGTTGGTGAAGGCGTTCATGGCTTTCTTACGTGTCAGGTTCTTATATAACTCCAATTCTCTGTATTGGCCCAACTATACTGAGACGCAATAGAAACTTACCACTTGTTTTGGAATAGCATAAAATTGAAATGATTCAAAATAAGATAACACAACAATTTGGATTAGAAATGTTGACATTTTATTGAGGAAATGTCCACGTTTTGTCCACTGTACTCGATCCCATCTGTATCCACTTCACCGCGAAACGTCAGAGGGTCACGTTGCCAAAATAAGTGCACATATTACATTTGTGCATTTTGATTACTGATAATTTAAGGTCGAAAAAGTGGTAAGTTTCTATTGCGTCTCAGTATATGTAGCTGGGACCGTCCGCGAGTTTTTTTTTTGCAGTACACTTCGTCAACTATATGCATTTGTATACTAAAAATAAATTTTTGCCTTTATTTTCCTTAATAAAACCCCTTGACAACCGTTAATTACTATTATATAGAAAGGCTTTGCTTCTGAATTAATTTTGTATACAATCTTGTATATTAAAAATGTATAATATATGTATGATAATAATATAATAATAATATAATGCGCCTTGAGCACCACTTAGTTGGTGGATACGTGCGCTATATAAATCCACACATTATTATTATTATTATGATTTTGTTAATGAAAATGTTGAAAGCCTACTTTTGAACTCGGGAACTTCTGTTTTAACGGCGAGTTCTAGCCACTAGACTACCATGCCATTAGTAGTATGGTAGATGAGGGTTCTGGCCCAAGTACCCAAAAAGGGGCGTGATTGGATGAGGGTGCGGTTAAAAAGGGGAGGATGAGGTTGATGAGGTTTGATGACGTCATAAGACGTTTGATGACGTCATAAGATGATTGATAAAAAGGGTTGTAAAAAAGTTACAAAAAAAAATTTGAAAAAAATATATTGTTTTTAGTCGAAAAAAATTGAAAAAACGAATTAAGATTATGCGGATTAATAGTAAAAGACGAGATGACGACAAAGTATTTATCGAAAACGATTATTCCGTGCGAATGGCTTTTAGTTGGCAAAACAGACAAGTGTTGTATACCCAGTGTGGGTGGTGACGTATTTTGCGCGCAACATCAGTGGCGCATTCGACACGGGAAAAGTACACCGATTCCGTGTCGAAAATGTAAAAATGGTACAAAAGCAAAGACAAATTTATGTACGAAATGCGGTAATGCATTAAAAATAATTTTTTTAAAGCGCGTTGAAGGTAGAGCTAGAAGAAAATATGATCTCGTGATGAAAGAGTTGTTAAATAAAACGACTCGTTTATAAAAAACTTAAAAAAACTAAACATTTGTTGTTATGTAGTATTATAGTAAAAGAAGACGATGATAGAAACAAGTATTTATAAAAAGCAGACGTTATGGGATTTGAAAGAATTTGATGTGGTAATATCAGAGATTATCGAAAAGTTAAATTTATACTTGGAAGAATTTGGAGAGATAAATTTAAAGATAACTTTTCATATTAAATTAAAAAAAGATGGAGAGGATGATTATTTTGATCTTTTTAAAAATAATTTACAACAACTAGTTTTAGTTGATAAGAGTGAAATTGATGATGCATTAATTTCAATTTATATTGAAATGTATGAGTTTATGAAAGAATCGATACACGACAATCGGTTTTTAAACTACGGTTCAGGATGGGTTATACATCATATTGAAGAGATAAATATTGTTAACTTGCAATATGAAAATCTTATAGAAGGTATGATCGGAAGATATCTTTCGATCTTTGAAAGATATATGAGAACGTTGAACGTATAATTTAAAAATTTAAAATTTGAATTATACGGGGGAGGTCTATCATTTGTAATTACCCGCTCCGCTAATATTAGCGAAGCGGGTTTTTCATCGTATGATTTTTCTATAGTAAAGTTTACTTTAAATTCAAAAGTCTTTCTATGAGATCTTTTTTATCTTTATCTATATTTTTATCGACGACGGCTTTGACGTCTTTAGGAGTGGTTGTTGGAGTAAATTTAGTTCTGATATTTTCTTTCATTTGCGAGTATTTGTTTCGCTCTTCGTTGATTAAATGAAATTCTTCTTGGCTTATAACACCGTCTTCGATCGCTTTCGAAACGTGGTTCTCGGTATTGAGTTTACTTTCTGCTAAAACTCTAATCTCGTTGTGTTTTTTAGCTTTTTATCGAGTTTGGATTTTGCGTATCTGATCGCACCCGCCACACCGCCTAACCCAAAAGCGAGTCCTTCTAAAGCGAATCCGATCGGCGCTGCTACGACGGTAGCGATACTGACGATTCCAATCCCTCCTGATCCCATACAGCCCAATTCCACCAACGTTTCTACGATGGAACAAGTTTTGATGATTTTATTATATTTTTTATATACGGCCTCGCGTTCGTTTCTCTCTTTTAAAATTTCTTTTTGAATGTCGTCGATTTTTTTGTAAACGAAACGCATTGACGTTTAACTCTTCGGCATTGTTAAAAGGATTTGTAGTTGTTAATGTTGGATAAATTCTCGTTGTTTCTGTAGAGACGCTCATTATTTCTATTAATAATAAAAGATTAAACAAAAAAAAATTTAATCCAAGAGAAAACTTACGATTTTTATATCATAACAGACCCCCATATTTCTAGAGCCAAAAAAGGTCGCTTGTAGAAAGACTTTTTTATCTGTACTCTTGAAGCAAACACCACATTCTAAAAGCTGCGGTTCATCGATAAAATATATATTAGACTCTCCGAAAAGTTCAACACCAAAACGTGTATTAATGTTTATTTCATGGTTTGATGCGTTTGAATAAACATTTTCACCTCTAATTATTTTAGCATAAGTTGAACATTTTGATGATTGAGTGACATAAAACAGTGGGAAAGCACCCTCCCACCAGACAGTAATCCCTAGTGTGTCATCTTCCATTAAATAAATTACATCATCAAATACGTCTTCATCAATATGTCCGTGGTGATTATAAACAAGCGGATTACGATTTTTAGAATGAAAAATTTGCTCTCTTTTTCGACTAGGTCCGTAAGTACTCGCCATATTTATATATTTTTTTCTTTTGCTGTTATGTGCGTCTACAACAACGGTAAACGTTTAATTTTTATATTGAAACAGATTTTAGTGTTTAAAGCACCAAAAAAGCTCGCTTGTACAAAAACTTTTTTATCATCTTGCGTTTTGTAGCACATTTCGTATTCTAAATGCTGCGGTTGATTGTTAAAAATAAATTTATTATCTCGAGCTGGAGAAGGAATTTGATATGCGTTGGCTTCAAAATTACGCGTCGCTGAATGTGCAATTAAACCGTCGTCTTTCATAAATTTTACAAAAATTGAACAGTACGTCGGTAGATTGTCAAACATAAAAAAAGGTACCGTAGTTTAAGCACACCGTGCCATCCGAGTGTAATGCTAAATTTTTCGCTTAAATTGATTAACGGTATCGTTCGTAAAATTTCATCTCTATCAATATATCCATGACGTTCATAAATGTACGGATTGTTTTTGTTGTAATCGTCGCTAACGATACCGCTTCTTCGACTAGGACCGTAAATACTAGCCATTTATATATTAATCACAATAAATGTTTTATTTAATTTCGACGGTTAAAATAACCGGCATACCGTGATTATTTATGTCTCTGCCGATAGAATCTTTAATTTGAAAAGTCACTTCGTTAAAAGTACCCGTTTTAAGATTATTTCGCAATGGATTAGAATATTCAATCCACATACTTTCCCCCAACGATTTATCTTGTAACGGAAAAACGTTTAAAATAGTACAAGGTTTACCGCCGAAAAAAATTTCATTCGTAGAAATTTGATCGCAATGAATGTACATTATTTTAAAAGGTTGCAAATCAAGTTTTTTTCCTTCGTGCTCTCCCATACCTAGATAATCATTCGCAAACCCGAGTAAATTAGCTAATCCCGCTGAAAATTTAATGTTTCGTTTTTGTTGAGTAATATTTATAAAAGATTTGCCGAATTTTTCATCGACGACGAACGTAATCCAAGGTGTTTTTTTTAAGACAATGTCGATAATTTCTTTTATGTTATAAAGTCCGGGTTCGATAAACTCGACTTCTTCTTGTTGTTCATTTCTTTCGTTTATCCAGCTTCGCCATCGCCATATTTTTTCTTTTTTACGCACTTATAGTAACCGACCCAAATGTTAACGCTTATTAAAGAAATGGTGAGTTTACCCTCGCGATTATCGATTGTATTATTTAATGAGATTGTATTATTTAAATTTTTAGATTCGATCGTATGATACATTTTTATATTTAAAATTTAAAATTTATATTTGTATTATTATAAAATGTCGATTCCGCAAGCATTTCGGAGTAATTTTTCGAAACGGTATCCACAATCTGGAGATTTTAGTCACGTTGAAATTTTTAGTGCTAGAGATTTAACGAATATGAATATTTACGTTAACGAAAATGAGTTTTTTAACGTAGAACTCTATAATCCATTTCAAAATTACAAGTTACCTCGCGTCGATAGCAGTGCGATTGTAAATCGATGGAAACACGATGGTATGAAGTTTTATCAAAATCAAATAAAGTTTGCAACGTGGTGCAGCACGACGGGTTGCGGCGTGAGTTATAAACATTTATTTCATTCGAATATGATGATTCGTAGTTTTTTTAGGTTTCACGTTTATTATCAAATTAGACGAATACTCAAAGAAATGAGTTGCCCCGAACCTTTAAACCCAATTTGGAACGCGCTCGATAATAATATAGACATTGAGGCGTATAATGAACTATGTGAAGAATTTCACGCATCGCCAGTATTTACTCATTGGATACAAAAACTAGAAAAATACTCGGGAGGTTTAGGTACGGCTTATTATTGGAAATATAGTGTGTGGCATCCCGTAGCGGGTAAAAACTATGTTGTTACGCGTTTTATCAACGGCAAGTATAATACAAATGTACGGTAACGATTATGAATTTTTTTAGTGACGATAAATATTACAATCAAAATTTCTCTGGTTTTACGAGAGATCCTACGGTTGGTTTAGATTATAAGGATCACAAAGATTTTATCGATATCGTTTATATCGAGCAATCTCCTCAAAGCGAACGAGGTTGGGTTAAATTTATACTAGCGAATAATTTAGCTCAAGGTTTTACGGATATTGGTACAGAACGAATTATTAACGATTCTATAAGAACGTACGTTCACACGATATTGGGAGCACAAGCTCAAGCTCAAGTTGGAATTCTTACACCGGGTACCGGTTTAGATGCAAAAAGATTATTTATAAATGATCTATATGCTTCGATCGAATCTCGTGTAGATACTCAACATTCTATCAAAAACTATTCAGACGCTTTAGAAAAAAACTCGATCGCAATTAAACTTTACCATTGGAGAAAATTTATACCTTATACCATCTGAGATGAATTTTCAAACAGCTTCGATAGCTGGATACAATAACTATCTTAAAGTCGCAAAGTCTGATTTATCACTCGGTTTTAATTTAAACACCAATTTAACGCACGCTAAATCAGACGATAATACTGAAGAAGATACACCAACCTCAAATAATACTCAACTAGGAACACCACCCTCAGATAATACGGTACCGGTACTCAACTAGGAACACCACTATCTATAAATTCTCAACCACCACCGACATATACCTCGCCAACCTCAGATACTCAACTCGCTACTCACCAAGATGAAAAAAATGCTTTAATTTTTGGTTTTGCGATTATTACTGGATTAGGTATTATAATTTACGAGTTGTTGACTTAACGTTGACGCTGCATATAAGTTAAAACTAAAATCCCGACTCCTGTTAAGGTTAGCCACAAATATTCCGCAGCCCATCCTACCACATTTGAAACGGTTTTAAATAACCAACTTATCACCGATCCGATAATACCCGGTAAAGCAGCTAAAGCTTTATCTCCGAGTTTCTTTAACAGATTCGCTAGACTTTTTAAAGTATTTTGTACCCACTCTTTTACACCACCGCCACCATCACTCGGTTCGGGCGTAGGTTTAGGTGTAACAGCTGCAGCAGCTGAATTTACAACACCTACGATCTTATCGACGAAAAAAGCGATTGTCATACTAACAGCTGTTAATATACTGACGATCGTAACGCCACGTCTTCTAAATATAGTTTTAATTCTTTCTCCCAACGTTTTATCTCTTTCTCCCGTTATTTGATCCGTTATTTCATCCGATATTTCATTCGATAAAATAATTTGATTATCGAGTTGACTACGTATAGCTATATCTTGTTTTTTTTTATAGCCTCTATACGAGCTTCTTTTTGGTCTTCTTGTTTTTTCAGCTTTTCAGTGGCATCTTGCAACTCTTTAGTAAGAGCTTCTTTTGCTTCTTCATCTCCTATCTCATTTTCAGCGATTCTTTGATTAAAATCATTAATTTTTTGTTCAACTTCGGAGATTTGTTTAGCGATGTCGTTAAATTTACCATAATTAAGTAATTGTTCGCCTATATTTGTTTGCGAGAGATTATCATAAGCGAGTAGTTCTCCCATGTTGCGAGTTAAGAGTAAGTTTCGCAATTTTGGATCGTCTTTAATCATTTCATTAATTGCATTGATTTGTTCTTGCGTTTGATCATGTACAACTCTCCCAGTTTGCGGTAAAGATCGAGGTGAATTTGTTTTAAGAGCTGTTCTATCGACAGTGACGCGTGGTACTCCAACTAAACCTAGATCGCGTTGTAGGCTTTTTATCGAACTAAACGCTAAAATGCCACCGATTTTTGTCCTGTTCGATAGTCGTATGAGATTCATGCCTTTAATTAAATAGAGTTCTTTACCATAACTTCCACTGTCTCCGTACTCGAACTTATTATAATTTTTTAATTAAAGGCTCGCGTCCTATACTTTTATAAAAATCATCTACTACGCGATCACGCTCTATAATATAATCTTCATTTATCACTTCACCAAAAGACGTCTAGTCTTGTTGTAATCTTTTTATTTCTCTTTCTCTTTCTCTTTCTCTTTCTCTTTCTCTTTCTCTTTCGTCATAAAAAATAGATTCTTCAAACGCTGCATCTATTGCTTCATCTTGTTGATCATGATCACCACCTGTGGCTAAATCTTTCATCGGGATTTCACCTGCTACTGCCATTTTACAATTACTTTTTATCTTTTTTCAACAATTTATAACTCACGTAGCCTACTACACTCATAGTTAAAACAATAAATAAAATTTCTCAAGTTTTTTATCCTCGCTAGGAACGTAATAACCTTCTAGATTAGGTTCGTGATATAAATCTTCCGGTAATTCAAATTGACTTCCGGTAACGCTATAATATCTATTCAACGCTTCGTTCATGTTGTTAAAAGTTGATTCAGCATTCGTTTCTTTTTTGATTCTTTCGTTTATATAATCTAGATATTTTTCGCGGTTTTTTGTCCGCTTGTTCTTTTTGTGAGTTTGTTTCGCTATCACCGAAAATCCAACCTAATAATTGATTTCCTCCGGCAAAAGCAACTGAGTTTGCCACAGCACCTCCGACCATCATTCCCATCGACATCATTTTTATAAATTTATAAACATTTTTGAATTAAAAAAAAAAATAAAATAATATTACGTATTAAATATGAGTCAACCATTTGGAGATAAACTAAATCCTTACAGAAAATTGAGAAAACCGAGAGCTATAAAAGGATTGCGTCAAAAAGTCGTCATTACAAACAATCCGAGTGCAATTACCGAAAATCAATTGTTGGTGGTTCGTTTTCCAAATTTAGGAAAAGACGACCTCATCGTTCCGGGTATGGCTCGATTGGCTTTTAACATTGATCTCGAAGCTGCAGACGACGATGCGAGAACGATGGTATATAATATAGGTAGAGCTATCGTAAAAAATATAACCATAAAAATGGAGGGAAATGAAGTGTTTAGTTTAGACGATGCGGACGTGTACAATTGTTTCAAAGACGAGTGGTTGACGAAAGACCAACTCGAAAATCTAACGTATCAAGGAATCGAACGTCCTAACTTAACTAAATTAAGAGTAGGTGCTAGTGGCAGCGATGCTACGGCAAACGGAGGAAAAGACAAAGCCGTTGCGGATACTCTTAAAAATAGATATTACATTCCACTCGATTTTGAATTATTGACCGATCATCAACCGTTTTATCAATCTGGGATCGGAGATCGGCTAACGTACGAACTCACGTTTAATAAATTTACGAAAGTTATTAAAGGCACGGACAATAATGCTAAATATATCATAAGCGGAATTTCTTTAGAATACCAAGTCGTCACTAATGAACATCTCGCTTCAATAATTAAAAATCAATATAGCCAGGGGGTGGAGATACTGTATGATAGAGTCTTGAGACAGAGCGTGAAACCGCTAAATAAACGCGATACAACGTGGAATGTAAATCTAAATACGCCGGCAAAAAGCATGAAAGGAATATTGTTTTTGTTCAAAGAGCCCGATGAAAAAGATACTTTTAAATTTTATAATCAAAAAATCGATAAAGTTTCGGTTACTACAGAAGGAGTTCCCAATCAACTATACGCGCAAGGGATGCGCAGGTATCAACACTGGGAAGAAATTCAAAAACATTTCGGAGATTCTAGAGAAGAACACGGTATGCGAGTAACCAAAGCTTTAAATTTATCGAACGTGAAACAAGCCGATTATTTACATGATAAATACGGTTTGTTTTTAGATATGAGAAGCAGCGACGATAACAAAATTCATGGAAGCGGTAGAAAAGTATTAAACTTATCCGAAGGAATTACCATTCAACTCGAAAAAGAGGCGGAAACTGCGGGTGAAATATACTGTTACACTTTTATCATCATGGACGCGCAACTCAATATTGTAAAAGGACGATTTCTTAATATAAGATATTAACATGTTGACTATTATTAAAAACCATGTTACCGAAATATCCGCACGTCGCGTTAATTTGCGGACAGACTGGATGCGGAAAAACTGAATTTGTTTTAAATCTATTACAAAAAGAATATCGTAAATATTTTGAATATATCGTTATATTATGTCCGACCGTTACGGTAAATCACGCTTACCAAAATAGAAAATGGATTTGGAACGACGAGCGAGTGTTTGTTAACGATCTGAGCGATTTATCGCTCAACAAAGCGATAGAAATTTACAGCGACACCTTCAAAGGAGACGAGACGTTGTTTATCGTCGACGACTGTAGCGCGAGTAAAGAATTACAGCATAAAAAATACGACGAGAATAATAAATGCGCGATCATCCAGTTGGCTTTTACTTAGCGGAAGACACGTCAATCACAGCTGTTGGATTCTTTCGCAAAAATACAACAGCGTGTTGAAAGGTTTTAGAGAGCAACTAAAGTGGGTGTGTATATTTTATTGTAAAGATAGAGATTCATTCGAAAATTGTTTAGATAATAAAGACGATGGAGCAGCAAGCGGAGACGAAAAAAGAGACGTCGGTAGTAACGAAAACACCGAGTAAATTAAAAAAATCCAAACAGAGTCGCGGCTGGAAAAAGACTCGCGGAACTTAATAAAAAGAAAAAACAAAAATTAAAAAAGAGTGCGGTTGTCGGAACGAGTTATGTAGCTAGCGTTAAAAAAGAAAACGACGACGATAAAACAAACACGCTGTACATTGGACTAGGAGTAATAGGTTTAATAGGTTTAGCATATTACATTTTCTCTAACCAAAAAAAAACCCCGAACCAACTCCCGAACCAAAACCCATAATAAAATTACCATCGTCGATAAAATCAACGGTTGAACCATTACCAAAAGTTGATTTAATAAAATAAAAAAAAGTAAATTTTTTGGAAATGGAATAAAACATAAATAAAATATTGTCTATACTATAAAATATGTCTACAACAACGATAGATACAAAGGGAATCGTCAATTCTGCTTATCACGGAGGAGTTGTAGGAATTTTAACCGTTATTTATAGCATGGCTGCAAAAAATGTGTTTAAAATAAATCCACCCGATTTAGGAAAGCTTGATGTAAGCGACTCGCTTAAACTCGGCGCAACGGTGGGAGCTGCATTAATGACGCAAACGTGGTTGGTTCAACAACAAATTTTACCGAAGAGTATTATGAATTCTACCATTCCTTCAACTTTAATAAATGAATAAGCGTATATTATAGTCCAATTAATATTTATAATATAATAAATGGATAAGCGTACGAAACAAAAACTAGAAAACGCTTACTATAGTCCGAAAGGATATCATAAAGGTCAATCTGCAATCGAAAAATTAGCTAGAGAAACTAAAGTTTCTAAAAGTTTAGTTCGACAGTGGATAAAAAAGCAAGCGCTGTGGCAAATTTATTTACCGTATCTTAAATACATTCCCAGACCGACCAGCTCCAACTCTATTCTAGAAAAACCAAACGAGGTTCATCAAGCTGATTTGTTGTTTCTTCCTCACGATACGATCGGTAAAAAGTTTACAAGTATGCGTTAACAATCATCGACGAAGCTAGCAGGTACAAAGAAGCCGAACCATTAATCGACAAAACCACCGCGCGAGTCGGTAACGCGTTTGAAAAAATTTACAAGCGCAGTTTGCTAAATTGGCCTAAAATTCTTAAAGTCGATCCCGGTAAAGAATTTATGGCGAGCGTCGATACTTTAATGAGTAAAAACAACGTCAAAATACAAAGAAGCGAGGCCGGTAACCACAGAGCGCAAGGTATGGTAGAACGATTCAACAGAACTTTAGCCGAAAGATTATTTTCTCATCAATACGCGCAAGAAATAGCGACGAATGCTAGAAATAAAGAGTGGGTAAAAAGATTACCGCTGGTCGTAAAAGCTTTAAATAACGAAACAACCAGACTCATAAATTTAAAACCTAAAGATGCCATTAAACGAGAATTCGTCGAGCAAAATCCAGCCTCTCCGACTCTTAAATCCAACGAAAAAAGAATCGCTTCGAACGCTTTAGTCAGATATTTATACGCGCCCGGAGAAGTGAACGAGATACGAGAAGACGCGCGACCGATCCGATATGGTCAATTAAAATTTACAACATTAAATCCTCTATGAAAGCTCAAAATCAACCCATCTTGTATTATTTAGAATCGGGTCCCGCTCGTAGTTTTGTGAGAGAAGAATTACAAATTGTTCCTCGAGATACGGAAAATCCTCCTAAAATTTTTTAACTTACGTAATTCCCGAAATCTTATAATGACCCGTAAGCTAAAGTGTATATTCCATGTGGTAAAATATATCTTTTTGTATCTAAAGGAGATAATGATATTTTTTTTACTTGCGTTGTATATAATCTATGTTTTTCATTTCTAATAAAATTCATAATATAGAGTGATAAAGCGTATGATAATAGAGTGATAAAGCGTATTATTTTGAGATAAAACTTGTTTAAAATGCTCGTGTAAAATTTTCTTTTTCAAAACATTTTTTTAACGCCCTTGGCTTTTCTTAAAGATTCTTCATTTTCTAAAAGTATCGAATACATTTTTGGTCTTAAACCGACATTTTCAGAGATTATAGTTCCTGCAATCTCGTCTTTCATTTTACCGATGATCTTTTTATTCTCTTCGGAATATAAAAAATGATCTTTGTTATAATTACTAAAATCGTATAAATGCACATCTTTCGTTTGAATCTCGAGTAATAAACTGTCTGTATCAGTGTAAAGTAGATTACACTTGTCTTTGTACTTGTTTTGTAAATGATTGTAATAAAAATCGTACATTAAATGTTTAGATAAATTAAGTATGCTCATTCCTACGTATACGGGGCGGTTGAGTACGAGTTTTGTTTTATGCATGTGAATCGCCGCTAGATCGTGATCGAAAATCTTAACCTCGGCAAAATTTGATTTCGCGATTAATTTACGAATTTGATTTTCTGCTTTTTCATCGTTGAGACGCTTCAAATTCACGTTGACGCGCTTTCGTACATTTTCCATCATTTTTCCAAATACTGCATTGTTCATGAGTTTGTACAAATCTTTTTCAAAATCTGACGTTGCATTTTTTCTCAAATTCGTGTTTAAATTAATGTACGATTCCATCCAAGGCGCTTGATCAAATTTTAAAACGCGATGAATTTTAGTCAGTTTCATACCGAGTTGTAAATACAATTGTAAATTGCGATAATGAAGCACGTAATTTGATTTATTGTATAAATTTGGAACTAATTTTTTTACGTTTGGTGCGGGTTTATCGCTTAATTGCTCCAGCTGATACGGTGACATCCATTCCTTCGGTACCACCAACGATTCCGGCGCGAGTGGAAATGCATTGTGAGAATCGTGTAATTCTTTAACATATTCTAAATCCACTTCTAAAATGTAACCTCAATTCGATTTCATGTCTATTCCCTTCGATTCTAACGAGTTAATCCCGGCTCTCGATAACCATTTAAATTTCCCGATAGGAAGAGGTTGACTCATCGCCCAGCCGTACAAATTATTCGCGTCTAAATATTGTATATAACTCGAAGGTTTCGATCGGTCGTAATCGGGTAAATAGTGGTTGTTTGCTTTCGCGTATCTCTGGCTTACCATACACGTTCCTCCTCTAGTACCTTTTTCTATAAATAAATGCATGTCGTAATCCGTCAACAATTCTAAAGTGACGTTCGAATGTTTAAGCAAAGCGTCCCAGCTCAATCCTGGGCTGGTATAATAATGAGCTGGATCCAACTCGTATTGTTTCATGCAAGTGGTACGAAAATTTTCAAAAACGTCCGCCAATAAACAAGTATCCGTACGCACGTACAAATCGTGATAATCTCCTAGATTTTTACATTCAAACTTGTTCCAAACGTTCTTTGCGTGCTTGTATTGTTCTTCCGTAATGTGTTCATCGTTCAAACTACTATAAAAAGATTCTTTCAAAGGAAGACTAGTATCTTCAAAACGTTCGAAAGAGTCCATGTACTCGTAGGGATAAATACCCTTTTGTAAAACAAGTTTTAGTTTTTCTCGATCGTGCTCGTACTTTTTAGTGATTGAAAAAGAATCAACGTCGTTTGATTTTACGAGTTTATCGAGCGAAACGAGTAAAAATTGAGCGCTATCGATAAATCGCAGTTGCGCGATTGAAAAAGAAATATACTTTTCCATATTGTTCGGAATACACGTTAGATTTCCTCGTGTTTGACTCGCGGCCTGCATAATGAGATGAGAGTCGTATCCTCGCAAATTATGAAATACGACTGGAATAAATGTTTTATAAGGCTTTAAACCTAGTTGCAAGTTACAACTATTGTGCGCCGCTCCTCTATATTTCCCAGTGACGTGACAATGATCGCGACTTTTCTAAACTTGTTATCGTCTCCAAAGAATCCTTTTTCGCATATCCAACACTTTTTAGCAGAGTTATAATCTTCTACATCGTCTCTTTTCATAAACATTTTTTTAGGATTTTTAAACATCTCGTTAATGTTTTTTACTTCTTTTTGTAATTCGTTTAAAAAATGCTTTGCGGCATCTTTTCCTCGGTATACAACGGGGGAAAAAGTTTGACCGTCACACCGAACGACTACGAACGAATAACCACAAACGACCAGTGGCGCACCCAAGGGGGGGCTCGGGGGGCTCGAGCCCCCCCCCAAGGGCCCGCTGATGTTTTATTTTTATTTTTTTAAAGAAGGGGTCGGGAAAGAGAGCAAAATCTGAGCCCAAGTCTTGTCTACAGAGGAGTTCGGCAAGGAGTAGGGCAGTGGTACAAGGGATGGGGACTCAGGAGACTCAAGCTCCCCTCCAAAAGTTTTCCATTTATTCCACTCACTATTATATTTTACGGCGTTGCGTATGCATGTGCATGTAAGCTTGAAGGGCCACCAGTATATATAACAAGCATTTTTAGACATTCTCCCCCCCCCCTGCCATGGTGCACCCTGATCAGGGAGCAGCTTTACTTAATTTTGTTTTCATTTTCTGTTGTCCGTTTCTCTTGTTGAGGTCGTTGACTGTCGTTGAGGTTACTCGTAAATGTTTTTTAAAATTTAAACACGCCCGCATTATAATCAACTCCTTTCCAGTTTGTACACAATGGCCCAGGATCAGGTTTTAATTTACAAAGATTATGCGACACTGTTTTAGCAAACACCGATTGGATAATATTGGGATTTGGTTTTGCCGCCAAATTCGTGTTTGAGAAAATTTAGTTCCGCCCGGAATGATCACAAACTTTACGTCCGCGCAATGAAAATATTTAAATATAGAAATCTTGCAGACGAAACAATTAGCTCAAGTTCTTTACATCAAGAGGAGGAAATTATATGGAAGGTAAAACCCTACGAGTCTGAATCATGTCATAATGTCTTCTTTTTATGACTAGAAACCACCAGGAAACATTTAACATGTGCCGTAGGTTCACTGACGAGCACGATTAGGGACATGGCTACAGCCGCGCCAGCGGTTATGGTTTGGGTCCGCCATGTCTCTCCCCCATATTGGATTTCAAAAAAAAAATTTTTTTGAGCCCCCCCCCAATAAAATCCTGGGTGCACCACTGCAAACGACGTGTTTTTGCAGTTTTTTTTAGTATTAGTCGTATTCGCATCGTCAATCTTTTTAATAATACTTTCAAAGTCAGCGTATATAACGAAAGGAACTTTCATCTTTTTATGAAAATTTATAAATTTTATCGTATCGTTTTTACCTTTTTCCGGCATGACGATCGCTGTTGGTCTGTCGTTGATTCCCTTGCACAATTTTAAGTGATTTTGAAGATATTCATCCGTTGAGAAATTGCTTAAACATCTCAAACAAAAATTCTTACGATTTTTATGTTTCGTTTGATCGTAAAATAATTTATTTATATCCTTGATCCAAACGTAGTGCGATTTATTTTCTTCGTGAATCAACAATAAATTTATACATCGTTTATCCATGGGTTCTTTGCAAAGTCGTAAAATTTCGAATGATTTTGATTCGTAACCAAAAACGTTTAGTGTCAACTTGTTTTGTTTCTCTACTTTTTTTATTTGATTGATCGGAGTTGGAGCATCGATACCGTCAAAATTAAAACCATCTTCCGTCGGATAGCTAGAAGTTTTATCCGATTTTCCTTTCGGTACATAAAGAGCGCTACGTAACGCCCACCGCAAACAATCATCGTCTTTGTTTTTTACGTTGATGCACGCTTTTTTGTTTTTTATGTAGTCGGGTAGCGAGATATAAGAACCGCCTATCAAAGGTTGATATCTCGCCATGATAATATCCATACGCACAATACGATCTACGAGCCATCCTGAGCCGTTGTGCGTCCATTTTTCTAAATTCTCTTGAATTTGTGAAATAACGGTATTCAATACATTTTCAATATCGTCCAAACTTAATAAAACAATTTGTCCATTATTATGTAAATTTGATTCAAAATAATCGATAGTACCGTCTGGTTTATCTTTACGTAATTTAATACGTATATATATCATAAACTTAAATGATGTAAATTCTTGCAAGTCTAAAGAAAACTTTTCGAAAATTTTTGGCTTTGCCGCTTCCCAAAAAATGTTTAAATCTTCTTCTTTGCTATGACCGATCGGCACAACCATTCTTCGTCGACGTAAATATCTTCCACCGTCGACGGGTGGTTCGTCAAATCTCAACTCGGGTTCTAACCCATGAAACCTTTTAATGGCGAGGATATAGTCTTTTTTTATGTGCTCTCTTCTCCCGCTGTATCGTTCGGATAAAACAATATTATTTATTCTTATATACTCTTTTAGTTGAGCTATACTTAATTTATACAATGGTGTTGGTTTGTGGCGTTTTTTATATCTTTTTACAGCCACGTACCAAGACCGTTTATTAACTCTATTTGTTCTTCTGTCTCGCGCGACAATTATTGGTCTATGCTCTCGCGCAAAATTTTTCAATTCTCTCAATGTCCACTTTGATAAATACTTTGTCGTCATCTCGTCTTTTACTATTAATCCGCATAATCTTAATTCGTTTTTTCAATTTTTTTCGACTAAAAACAATATATTTTTTTTCAATTTATTTTTGAAACTTTTTTTACAACCCTTTTTATCAATCATCTTATGACGTCATCAAACATCTTATGACGTCATCAAACCTCATCAACCTCATCCTCCCCTTTTTAACCGCACCCTCATCCAATCACGCCCCTTTTTGGGGACTTGGGCCAGAACCCTCATCAACCATACTACTCCATTCGACTTTGACGGTGAAATACCGGTAATTATTGAAGAACCTTTTTAAAATTAGATTTCTATGCCGATTTCTAAGCCATTGATGAAGTATGCTGCAGAAAAAGAAAAAAAATAGCGGACCGTCCCAACTGAAGCGTTGCAGGCGAGCATACAACGTTACAACAATGAAACACCACAGTTGGGGTCTTCGCGCATGTCTTTTTTTCGTGGAAGGTGTAAACTAGTCAGAATGCAGCGTGCGCATTGACAAACGACTATTCTGTGATGTGTTATGTACGCTTGAAGATGACCTATTGTAAGGAATTTGGCTAAAAGAATATGGCTATTTCGCTACATGGGCAGCAAAAACGTGTGTGTGTGGGTTTATTGATTGTGTAAACCGAGGACTTGGCAGTTGTTGTGTGAACATTTTCTCAGTTGTAAATTAAAGATATACAAATCAAATAAAATGATTATTTAAAAAAATGTTAGTCCAACAACAAGGGAACAAAAGAGGGGAACAATAGGAGGTCCTCGGTTTACACCGTAAAGAAACGTGTTGGGGGATTAATATACTGTCCACCCTCTCTATAAAGTGGGGGACATGCCAGCCCCCGTCCCCACCGATAGATACCCATGAAGAAACCACAATAGAGGGTACCAGTATCTAGATTGTGTTTAATAGAAGGTGTATATATTGTTGGTGAGTGTTTGTCCATATAAGCGTTTATAATAAGATAGATGCTCTTTGTTTTAAGCTTGAAATTATACTCCCTAGAGAACATTTCACAAAAAGGTGCGTTGGTTTCTTACGGTCACGTTTTAAAACTGTTAGCAAATAGATGTATAAAAGGTTGTAATAAATCTCCTTCAATCAAAGATAATAACTTTTAATTACAGTTTATGAATTGAATCCATCTTTTAAGGATGATTTAAGTTAGAGCACGGACCATGCAGCTTTAACTTGTTGTAAATTATCATTATTACTAGATGTCTATTTTATTCATAATCATATGAATTCCCCAAGGGAACTTAAAGAACCGCGCGGCCGCACACACAGCGCGCGAGCGCGAACTACAAGAAGAAGTGCAGGGACAGGTCACTTTTTTGAAAAGATTGTATCATAACAGATCAACCACTTATGCTAACACTTTCGATCGTTCTCCCTCAGACAGTTTGATTTGTATATTATTCTATCATAGAAATTGTATGTTTTTAAAATTATATTTGTCCTCGGCATTAAGTCAAATTTTAAAAGAAAACCGTTTCCTCCCTGTATACACTCCCGTACGCTGAGCATAAAATGTGTCGGGAAATATCTTACCAATCATACGTGTTCTACAGTAACTCGGCAACCGCTGAGGCGAAACGTTCCGTTCGCGCGGTATTTGACATTGCAAACCCTTGCCTTTTACTGTTCCAAAAGTCATTGCAATTGGTCAATGTTAAGCACCGGCATTTGGACGATAACTATTTTTGGCCAATCAAAATTTCTCTTTGAAACGTACAACCACCGCCTATTGATCACACACAATGGTATTGACCTTGTTTGTTGCAGTGCTGTGTGCGAAGTGTGGGTCGCACGCGCGCGCGCTGTGTGCTCCTGCACATTATATACGGGAAATATAGTAATACAATTTTGTGCACGAGATATAGTAATACAATTTTGTGCACGAGAAATTCATATGTTTGGATTGATTGTACATTATCTATCTTTTATAATAATGATATTAGAGTAGCGTATTGAGGTGAGAGCAATTGGTATGGTGACCAGTTCAAGATATATCGCTTGTGTTTTTATTGCTATTTTAATGGTAATTTCCATAAATGTTACTTTTCATCGGAACAATGCTATTTTATTTGCGGAAGAGAAAAAAATGCTGTAAAATGACATATTTCTCACTTTAATTCTCACATGGTTTCACAGTAAACATGTACCGAAGTTAATTCATGATGGGTCTTGCCATCAATTAATTGTTACACTCTTTTACTGTTAGGCCTAAACCAAACTTCTGACAACTATTTTGTGAAATATATAATTTCAAAGTATTTGTTTCCTTTCTAAAAAGAATTGATCAATTTTCCAATGGAGGGAAAAATACCAAAACAAAAACACCACAAAAATCCAACCAGTCAAACACGGGCGATACATCTTTGAAGGTAAGGTATGGTATTGGTTTTCTTAGCAAAACTGCTTCTAAAAGTATCCTGAATTTCTTTGAATCAAGTCATAAATTAAATTATCAATCTGTGGCATTTTCAGCTAAATCATTTTACATTTAAAAATCTTTTGGATTAAAAAAAAAAAAAATATCAAATTTGACATTAGTCATTAGAAAACGGTATTTATTCCCCAAGTGGACGGTATTGAATTTAGGACTCGGTACCAAGTCATTAATTAGAAATCAAAATTATGGGCAATAAATTCACTTTCTTAAAAATGCCACCACCACACGCGACAAAAATATATTCTGAGAAGATTAATACTACCATCAGCTTTGTACCGTGTACGTTTTATATTATAATTTAGTTATTTTGAAATTACCAATACCATACCGGTACCTAACTTCAAGATGTGAGATTTACCTTTAGAATTTTTTTGCTGGAATACATGCTTCGGAGTTGGTTCACATGTTTTACAAGAAAGGATAATAAACTTATATTAAATTGTCACGTATAAGTGAATTAGACACAGGTCATGTATACTAGATATAAGGCCAATCTTTTCATTATCAAATTTGGAACAAGTTTGTATAAATTACTCTAATTTGTAAATTACTCTACAAACTAAAATGAGAAATAGACTGAGAAAGGTGAAAAATGACAAATCCAATTCGATTACAATTAACTACTAAACAAGGAATGAAACACGTGATAACAATTACTTTACCTTTGTTTTAAAATTAGTGAATCACATCCTCTGAAAATTTAATAGATGACAGAAAAATAACTGTAACCTCGTTATTTAAGAATAATGATAAATTGCTATTTATGAGTTAGATGCAATCATCTGCATGGATTGGTAACCTGCATTGACACCCTGGCGTGTTAAAAACACCAGAGGTGTCAACGTTATTCTGCCATGGTGTTTATATTGGGCGAGTTGCCTAATAAAGAACACCACGACAACACTGCGTGGTGTTGCTCTGTCTGTCTTCATTGAAGACGGACAAGTATTGGTAACGATTTTACACGGATACAGAGTAAAAATTACCACAACACGGTTGTGTAACGTTTTACCCAAAAGACAAACATGTTCTCTTACAAATCGACGTTTCGGTCAGTATACTCTGATCGTTTCTCCTGAAGACGATTTTTTCACTGAAAGATAATTTTTCACATGGTGTCACAAACGGTCTTTACTTATCGTAATAGGCTAAATCTTTCCTTAGCTTGATTGATGAATATCTTGATTCAAAGAATAAGAATATTTATAGAAGCAGAATGCTAAGTTTATCAATGTTGTATTTTTATTTCTTGATTCCCCATGACATTTCTAATGAGATAATATCGTCACGATCAGAGCAGACTTTCAACAGGGCATGTAATCGGTGTCCTATCACTCGGTGAGTGCAGTAATTATATGTATGCATCAGCCATGATGATAGGATCTTCATTGCCTCCTGTTGTCTAGGTAAGCACGCGCTCGTGGAGTATTATTTTCAGTCACTGAGTTCAGCTATAAAACTAAACACTGATTCCATGCTCTGTCGAAAGTATGCTGTGATCGTGACGATATTGTCCCTTTAATTATATTTGAATCAAATATTTACCTGCCCGACCTTTTGTAATGAGCATGTGTAACATTGCAATGTGTGCCTTGATCGGACACACAAAGCCATGAAAAGTCTGAAATTTTGACGCCCTTTTTTGAAACTAACGCGAATCGTTTCAAGGCTTTAATACGTCTCTGTCTGACCACCATATTGGCATGTGTGTTTATCTAGCAACCAGTCATTTTATTGGTTTTAAATCAGTGTATATGAAAATTAATTAAAGGGAAGTTACAACATTGTTTATTACCTGATTACAAAACAATTACAGATTTTATTTTCCCGAAAGCTAACTTGATGCACCTTTAAACATTTAGATTGAAATTCAGTCTAATCGATTGAATATAGCGACAGATATTTCAAAGTTGGTAAATGTATACAAATCATCTCGACGAAAAATGTCGGTCAAAATTGCCCTCATTTCAAAGAAAAAACACGAACAAAACATTCAATTATTTTCAAACATTTGAGCCACTATTTCATCCATGTGTTTTCTGCTAAATTTGTGAATACTAGGCCTATTTCACAATGTTCTCATGACTTATGAGTTCGCATCGGTTGGTTGTATATCTTGATTCAAAAAACCAACAGAAAAAGTTTTGCAAACATTTCCAATGCTGTGCCTTCCCTATAAAATCGTGACTGCATTAAGCTTGCCTTATATTTAATCTGTATGTATAAGTGAACGTGAAGAATAAATGTATCTTGCTAATTGCATTAACTCAATTACTTTAAATCTGTCATTTATATAGTCCTCTGAGATGTAATGACTTATGTCATAATTTTGCAAATATCCTTCTTGACGTAAAGTGTAGATTGAGTACATACTGTTTTAAAGGGACGGTATCGTCACGATCAGAGCACTTTCAACAGGGCATGGAATCGGTGTCCTTAAACGTTTAAGATGAACACATGTGATTGAATATTACTGGCTCATTTATGCAACAGCAACGGTAATATGACCTTATTGTGTGGGTGTTATTTCCAATCAAAAACTAGCACTCCGATTCCATGCCCTGTTGATCGTGACGATATTGTCCAACATAAATTATTATGTTGCATCATGAGGACGATCAGAGCATACTGATCGATACGTCGAGTTGTACCACCAGTTCTTTTCAGAACTAATTACTACTCAATTGAGATTCCACATGGTGTCACCGCAATTAGTCTTACTTATCATCCTCACCATGCAAAGCTACAAGTTTCACCCTTTAAATTAGTTCAAAAGTTCTGTGAGAACACAGCAGGAACTCTGCGTCACAGTAGCACTGAAAGTGCACATAATCAAAAGCCAAAACCTTGGCCAAGAAAACAGTGCACGGATACCTCAAAAACGGTTATCTGATTGGTAACCAAAGACTCTGTTAAAAAGACAACACCAACAATTAAGAGAACTGACTTTTGAAAAGATGAGGACATCAGTTAACTGTTATGCACAAATCAATCATTATGTTGCATCTGATCCCACTATGACATCACCGATCTGTTGCACCGATTATGTTGCATCTGATCCCGCTATGACATCACCGATCTGCTCATGAATACGCAAATTTTCATTAGCATATAGACCAAAAAGTGCATAAAACGTAACAACACACCCACAAATTACCATTTAAAAGGATGGCAAGTAATGTCAGTATGGATACATAAATGTGCACAATGTTTTAAAGTGAAAACAAATCCCATTTCACAGGTCCTTTAAGTCATTGATCAGACTTGAGTCGCAGTTTCGGTTACTCGACTCGGGTTATTCGACCTCGACTCGAGTCATGATTGAAGCTGTATCGCCCGTGTTTTACCGCAAAGTTTTGTTTTCATTGGAACATTGAAAATTTACTATTAGAAAGGAATACCAATACTTCGAAATGAGACATTTCACTAAGTCATCGTTAGAAGCTTGGTTTAACAGTGAACAAGGGTCAAAATGATCTATACATAACAGCAAAAGAAACGTCACCCCCTAAATTTAGATAAGTCTGAGAACGTGTTTAGCTTATGTGTCCTCGGACGTCATGCATGACGAATTTTGAGGTCAACCAAATTTGCCACATTGTGTTCGTGTTACACTCCATATTCATAATATTCTTCATTAAACAAATTATATTAATTATAAAATGAAAATAATAAATATTTTTAGGGGTGACGTTTCTTTTGCTGTTATGTATATAACGGGACCCTCCATAAATTCATTTCAGTGCATATTTACTGTAAAACCATGTTTCTTTCAATTAGTTTGGGAAATGTGTTAATTTACAGCACTTGTATTCACTTCATGTTGTAAGATAGCAATTGTTTAGATAAAAAAATAAAATGTCTGCTAAAATAGCGAAAACACGGTCAATACATCATTTAAGACCGTTTGTTAAATTGTGTTCGTTGCTATGGTTACCATTGCGCAGACTGTACGATCCAGTACAGTGTGTAATGCGTTCATTGTGTTTCGCTTGCTTCATCAAGAAATATAAAGCGCATGCGTACCAGAGATGTGGTCACCAGCGCAACTGAGTAATAATAACACCAGTAATTGACGGCTGTTTCCTGTTCAGTTTTTATCCACACTGTGATGCCTCCTTCATTATGGACGTTTTTAATATCTTGGTTTAACACACGTTTTTGGTAGTTTGCGACAATACCTGTACAAAAAGTGTTTTTAAAGGGAGGGTACAGCATTGGAAATAAAACAAAAAAACATGTAGCATTTTGTCGTTGTTTTCCCTGTGTATTTTGAAATATTTCTTGAAAACTCGAGATTTGAAATTAATGTGTGTTTCCAACTATTTTCTCGTTAACGACAGAATGAAATAAGCTGAAACTTTCAGAAGGTGTTTTATGTAAATAATCTCGTGATTTTTTACATGCATTTAAGACATTGCCAGCTGCAGCTGCAGCTTCGGCCAAGAAAGTATCGAAGGCATAATTTGTTTGTGTGTGGGGGGGGGGGGCAGGGAAAGATTGAACTGCTTCAAAATTGCTGGAAGGGTAGGCGTTACAAAAGCTAGTAACCCGGATGGTTTATTTACCAACTGACGCTGGATTTTACCGACTGAGGCTCGATGTTACCGACTGAAAACCGATATTTGTCTCATTTTAGAGAAAACACGTAGAATGGCAATAGAAGATGGTGAGTTATTAATTAAGTAAAGGGATTATTTTTCTGTAAGGAAACCAATTTTTTGTTAAAAATTTTACTTCCACTGTCATCATAATATGAAATAAATGGTGCGAGCCACCCTACAAAACACTGCCGGTGAGGGCGGTATTTCAGAGCACTGGTAGCAAAGCTTTGCTGATTCAGACACGGCCAACATTAGACTTGATCTCTAGTCTACTCATCGATAGCAACAGACAAAAAATAATACCAATGGTTCATGATATTGTAGCACTGGCACTGGGTATAAAGTCCGGGGATGGGGGTTATACATACCCCACATTTTCCAAGGAAATGGTCTATGATCACACCCCCACGAACTGTTGAGCCCAGATCTGAAGAATTCTTCTTTGATTCACTGGTCTTATTTTCCTACTATCGTACATAATTCAGTAGGATGAATTCTGTACGCGAACCCCTTCAAAACAGTGTCAGTGAGGGCGGTATTTCAGAGCGCTGTATAAGCAACGCTTGAAGGTTTCAGACACGGCCAATATTAAACTTGATCTCTCAAGGTCTTGTTATCGGACAGACAAGTTGATCTCAGTGAACAAAATCATTGAACAAACTCTTCAGTATTTATTTATATTACATTTGACAAATTATTTTGGGCTACCATTCAAAAGTTGGAAAATATTCCATAGCAATGATCGTAATGAAATGTGTCCCCAACTAGAACAATTTTCAACAAATTTTAACGAAAATATCAACAATTTTTTCCAAAATAATTCCACATTAATTCAAAACAAAAATTCTCAAAATTAATTGATATATTTTTTCAAGAATTGTCTGGACCAATTGAGCTACGAATTTAAAAGTTTTCTTTCTAAAGAATAAGGTGTAGAATGTGTAATTGTATTTATTATTAGTCAAATCAATCATTATTAGTCAAATCAATCAAGCCTAGTATAGAAATGATTTTAATTGAGGTAGGTAATTAATTTGTTATAAATAGGAATGTAAAATGATTTTAATTATTGAAAGAACATACTCTTGCCGAAATTCCACATTAAGCTGAATATCCCATATACTTTGTTGTCATTAACGAGTTAAAGGGACAGTATCGTCATGATCCACAGGGCATGGAATCGGAGTGCTAGTTTTAGATTAACTCGGTCACTGAAAATAATATCCCACATGAGAAGTTCATAAATGAGCCAGTAAATGTTCAGTCACCGTGTTCATCTTAAACTAGGACACCGATTCCATGCCCCGTTGAGAGTCTGTTCTGATCGTGACGATATTGATGTAATTTGCTGAAACTTGCCCATCAACACCTTGATCCACAGAGAGTATTAAAACATAGGCCTACTCATCTGGACGTAGTCATTTGCCAACAAAACCGATGGTGTATTTTCTCTTTAAGTAGGCCTTAAAATGACCTTATGACCTTTTAACCTTTGGCCATAAGGGCAAACAAAAGTCTACGGTTCCTGGTCGCGTATTTTTTTTTTACACCGCAGCGACGGGTTTGTACGCATTTCGCCCTTGTGTCAAGACTATGAACCCATTCAGCACGCATGCGCGCGAAGGGAATTTCGACACGCAAAAAAACCGTACCATCAACGGAGAGGGAATGGCTCCATGAGTTCCACTGCAGAGCGCCATGGTCGACTGCAGCTTGGAGTTTTCTATCGTCGCGCCTAGGGTTTCGTAGTCTCTCTCTCAAGACCGGAATTGGCACTTTTACTGCACAAAACCCGTCGCTGCGGTGTAAAAAAAAAAACGCTTCCTGGTCACAGTTGATGCGGTTTTCCCATATTTCCCATATATGGCGGCTAAGAAAGGCCTCAAAAATCAGGCAAACGTTCATACCCTATGTGAAAAAGTAATTTAAAACATCACGGCAGAATTCCAATCGATCCAGCAATTTTGGCTGCTATTGGACATCGTTTGTGTGCACACCCCCCCCCCCCCCCCACACACACACACAAGATAATTAAAAATGCCGACGGGCGGGTCTGAGGCGACGCGCGCGGAGACCAGAAACCGGAGACTTTTTTTGGGGGGGGGGTGCCTAAACAGAGCCGTACCACCATCTATCTGACAGTTTGTATGCCGCTTTAAGAAGTACATTTATTATATCTGTCGATTTGTATTTACTGTACATCTTTATAAGAGGCTTGGTAATTGGTTACCAGTGAGATAAGTAGAAGTGACAACTATTGGGTCGATTGTGAACCGTTTTTATATTTAAATTAATTACAATTGACGCTCCCCATAATGCTTCACGAATTGGCGGCGAGTCGTGTGATATTCAAAACGTTCACAAAAGCTCCAATATGCTGATATTCAGCCATGCGAGGACACATGCACCCATTACACAATGAATGTATCCAGCTTTCAAATGAGAAGTCGTTCCAGTACCTGTACAAAAATTAACATAATTCTTAGTTCAATTATAGGCCTACTGTCGCAAACCAAGGTTGTGTGTTTAAAGATCGCCCGTGTTTGTTGCTATTTAACCTATAATTTCTGGAAATTTTAGTATTCATGGAAACATAGTTATTTTACGTTTGGAAAGAAAACAACTGCTTTAAAACGAAGCGTTTTTAAAAATGATATTCAAAATAATATTCGTTTATAGATGTTTTAGTTGAGACGAGACACGATAAATATGCAAGCCGAGTCGCAAAGTCTGTCTGAATCGAGTCGATTTGGGTCATTAAATTTAATAACTTGAGTCAACTCAAGAGTCATTAAATTCATGGAACATGGGTTATTATGAGTCTCAGTCAGCGATGTGGCCAACTGGCTAAGAATGAGTGCTGTGAGTGATCATCAAATTTATTCAATTTACCGCTGAGTGCCGCAAAATATTTAATCTTCATGGCATTTTGAGGGCTCCGGTCTTTGGAGGCTTTGATTCAAATCGACATGAATATTTCAGTACAAAGACTCGAATCAAGTGTGACTCGAGTCGAGTCGAGTCGAGTCGAGTAACCGAAAACTGCTACCCGAGTCAGACTCGAGTCGCATCAATGAGTTGTCATTATACATCTCAGACACTGTTAAACATTTAGCAGATTTAAAACCATTTTGACCGTTCAATAAGCAAGGTATATTTATTATATTCATTTATTTATACATCCAGATTAAATATACAATAAAATCGCAGTCACGAATTTCAAGGGAATATACAACATTGATAAACATTGCAAACATTGCAAAACTTCTTTCATGTGTTTTTGTATCATTATAATACATTAACCAACCAATGCGAAGTCAACAAGTCATCAGAAAATTGTGAAAAAATATCCATAATTGTAATAGAAAACACATGGAGCAAAAAGTTTCCGTTAGCAACTTTTTCACTTTTTGTAAAATGTGCATTATTAATTGTTCGTACTTTGTCTGAAATGAGAGTGCAGATCAAACACTGAAAATTGTTTTTCAGGATGAGTTTCATATAAGTGAAATTCTTGCGTCGGGTGATAAACAATTGATTTGATTTTGCCCTACACCGACGTGTATATATAGCACTGCATACTCAGTGCTTTCCGATGAGTTTGAGGATGAGTTTTACAGTTCTCATTAAGTTTGCTTTCGGTATATTAAATAATTCAATAATTTTGTCATCGGATATACCAATGTTGTATACCTTCCCATTAAAGATGTATCGCCCGTGATCGGACATTTTATTTTTCATCAGAACATTGCAACTTTATGTAGAACTTGTAGCTTTGCATGGTGAGGAGGATAAGTAAGAGTAATTGCGGTGACACCATGTGAAATTCTCAGTTGAGTAGTAATTAGTTCTGATCCTCCTGAGGAGGATCAGAGCATACTGATCGAAACGTCGAGTTGTACCTCCAGTTCTTTTCAGAACTAATTACTACTCAATTGAGCATTTCACATGGTGTCACCGCAATTACTCTTACTTATTGCTACTGTACTTGAGGAAGTGAATACAAATGCTGTAATATTACACATATCCTACAATAATCACGAGAAACATGGTTTTACAGTAAATATGTACCGAAATGAATTCATGGTGGGTCCCGTTATAAATTCACTTTGGCACATGTTTACTGTTAACCCAAACTTCTGACATCTATTTTGTGAATATCTCATTTCGAAGTATTATAATTCCTTTCTAATAGGAAATCATCAATGTTCAAATGAAAAAAAAATTGGATATTACAGGTACAACACAGGCTATACATCTTAATTAAATTCCAAATACACTAATTTAAAATTTAAATAATGATCGATAGCTAGATATACACACAATATACATGCCAATATGACCGTACGACATGTTCATGTCTTTTTATGTCAAGTAAAGACTGTTTGCGGTGACACTATGTGAAAACAAAAATTCGTTCTGAAAATAACTAATTACTACTCAAATGAGAATTTGTTCACATGGTGTCACCACAAACACCGTCTTTACTTAGCCTGTCCGTTTTACCATGCAAAGCTAAAAATCTTACTTTTCTTTTAATGTCCGTTCAAGGCTTCCATAGGCATGCGCTTCAATTACAAAAGGTCGAGTTGGTAAATATTTTACTGAAACGTACTTTATGTGCACATATTATGAAACATTCATTAAAACTGCTATGGTGCTCCAAAAATTTTAGGGAAGGTACAACATTGGTAGTTTTTAGCAAAATTGATCTTTGAATCAAATATACATGAACAACCAACCTTATGTTCCAGCTTATTATATGTGTCGTTATATATGACGAGAAAAATAATAAAAATGCCCCCCCCCCCCCCGCAAACATGAACATTCTAAAATGGGATTTTAATCTTATTGAGACGTAAGTTCAGACGATAGCACCTGTTACAACGAGATTTCAATAGATGTTTGATACCATCATCAACAAATGAGTTTTATTTTTAAAGTGTGATGGTCAATGTTTTATACGAATACTTATGGTCAAGATTTACCTCTCGTGTTTTCTTTATTTTACCAACAATTTTTGTTTTAATTGGATTATTGCTAATTTCTTTTTAGAAAGGAATATAAATAATTTGAAATTATTTAGCTCACAAAATTGTTGTCAGATACTTGGTTAAGTGCCAATAATGACAGAGCACATCATACATTTATTTCGGGACATGCTTCTCACGATTATGTTGTGAAATATTATTATAAAAGACAGATAATGTACAATCAATCCAAACAATATGAATAAAATAGACATCTAGTAATAATGATAATTTACAACAAGTTAAAGATGCAAGGTCCGTGCTCTAGCTTAAATCATCCTTAAAAGATGGATTCGATCCATAAAATGTAATTTGAAAGTTTGATTGACTCAAATTCATTAGAATTATAACCACAGTGTGCATAACAGGAAAAGTTATTAGCGCCTTTTATAATTAAGCTATTTGCTGACATTTGTAAAACGTAACCGTAAGAAACCAAAGTACCTTTTTGTGAAATGTTCTCTAGGGAGTATAATTTCAAGCTTAAAACACAGAGCATCTATCTTTAACGTATAAACGCTTATATGGACAAACACTCGCCAACAATATATACACCTTCTATTAAACACAATCTAGATACTGGTACCCTCTATTGTGGTTTCTTCATGGGTGTCGATCGGTGGGGACGGGGGATGGCATGTCCCCCACTTTATAGAGTGGGTGGACAGTATATCAATTCGCCTCCCTTCACACGAGTAGCCTTTATTCAAGGCGCACACGGCACCCTGGCTAGTAGCCTATACACTTTGCACGAAAATAGACCAGCGCGCAGCAAAGGCAAGGCCACGAGCGTACCAACTCGTTCTGCTCATTAATATTATATAATTTACCCAAAATGACGCACCTAAGGTTACATAATCAACTGGACAGTAACTTACAAATGAAATTAGAAGTTTGGTGTTTAAGTTTGTTTCAGTGAAGGATTCTCTTGGAAAATGCTGAATTTCAATGCGTGATCATACGCGTGGACATCTTGCGCGCCGTTTTTTGAGACACACAGAATTGTGGTCATGAAAAATGACCACAATTCCGAGAAATGATAAGCCAATGGTAAGTGCGTCATTTCACGAGTGCGGCGAATTACATGTATACATGTACGAAATATATTCATGTTATATGAATATTCAAATATACAATTTCGTGCGGACCAATCATCTTATGCGATTGTAGAGGGCCTAAGCAGACTCATGTAGTTCTGTTTTCTTAATGGTTAAAATAAAACAAGGCTAAAATTTCTCTACCAAATCGGTAGACAAATAAAGAAAAACATCAGACGACAGAATGAAATGGTTGAGACGCTATGGGCAAGCAATTTCGTGCTTGTATTTTTTCGTGCGCGGTGTACACTATCTGGAAAGCAGCGCGCGCCTTGAGTAAAGGCGCATTTCGAATCCACAATTTTAAATCCCCACAAAAAAAACATTTAGGCCCGTATTCATAAAGAGTCACTAATTTAAACTGTTACCAAGTTAATCTCCAATTAGTTACTGAGGAATTGCCCACTAAGTTAATTTGGTATTTATAAAACTGCCACTAATTAGTAGATACTAAAATGTCTCACTAACTTGGTATAGCATTTTAAAACTGATTTACTTCTTCAAGTACAATGAACCCTGAATCGTTTCCTGGAATTGATTGTTATGCTAATAGGAGAATGCCCTTAGGAAAGGTTGACAGATTGTGCATGCACAGGCCTTACATAGACATGGCTGCAAAAAGGGAAAGAGGTGAGAATTGGGATTACATGGAAAAGATCTTTTTGCTAGAACTATGCCAGGAAAAAGTGAAAATCATAGAAGACAAGCGTATTGATGCAGATTCAACTAAGAGGAAAGAGAAGGCATGGGAAGAAATCGTAAACAAATTCAGTGCAAGGTACGGGCAGAGACGCGATAAAAAGCGGCTAAAGGAACAGTGGGGCAGGATAAAACTGAAGGCTAAACAGGACTACAGTAAATATGAAAAAGAGAGAAAGAAGACAGGTGGGGGGCCCGAGCCAAAAAAAACACAGGTATCTCTGAACAAATTCATGACATTTTGCCGGGAGAATTTGGATTCAGTCTGTCCCTGAAAATCCTCTCGCGGCGGAGTGCACCACCCTGCTGCCTTTGGATATCGCGTAGAGCAATAATAGCATCCATGACTGCAAGAGAACAGCTCAGAAATGGCACATGTATTCCACTTAGTGATAAGTTAAAGTACCCCCAGGGCTCCTCTAGTTAGTGAGACTAGTTTAGTGTAAGTTAGTGGCAGTTTAAGACTAGTGAACCTTTATGAATTCAATTGTAATTTAAAATTGCCACTAGGGTGGATTTAAACTATCACTAGGCTAAAATTGGTTTAGTAGTCCTTTATGAATACGGGCCTTAGAATCCAAAATTAGTGTACGCCGCAGCACTCCCTCCACTTTTAAGTACCACGCCCTCGATAATAAGTACGGTACCGATCGACGCCCATGACTGCCCTCTCACATATATATTCAGATATACACTCCTGGTGAATATGATATTTATTAAACACACAACACTAATTTTATTTTAAACATTAAAGTTAAATCGGCTGCCATTTCAATTAAATCGTCAACGTCTTCACGAAGGATATAAGGACGGGAATGTTGAATAATACGGAACGCAGTGTTTTAAGAGGCGCACTTGGAGCTTTCCTCGTGGCCGAGCGGTCTAGCTTACCGGACTCAAGTTCTGGTGTTAGCAGCAGAATGTGGGTTCGAATCCCGGCCGTGACACTTGTGTCCTTGAGCAAGACACTTAACCATAATTGCTTCTCTCCACCCAGGGGTTAAATGGGTACCTGTGAGGGCAGAGTTGGTTGATTAGCCCTATATGCGCTGTAATGGCAGCAACTGAGCTATATACTCCCCAGGGAGCTGAGATGGTTTCAGGAATGATTTATGAGCCTTATGAGCAGGGGTAATAATATGCGCCTTGAGCACCACTCAGTTGGTGGATACGTGCGCTATGTAAGTCCACACATTATTATTATTAAGTAAAAACCACAATGTGCACAACGTTAAAACTATAAATTTGTTTAAATTGTTACCCGTCATAATGATTCATAAATTTGTTACCCTTACTAAAATCTCGTTAAATATTATTCATAGTTGCATAAGTATTTACCCGTCTGTTTTTGAAAACGCATAGCCTATATTACGTCTTACTTTACGCCCTAAGGTAAATAATTATGTCGCATACATAAATTATTTATGTTTCTTCGTGAAAAAGAAAAAAGGTAATTATTTAGATGTTTGCTTTTGCCTAATTCATATAATTAAGATTTAAAACATGTTTTGTTTGTCGTTTGCGGTTGCCAGTCAGGATAGTTAGAATATAAAGTTTTTAAAACCAAATAGGGAACAATTTTAATCGAATTCGTTTTTGTTTTTTCGTACATGCCTGTCATTTCGTGAAATCATTGACGAAATTCTTCCTAATTCAGTTTACAAGTAAAAGCAATAATAGGCTAATTTGTATGAATTCTTCACAAATGGGATATTTCGTTTTTAATACGTTTTATCAAGTTCAAATCTCACCTTTTAAAGGCAAATGTTGAAATGTTCAAGAGGTGATATCCTTCTCCATGTGGCGATTGTTCATGTCTCCTTGCAGTGACAGCATGCAAACTGCAGACCTCGCTGGACGCGGTCCACAGACACAGTGATGAAAGTCTGATATTCGACGACGTTGCACAGAGCCGTACTGTCTCATTTAGGCCTACGCCGAACGAAATATAAGTAGGTCCTAGTATTTGCAGTTACAACACAGGCAATATACAGGCAACGGGCTAACAAGAATTGTTACTAATAATTATGAAGATACTTATTAAAGTTAAATTTGTTTTATTTGCTTCATACTCGATGATGTTTCATTGTCAAGTGTTTTGATTTTGAATACATCAACATTGGTTATGTGCCGTTGTTACGTCACTTATTTCTCTCCGTAGATACATAGCGGGTTGGTCATTTTGATGAACTCGGCCTGCTCGACATCAAAGCGTCTCGCGTCATTCAGCTGACAGATCTTCTTTGCTTGGTGAAGGACATTGAAAGAGAGACATCCAGGCTCGTTGGAGCACATCACAGCGCAGTCGTTGATGCTGTTGACTGGGAACTCATGTATGACGTGACCTATCAAGCGAGAGGCTAGAAGCCGCCATGAGTGGAGCTGGAAAGGAACATCAATGGTGATAGGATCACGCTTACAGACTGCGGAGTACGATGAGGAGCAGAGCTCAAACACCCAATACTCTGCCGGCGGGTTCACCATTGCACACTTACGCCAGTCTTCGGTGTCGGTCTGGGGAAGGCCGCGTAACTCTACATTAATTTCAATCCCTTGGACTTTATAGTTGTTTGGTGCGGTCTTAATGAGATAACAGGCAAACCAGGAGCCATTGCTATTGCTCGGGATGAAGCTTAAAACAAAGGCGTTTTCTTCCTCTGTTAGAGGAACAATCATCTCTCCGCCAATTGATCGGCACTCCTCCTGTGAGTCGGTCCAGTTGAGCTCCTGTGTGGTGAGAGAGTAGCACGAATTACCCCAGGGATACCAACCCCCTGGACACACCTCACTCAAGCATGTATGGGCCATGTTGTTTGCAACAAAAATCCAAATGCACTGGATGATAAGCAACACAATGTTGTATGCAGAAACCATTATCTCAAAAGTTTCAAATCAGTTAGAATAGTTCAGTAATGCGAACACAACAATCTGTTGATTCTTTGAGCCGTACAGTCTGATGGTGTAATACTAAGCATAAGGCACCCGTGATGTAGATGAAAATCCTCGAGTCTTACGATCCTTCACAATGTCAATATGATGAGGTACGGTACTGGTTATATACAGTTCCGTCGTGGAGCAGAATACCATGCGAAGACACTGAGGCAGGTATGTCAGCGACAGAAATTAACCAATAGGACCACTTGTGAGTTTACAGCATCTCCGGGAATATCTGGGCATGCGCAGGATGGGCTTATCAATATCCTATATCCATCGCTGAAGCTCGCACACTGTGAAAAAAAATGTGTGAGTTCACAGTAGTTGTTCTGTTGAAAAGAATAAAAGAAAATTGCAGCAGAAATTGCCTTTTTCAGATTTTCCTGTGAATATACAGAAATGTGCCGTTTCTAAATGGTTACCGTACGTTCCTATTTTCTGTAAAGTTACAGCAGGTCTGCTGTTGATGTACAAGGGAAAATTCTGCTGTATAACAAAGAATCTGCTGTATAATAAAGAAGTCTCCGTCATGCCAAATGACAAAACTACTTACTGTAAATGAACAACTTTTTTTAACAGTGCATGAGATAATTATTATGTTTTGAGGAAAAAAGTAAAAAAGGGAGAAGAAAAAATGGTACATAAAGTGTTATTTTAAGCGGTGTTTTGGGGGTGGTGATGGTGGTGTGTGTATGTGTGTGGGGGGATACCCCCACCAGGCATGTGCGCAACTAACTGAGCTCACAAATATAATTGGTACATCTACCCCTTCCCCCTGTTGTGCGATGTTCCAGATCATTGAGATTCTCTATTTTGGGTAAAAACAAAAATACAACCGCCATGAACAATTCTCTGAACAATTCTCTGGCTGGAACAATTGTATATCACGTCACAAACTATAAGAAAACAACCCTAAAACAACCCTTCTCGATGTTATTATTACTACGTTGCACGGATGTAATAATGCACACTGCGCCTCACACTGCGCATCAATCTATGACATGCCTACAGTGACAAATAAAGCAATGCAAAACACAATATGTGCTTTTACTGTATCGGAGAGAACAGTCTCCTAATGGCGTACGGTTAGCATGGCAACAAGCAAATAAACAAATAGACCACCCAACTAATGAGAATATAGTTACAACACAGAATCATAACTACAACAAAAACAAATTGACTATTGGCTGGAACTAATCAAATGGACCTGTAGTATAAATGCAAAAATGCAAAAATTTAAGCTATATAGTTATGCAGTCACGCAGGCCTCACGTTTCGACCCGAGCTGAGTCTTTGTTGAAGTAAAACGAATTTTGGGAAGCGACTCGTATCTTAGTTGTCATGATCAGTTCAATGTCATCTCGCGTCTCTTTAAAGGGACAATATCGTCACCAACAGACTTTCGACAGGGCATGAAATCGGTGTGCTAGTTTAAGATGAACTTAATGACTGAAAAATAATACACCACGAATCCGCTGGCCTAGAAAACCCGGCGCGATACGATTATCTTATATTATATGTATCTAATAAAACAAAATAATATGACTTTTGATTGTCATATTGTGATGCAAAACAATCCCGAATTATGCTTTGGGTGGATTCATTATGTTTCGGATTAATTGTGATCGGATCATGTGACATCTAAATAGCAACGCTGTTCTCTGTGTGGGAAAACCTTAGGCCTTTTGGAAATAACTTCACAGCACAACATGTGACAGTATACACTGTACATGTACATTGACGTTGGCTATTTAGACTTTTGCTCCGTACCACTATGTCCCAGCGGCGTAGCCAGGACTTTTTCAGTGGGGGAAACAGGGGGATTGCTTTTCACTTTGGGGGGAACAGGGGGATTGCTTTTCAGTGGGGGCCCAGGGGGTATGTTTTTTCCCTTTTCTTTTTCTTTTCTTTTTTTGAGGCACTATGAGGATTTTTCGTGGGGGGCACCTGGGGGGGGGGGGCACCTGGGGGGGGGGGCACCTGGGGGCTGGACATTTGTGGGGAGGCACGTTCCCCAGGCTCCCCCCCCCCCCGGTCTACGCCGTTGTTTTGTCCTCTTATAAAGATATATGGCCAATTGTAAAGACCAAAGTATTTACAAATTATATTAATCATTATGTGACATTTTCCCCGGACCATTATGTTCGCTGGGATTATAATCTCAGTGGACCACAATAGAATGATAAACGGGTGAAGGACTGAAAAGGGTTAAATATATAGATACGGAAACCACTTATATGCTGTTCCTTACTTGAGTTAAGTGCCACAATCGAACTAATAGTGTGTGTAATTTGGCTGTTGTGAAATATTGTCTTTGAAAAGGAAAGCGTCTGAGATGGTTAAAACATTGATAACCACTTATTGTGCGCCCCACTTGATTGAAATGGCATAATTGAACCAATAATGTGTATATAAATTGTCTGTTTTATACGGAGCCCCTAAGGGGACAGGTAAAATAAAAGGGGAAATGTATTTCGTTCCCTCGAATTAATATTTCGTTCCCTCGAAATAATATTTCGTTCCCTCGAAATAATATTTCGTCCCCTCGAAATAATTGAGCGGTACGGAATCCTTGATATGCCATTTAATTTATTGGGATATGAAAACTATTTCCGAGGTCGCCGTAGCACTGAGAGCTACGGAGCCCCTAAGGGGACAGGTAAAGAAAACATCGGGAAGGTAAAAAAAAAGGAAATGTATTTCGTTCCCTTGAATTAATATTTCGTTACCTCGAAATAACATTTCGTACCCACGAAATAACATTTCGTTCCCTCGAAATAACATTTCGTTCCCTCGAAATAACATTTCGTTCCCTCGAAATAACATTTCGTTTCCTCGAAATAACATTTCGTGGGAATGAAATAAATTATTTGAAATATTATTTCGTTCCCTCGAAATAACATTTCGTTCCCTCGAAATAATATTTCGTTACCTCGAAATAATTGAGCTGTACGGAATCCTTGATATGCCATTTAATTTATTGGGATATGACAATTATTTCCGAGGTCGCCGTAGCACTGAGAGCCCTTAAGGGACAGATGGAAACAAATAAATAAAATAATATTATTTTACAATCGATAATCTTTTTATTTTGCTTCCATTGAGGAATTATTAAAGACATTTACAATAAATTGGTGATGAATTGTGATAGCTCAAGCTACAGAATGTTCATGCATATACGGTATAACTTACATGTATAACTAAGTCTATTCCCTAATTAATGTTTTTGTGGATTCATTGGATTCCTTATTAACAATAATAATAATAGTAATTAAATAATAATAATTAATGTAAAATTATAACTTGAATTTTGTTTTACCATCATGAGAATGTTCAACTGTATTGATGTAATTCTTGTTTTGGGATATTGAACAATCTATTTGAATTCAATCTTTTAACAGATCAACAGAATGCTACATCAAAATTAAGGTAGAGAGACAAAACATTGTTAGATATTATAAATATCTCACTAGATGTCCCGTGGCATAACACAAATTTAGGAACATGATTTACCAACAGACATTTAAATATTAAAACTTGTTATAGTGACCATAGTTTCTGAATATATATTGTGAGGGCAGTATAACCAAATGCAATATTGACTGAAAAAGAGATGGGGGGGGGGGAGGAGAGACATGTGCTCTTAAAGGAACAGTATCGTCACTATCAGAACAGACTTTCAAAAGGGAATTGATTGGAGTCGGTAATGCAGCAAGTTACAATTACTGGCTCATTTATGCAGCAGCAACGGTAATCTGACCTCATCATGTGGGGTATTATTTTCAGTCAATGAGGTAATCTAAAACTAGCACTCCGATTCCATGCCCTGTTGATTGTGACGATATTGTCCCTTTAAAACAAAAGCTGTTAATATAAAATAACATTTGAATATACAGGGTGTGTTAATCTTCAATTCTGGGATAACCATGTCTGATTTTCCCTTTGGTTGCTTGCCTGCCTCCACCCCCCCCCCCCCCAACCACACTGGATTTGCGACTCAGACAGTCTACAGACAAACCTTAAAGCTAATGTACATTGTACAATACTGGTAATTCAGAATTGTCAATAACCTTTTCTTTTCATTATTTTAAAATAAGGCACACTAGGCACCACTACATATAAATATATTAAATACGAGCTTCCCTTCATAAGGCTAAAAAAGTCTCCAGTTTCTGGTCATCAGTCGGCTTCAAAATCGGTGCAGTGATGCTTTTTTTTCTTCTTTTTTTTTGTAATCTTTTTTCTTTTGCAAACAAGGATACATGATACATGTATTACGCGGGGACCAAATTTCCCATACACAAAGTATGGTGGCCAAGAGAGGCCACACAAATCGTGCAAATGTTCATAACCCTATGTGAAAAAGTCGTTTAAAACACAGCACAGCAGAATTCCAATCGATCCAGCAATTTTGGATGCAATTGGACATCGTTTCATAGTAAAAGAAAACAAAAATGAAAAATGTCGACGCGCGGGTCTGAGACGACGCGCGGGTCTGAGACGACGCGCGGGTCTGAGACGACGCACGGGTCTGAGACGACGCACGGGTCTGAGACGACGCGCGGGTCTGAGGCAACGCACGGGTCTGAGACGACGCACGGGTCTGAGACGACGCGCGGGTCTGAGGCAACGCACGGGTCTGAGACGACGCACGGGTCTGAGACGACGCACGGGTCTGAGACGACGCACGGGTCTGAGACGACGCACGGGTCTGAGACGACGCGCGGGTCTGAGACGACGCGCGGGTCTGAGGCAACGCACGGGTCTGAGACGACGCACGGGTCTGAGACGACGCACGGGTCTGAGACGACGCGCGGGTCTGAGGCGACACACACGGAGACCAGAAACAGGAGACTTTTTTTCTTTTGGCCAAAACATCCAGCAGAATCTCAAATCACACAAAGCATGGATTTACAGTAAAAATATCAAACCAAACAAATCTTTGCGGGTCCCGACATAAATTTATTTGTTCACTTAATGATTGTTAATCCGAGATTCTGACGACTAATTTTTTTAATAACTCAATTTTTCAAAGTATTTGTTTTCCTTGCTAAAAGAATATAATCAATGTACCGATGAAAAGTTTGGGATAAAAAAGGGGGTTGATACATCTAAAACCCTTGATAAATAATTAAGTTATTTCATTCACATATATTATACACCCCACTAATCTCCTTTTGCAAAACATGACACAGGCTTAGAATTCCACAGTGGTCACAAGCCTGTGTTGGCCTGGTATTGGCCTTGGTGCCCGTTTAAACAAAAAAGAAATCCGTAGACATTTTCTAAAAGAATTCCCTTCATCAAGGAAAAATTGCCTTGCCCCTTCAAGAACAAAAATCCAGAGGGCAATTTCATAGATCCACTAAGCAGAGAATTTTGCTAAGCAGGTATTTTTTTGCTAAGCAATATAAAACAGACTACCAGCCAAAATGAGTACGGAAGTGTGGCTGGTAGCCAATGAGATCTGCTATTAAAGCAAATTCCTCTTTATTGCCAAGTAGCTCTATGGAGTTGGCCCCTGGCTTGATGACATGAAAATAAAGGGATACCCCTTATAATTAGCATGATTGGCAGTTGTGTACTTTGAGACTACATACACATGTACATTGTACATATGTGACAGGAAGCACAGCACATTTACAATACAAAGCAAGATAGACATTTATTTTATATATACATGTATAGATTATTTTTCTTTGTGGATGATCTCCTAGATGTACACTGCTTGTTTTTGATAACTTGTTCACCAGTCTGTAGAATACAACTGTTTTTGGAGACATCAACTTGGAATAGGTAATATTACATGAATGGCACACTTTGAAGTGTATAAGCTAGGATTTGACAATAGGGTGTCCAAATTTGTTGAAAAACAAGGTATCCAAATATTTTATGTCCAACACTTTTGTACCTAAAACAGAGTGTCTATTTAGTAAACTGGGCATCCATAGGATGCCCAGTTGTCTTTCTGGAAAATAATAAGAGTCACTTTGTGTAGGTAAGTGTAATATACTTATACAGAGTGGAGATGATTAACCCTAACCCCCTAGGTATTCTGGCTAGGAACCTTCCTGAACCCTAACCCCCAATAGGTATTCTGGTTAGGAACCTTCTTTAACCCTAACCCCCAATATGTATTCTGGCTAGGAACCTTCTTTAACCCTAACCTCCTATATGGATTCTGGCTAGGAACCTTCTTTAACCCTAACCCCCTAGGTATTCTGGCTAGGAACCTTTCTGAATCCTCCAAAATCCATCAGCGCACTTTTGGAAACGTGCCCTTATCTTCAAAATGCACCATGCATTTTCTTTGATCTTTCATATACAGCACTTATGGCCTGTACTTCTTGCCAGATGATAATTTTGCCCCATTTAAAGAGGTGAAAGTACCAGCGTCCAACAGCACTGAATTTTTTCCTCCAAAAAGTGCTCCTTGGAGGATTTTGCAGGATTTGGGGTGGTTAGCAACATTTTAGGCATTTGTGTGTGTGTGTGTGTGTGTGTGTTTGTTTATGTGCTGGTAATTTGGAATAGCAAACCTACATGTAGTACTTGGATTATCAAACTGCGGGTTTGGTGCATAGCATTTTGCAATGTATCGCATAGCAAGGGAAATCGTTCACTGACAATCATGAAATAAAATGTTGACACGTACTTGTTTAAAAGGTACTGAATTAAAACTTTCTAAAAATGTGAAAAAAATGTCTTTGGCTCATACTGAAAAAAGAGAGAGAATGGTACAAAATACACAATTGATTTTATTCCTTCACAACAGATACAGATTGGCCTAACCTGGTAGAATGACAAAATACAAAAGTGAGGATGGTATGAAAAAAGAGTTAATTCCTTCACAATATGTATAAAGACAATTGTTTGTAGGGCTGTGCCGGGTATCCGGATACCCGACCGAAACGGTCATTACCCGGTTCCATTTTTCGGTTTGAATTACCTGTAAACGACTTTTTAAAATTTGGACTTAATATTTGAGCAGTGCCAACAGAAATCTGTGACTCTTGAACAATGTAATGTTTACACTTTTACAGACAATTATCTTTAAATTCAAGAGATTGCACTCCAATATTAAAAGAAAAGATCGATTTAAGTATGGTATCCTCTGTATTATAAAAGTCAATTTGTTACCATTTACAGTACATGTATTTGTACACCACCAGAGGCATGTTTTCAACAAAAATGAAAACGGGTATCCGGGTATCCGAAGTTTCCTGATTTCGGGTATCCGGTTCCAAAAATATCCGAAAACGCACAGCCCTAATTGTTTGAATTGTTACAAGTGACAGGAAATACACAGAGATGCTTTATAATCAGCGGTGTAACTAGGGTTGGTTTAGTAGGGGGGGGGGTACCCAGGGGCACAGGCCTCAGGTGGGGACGCGTGTCCCCCGTCGACCCTATGCCCCCATAGTTACACCACTGTTAATAATACATGATTATTCTCAACAATCACAGTAAATATTTTGTTAAAAATTGAAAAAATACATCTTTACTCTTTAAAAAATAATTATCATCAATAACCATGTTTGTTTTCCGCCTCAAAACGGAACCATCTGCGGAGAGGCTCTGTGATTGTATGATGCCTTTTATCAATATGATATACAGGGTCGGATATCCCTCCCCCCCCCCTCAAAAAAAAAAATAAATAAATAAATAAATCTACCATTATTTTGCCAACAAATGGTTTTGATGCCCAATTATTTCTTTGAGGTTCTGTCAAATTTTGGTTGGAGTCGGGTTTGGTTAAATGAAGATAGGCAATTTTTGTAACACTGGTGCTATTCCCGCCATACCAAGTTTGAACACTCATAACATGCCATGTTTCACATTCACACCAAGTAAATTTAATTACGTGGGGACAGGCCATAATTTAGTGACCACTTTTTAGTGACCACTTGTAACAGCACAACCAGCACCGGCACTACATATTGTACACCGATCCAACCAGTCAATCCAACAGCACAGATTAACCAATAGGGTTAAACCCTTTCCATGACAACTCTTCATGCATGTTCGTCGGTCAAGCGCTTGGCTTTTATGCAAGTGCCGAATTTTCAGCATTGCTAAGGGTGGGCGGGGACTACGACTAAATCATATAGGAGCAATGCCTTTCTTTCAAAACCAGCGCAGCAAATCTGATGACATTTTCACGGAACATGGCTTAAGAACTTGGCAGCATGTTTCTGGCAAAATAATTGTGAAAATATGAGTTTGGGAGGGGGCACCCGGTTCATAGTAGAATCATGAGTTGTCCACACTCATAGAATAGCTTAGTGATGTCACATGAGAGACACTCACAGAGCAGCTCTGCATAAAGTGGCATCATGTGATCATGAATTTCCATCATGTCCATAGAAGTAAAAGTAAATTCCTATCAGTATGGGTATAGCTACAGCAATTAATATTACTAAGAGAACGAGTGACTTCCAAGTCATTCCGCATGTGGTTTCATCACAGTATGTTCTTTTCTTTTTCTTCTGTAAGTAAGGCAACAGCAATGGGTGGATCCTGGTCTCCGTCAAAATGGAGGTGACCTCCTCCAGTGACTCCTTCTGCGTCTTTGTTGCGAGGCAAATCTTCTCCAGATCCCGATCCATGTTTTTGAGGAACTGCTTGGCGGAGATGTTGTCCCGCATGGAGTCCCGGATGCTGATTGTCCTCACAAACTGAACGTCTTCATCGCTGCTCTCATCGTCACTGATGAAGCCTCCATTCACGAGATGATTCTCACTGGGTGCGGCCTCGGGCACAACGTTTGGACGCCGTCGCTTCTCTTCCGCTTTCTCGTTGAGAAGACCATGTTGTTTGATTTGGATCTTGATCTTCCTGAGAGCGAAAAAGTCCTGGTCATTGATGAGATTATTCCATCGCTTCAGCTCTGATACCTTTGAAACAAAAGAGAAAAATTGATTTCGTATTATCCAAAACCACCTCATTAACCCTAACCCCCTAGGCATTTCCACTAGCATGCTACCTCAACCTAACAAACTCCATCACCATGTAGTAACCCACCATAGCCTGCAGTACTCAACCCATCAAACTCAAACAGTACACTTACAGGAACAGTACTCAACCCATCATACTCCAACAGGCTCTATGCTGTTGGATTTTGATTGAGTGGGGACACATGGCCCAAAGTAAAGTTTGAACATTCAAGTCACACAGTACTCAACCCATCATACTCCAACAGTTGTTTTCAGGCTAAAAAAACTTAACTATACAAAAACTAAAACACCCTATGGAATAAATGGTAGGTTCTAGTTGTATGATGTTAGATACAATGCCAAGCATACCCAAGTACAACACTTGCCTTTATCAGTTGTTTATTACAGCAGGTTGTCCATAATTATAATAAATAACAATGTTGCATGCTAGTAGAACCACCTACCACACTCAATCAAAATCCAACAGCATTACTGTATGCCATTGGTACTCAACCAATCATAGTCCAACAGCTTAGCTACATGTAAGTTCCAGGCCTGATACTATACGGAGGCAATGGAGGCAATTGCCTTGGTGCACCCTGGTCATTGCTTTGGTGCCCCTTGAAGTGTTCCAATAGAAATTTACATTTTCCTCATAGAGGTGCCCTTAACCTAGCTTAAATTGCCTTGCCCCTACCAATAGATAGTATCAGGCCTGAAGTTCACAGTACTCAACCAGTCTAAATCCAACAAAACATTATGTTGGATTCTGATGGGTTTGGGGTGGTTAGGGTTAACCCTAATTAATGGCTTTGGCTAAGAATCACCAAAATCCAACACCATGCAGTTAACACTAACACTACCATGCAACTGTTGGACTTCGATGGAAGTGAGACACCCTCATGTAAAGTATACATGTACCTGTCTGGGCTATTATATAGTACTGATTCCATCAAAATACAACAAATGGAGTTTGATGGGTTTGGGGTTGTTAGGGTAATACAACACTACCAGCCATTTGGGTTTGGGGTTGTTAGGGTAATACAACACAACCAGCCATTGGAGTTTGATGGGTTTGGGGTTGTTAGGGTAATACAACACAACCAGCCATTGGAGTTTGATGGGTTTGGGGTTGTTAGGGTAATACAACACTACCAGCCATTGGAGTTTGATGGGTTTGGGGTTGTTAGGGTAATACAACACAACCAGCCATTGGAGTTTGATGGGTTTGGGGTTGTTAGGGTAATCTGGATTTAACAAAAATAGTTGCCAGAAGCTTGATTTAGCAGTAATTATTTACTTTCATGATAATTTTGAGAAATGAATCATTTTAAAGTAACTGCTTTACTTTCCTAAAGAAAATAGCATTTAAAAAGCTTTTTTTTTACACTGCCAGTAGGGCTCGCGCACATGGTGGTTGAAACTGGTTCCACTTTGTGTACAAAATGAACGCCCGCAATCACTGCACACACGCTACGCATCAACGCCAACAGAACAAAGATTTTTAGTTTTAAAAAGTCGGATTTATCATTCCTTGTTTAAGAGTGAAATCTAAAAAAGATTCCTCAGAATTTTGAAAAATAGTTGAATCATGTAATAAACTTACATTATATTCCCATTTTGATTCAGATTGACGTTTAAATTACATTTTTTTTGCTGTTTGAAAAGTCTCATTTTATCATCGAGTACGACAAGCGTAGTGCTTGCCATGGTAAATTCACAGCCGTCCGGCAGAGTCTCCTGACGGCCGGACTCGACTCTGCTGGTGACTGTTTTTAACTCAGTTTCGACAGTAGTAACACACTGTAGACGTCTAGGAACCATACATTAGTCAGAAGCTGATGAAAAACTGCATTCAACCGTCCTCGGTCCATGATTATCTGTCATCGCGTTGCAAAGTTGTGATATTTTTAAAAAAATTCAATACTTTTTCTTTACTAAAAATTGTTTAAATAGTAATCGGACCTTTTATATTTTAATAAGAAATATTTAATCTTAAAATAAGTTTTTTTTTATCCTGAAAATATAATTTTACTTTCGAGTTATAGACATTTTTGTGATTTCATTATGGCGCCTTTTGTTTGATGGTTACGGCGCGCGTATTTTTTTTGTACACCGCAGCGACGGGTTTTGTACGCATTTCGCCCTTGTGTCAAGACTATGAACCCATTCAGCACGCATGCGCGCGAAGGGAATTTCGACACGCAAAAATCCTACCATCAACGGAGAGGGAATGGCTCCATGAGTTCCACTGCAGAGCGGGACTGCAGCTTGGAGTTTTCTATCGTCGCGCGCCTAGGGTTTCGTAGTCTCTCTCTCAAGACCGGAATTGGCACTTTTACTGCACAAAACCCGTCGCTGCGGTGTAAAAAAAAACGCGCTTGGTTAAATTGGACGTTGAGTCATGAGCTACTCGCGATGTAAACACATGTTCGAGTGAAAATGGAGAAGTCGCACGATTCAGGTAACTAGAAAAAAGAGTTTTTTTGAGGCACAAATTTTCCACTTTTGCAAACGGCCATGTGACGTCATAGTTAATGTGTCGTTAGGGATAAAAAATAACATTAAACAGAATTCGGCAAGGTATAAAAACTTTTTTTTTAAATTAACGTTTAATGTTTGGCCTTAACCATGTTAACGTTCTATCTAAGGGATTTATATTTTGTGGTTATTATATTATTCATATTAACTTCGCTAATAAAATGAAACTTGAAAGATATGAATATCTAAAACCAAATACAAAAATAAACATGTTTAGCGTCCCCGCCCGCTTCCTTTTTGGCCCCCGCATGCTTTTTTTTACTATTTTTTATTTTTATTTTTTTAGAATTGAGGTAAAATTCACAAAAATCATAAAATAAAACCATTTAAGGTGCTCCAGATTGCACAGTAAAACCTACATTGCTTTCTTTTTAACCAAAATGATCTTGGTTTCAAATTTTGTCAAAATTGGGCATTCAGAATTGGACTTATGACATTTACGCATATTAATGAGCTAAAATGTCCGTTTTTGGTAAAAAATTGCTTAAAAAGTAAGTTTTTTTGTAAAAATTCAAATGTTTTCTTTCTTTTTAATGGTCAAGATAGTGTAACTGCACTCATTCCAGGTGTGATCCAACTTTTGTGAAAATATGATGTAGCTAATGGAAGTTATGTAACTTTAAGTGTTTTTTTAGTTTGGACATAGTCAATTTTTGACCTTGAAGTCGTACAATTTTTTTGAAAATTACAATATTGACGTCCATTTTTTTGCAAAATATTATTTGGAACAACTCAAAACCAACTGGAATCGATAGTATTTCTGGGTAACAATGGACAAAAATAAGTTTAAGATGAATAAAATGTTTATTTACACTTTAACAGGTGTTTAAATATGCCTTCTCATTCAATTTGTTAAAAATTGACCATTTTCAAACACGTTTCCTATACAAATTAGCGTCATTTTGATCGTCATATATTTGGCCATAACTTTGGAGTGCATTGGTCAATTGTGACCATTTTACCACCATTTGTTTTCTTTTTGGATGGCCTTTCCAATGAAAGCAACCTTATGAACAAAAAACAAACTTACAAAAAAAGTTCACTAGCCCTACTGCCAGTACACGATACATCTTTAATTTTTAACAACAAACTTCACTTACTAGAGGTCACATTATTTGCTTTCATTTCTAAAAGAATATAGGCCTAGAACTAGGGGTGACGATATTGAATTTTGTTGATAGTCGATTATCGACGGCATGATATCGTCGATATACGATACTATCGTCTCAATACGCGGATTTTTTAAATACATGAAAAAATGCATTTTAGCTCTTCACAGTACCATAATTTTGTTGATATCACTGTATATGACATGAAATTTTGAGACAATTTATCACTCGGGCGACATTTTAACTAAAAAGAGCGATTTAAATTTGATATCGGCTATATTTTTGGAATATCGTCAATATGACGATATTTCGATATCTTCAAAACCATAACCAATTTTAATTTCATTTCATTTATTGATAAATTCACAGGTAGAAAAACAAATAAATACAAATTTACATTAAATTAACAGAAACAGAAACAAAGGTAGCACCCCTGTAGGATTACAAAAAAGTAAACTAAATTACTGTCGAGTTGATCTCCTGATGCTACCACTTAGGAAGTAGTTTGCCAACTTCCAATACCGAGGGGAGCTAATATCGACTGTCCACCCGAAATAAACCATGTTATATTTGTTTTACTATACATGTACCTCATACATATTCAGTTGCCATTACAATAATAATGAGCTCGGGAAAACGTGAATTGACATTTACGTGTGCCGCCATCTTTTCATGTGTATGTAGCTAGGGCGATGTTCGCGTGTGCGTACTACACCCGTGCGACTGTTCCCCGATTGCTTCGTAAAGCGCATGCGTAGTAGACTGACGCATATGCGACAGTCTACTACACATGCGTATTTACCCTGTGCGTGAATACTCGCGGGCGCTTGGTAAACAGCCAAAATAGCATCTGGCACGTGATGGTGAATGGACCAGTGAGAATTCGGCTCTCGATCATGAATATATGTATGAGGTATAGTAATTTGAGTTAGGGCATTTCCTAGGCCAGGGACTAATAAATGTTTTCTAAGTGAATTAACCCTAACTCCCTAGCCTTAATTACCAGGTACATGTACCTTCCTCAATCCTTCATAATCCTCCGAAATGTGTTTGTGCATGAAACTCACTGCCTCAATCCTTCATAATCCTCCAACTTGAGTTTATGCATGAAGCTCACTGCCTCAATCCTTCATAATCCTCCACTATCAAATGCACGACCCTCCTCAATCCTCCATAATCCTCCAATTGGTGATTTTCGAACGTGCCTCATTCCTCCAAAATCCTCCAAATCCTCCGGAAGATACAAGATTATGTTTCTGTCAATCCTTCACAATCCTCCATAATCCTCCACATTCATCCAAAGTAAATTTCCATTATGCCCTCAATCCTCCACAATCCTCCAGGATCTCTTTGAACCATGCTTCCTCAATCCTCCACAATCAAATGCACGACCTTCCTCAATCCTCCATAATCCTCCAATTGGTGATTTTCGAACGTGCCTCATTCCTCCAAAATCCTCCAAATCCTCCGGAGGATTATAGAGGATTTAGGAGGGTTAGGGTTAATAAATAAAGATAAACTATAAATAACTGTTTCTTTAACATCTGCTGGTAGCACCTCCCATAATCTTGGAAATCTATTAGAAAGAGAATGATGAGCAGCATTGGACCTTGCCATTTGATGAGAAAACTTAACAACTTCAGTGTGTCTACGATTAACAGGGATTAGATCAATAGGAATGTCAAATTTATTATATAAACATTTAATAACAAACAATTGAAAGGAAATGAATTATGTTGTTTAAAAAGGGAAGATCCAACTTGACACACCTGTCGGAATACTCAATATCATTATCAGAATTAATTAAAGCCCTTCTCGGCAGGCCTAAACAAAAACGGGTGAAACGTCTCTGTACCTTCTCAAGCGTTTCTTGCTGGGTCAGGACAGGGCACCAGACAGGGGCTGCATACTCAAGTATGGGTCTGCTAATTGAGCGATAAAGTGAAATAAGAATTTTAGGGTCCCTAGTTTTAACTACTCTACCAATAAATCCATTTAGCCTAGTGGCTTTGGAAGTAACATTGCTAATATGGGTTTTCCAGCTTAAGTCCCTAGAAATAATAACACCAAGGTATTTGTAGTTATCAACATTTTCCAAAGTGTAATCACCAATATTATACAGTGGTTTAGCAGGATTTCTAGAACGGGTCACAGTCATTAGCTTACATTTATTTGGGTTTAAAGCCATACAGTTTAAATTACACCAGGTGTTTATGTGCTGCAGGTCATTCTGGAGTGCCACTTCATCATCTTGGGTTTTAATGACTCTATACAAAACAGTGTCATCTGCATATTGATGAAGATTTGACTGAACACAAAATGGCAAATCAAAAGCAAAAATGTTGAAAAGTAGAGGTCCAAGAATAGATCCCTGTGGCACACCAGAATGAACTGCAGCCCAGTCAGATGATGATCCCATTTAACCAGTTCGCGTCGGAGGCCGTGTATACACGCAATTATTTTTTGCACCGCGGATCGGAGAGCGTCTATACACGCCATAGGAAACTCGGGAATATTTGTATGCATGCTCGGTTGACGTGGCAACGAGCCGAGCGTACAGTGACATGCTCGGTAGACGTGGCCACGCGCTGTGGAAGCTTCCATTAACGTGTTTGTGTGGGAAAAAGAAACCCGCACAGGGGCCCAGAAAAACTTTTTTATTCCCGACGCGAACTGGTTAACTGAACCCGTTGAGACCTATTTGTAAGATAAGACTTGAACCAGTCCAACATTGAACCACAAACACCATATTTATGTAATTTGTTCAAAAGAACTTGATGACTCACACGATCAAATGCTTTAGACCAATCTAAAAATATGGCATCAATGCGGAAGGGTTTCGGAACATCAAGTGCTTTGGCCCAGCTATGATAAAGGGTTGTCAATTGAGTAACGCAGGAGCGCTTAGGCAAAAATCCATGTTGAGTAGGTGAGATTATCCCCCTCTATACATATGATTAATGAGATGTTTACATACAACCCTTTCAAGAATCTTACCAACAACAGAACAGATTGAGATGGGTCTATAATTAGACATAACATGAGCATCACCAGTTTTAAGTAATGGAACATTCGCTAGCTTCCATTCATGAGGAACTACACCAGAGGCAAGCGAAAAGTTAAAAAGTTTAGCTAATGGCTGGGCTAAACTATCACAAGTTAGTTTAAGCAACATTGGAGATATGTCATCAGGACCACAAGATTTATGCATGTTAAATTCAGAAAGGAGTTGTTAGTATGTTACAAAAACGAAAATCAGTAATAGTGATCACATGAGATATCAATGATATTGTTAGAGTCACTACTAAAATTTCTCTGGAAAATAAGGTTGAAATTCTGAGCAATATTGACTGGATCATGAACCCTCCTATAGGTTTAACAATCAAAGACACTCAACATTTGTATGTAACTCCCAACCCATTGACTTTGTGCAGTGCACTCAAGTAAATGCAAGGACATGTGGCTATGGTAGGAGGTCAAACCAAAACCACTTGACTGTTACTTATGCAGTACATGCACAGCTCTGTGTGACTCTGCATATAACTTGTAAGACATACACAAGTGTGTTTGACTTTGCCACTACATGTATCTCCAGCACTCTTAAGCCGTGTTCGCACTGGACTTTTTTTGGTAAAACTTACCGAGACGATGGGTACTTTTCCCATTTTAAGTCCAGTGCGGACAGCCTGGGACATTTTCCTCTCAGTTACTTTTCCTGAGTCCAGCGGTTACTTCTACTGGCCAACTGCTGCCCAGGAAAACTGACCAGGTAACTTTTCCCGAGACGGTAAGTCCAGTGCGGACAGTGCGAGTCGGTAAAAGTGGCTCAGGAAAGCGTACATCCAGCCCGAGCACAAGGTCGTGCTACACAGGGACACCATGCATGCGCTTTGCATTGTTTCACCGCGCGGTGGGGGCGGGCCGGGCGCATTTAATGCATGTGCATGTGTAGCAAGTTTTCTGTGCGTTGTTGTTGTTGTTCCTCTTTTGGTCGCAATCATGGCAGATATTATCATTGATACAGTCGGAAGTTTGATTGGTGCTACCAGTGCATCATTTCCAGATGATAATGAAGGACGTCAACGTCGTGTCTTACGACGAAAGAAAGCACGACAACGGATGTGCCGGCTAAAAATAGCTGTGGAAGAGCAGCAGCGAAATCAGTCGGGTGAACGGGTCAATCGGGTCAACGTAGAAAGGTCACGCAAAGCGCCCTCATGAGTCATTATACTGACAGCTCGGTTACTTCTACCACGGTCTCTGTAAAAATTTTCCGTGTCGAAAGTCCAAGTGCGGACAGAGGTCACATTTGACCATTTTTCCATCGTCTCGATAAAACCTTCCCAAAAAAATGTCCAGTGCGAACACGGCTTTATACACATGTGTGAACAATTGGCAATGCAACCAAAAATACTCAAGTGACTGTCTGTGGGTGCGGTGCTTACTGGGCCAAATTTCAGAATGGGCATACATGTAGGAGGGTCAATAACGCCATTTTCAGTTTGAAAACTTGTAATTGTACTCTTTCGACGCTGGGTACTAACAAACGACCAGAACTTTTTAGGATTAGATGAACAATTCATGGCCATGTCATTGATATAACTATAATACGATTGTCTAACTAAATATTTGACCTCATTCCGAAGCTTTTTGTACTTGTTCCATAAATTATGATTAGCCTTGTTACAGATAGCTGCTTTATAAGCTTTGTTTTTCTTTTTAGACAAAATAATGATATCTGCAGAAATCCAAGGATGTTTCTTTCTACCTTTACATTTGGCAATAGGAACAATATCTTTCACAGCAGCAAACAATAGGTCTTAAAATAATCCCATACCACATCAATGTTGTCTGAAGAAAAACAAGTGTCCCAAGGCACCATACGAAGAGTGTCACATAAAGTATTGATATCAGCTTTATTATATTGGCGAAAAGACCTATTCATAGTTTTGTGAACATGAGAGGTTAACAAATTAAAATAAACACCATTATGATCACTGTTATCAAGACCAGAATGTTGGGTACATTTGAAAATAAGTCAGGTCTGTTAGTAAATAACAAATCTATAACTGAGCCAGAATCGGTAGGTGAATTTCCATCACGAGTGGTGAATGTAACTAAATGCTGTAAATTGAGAATATCGGAAATATTATGGAGATGTTGTACTGAGGATGATTGTATACGGGAGTTATTTGATGCCACCTTAAAATCTATGTTGAAGTCACCAAGTATAGCAATGGCAACGTACTGTTGAGAAAATGCCAATATATTTTTAAGAACAGATTGATAATCATCAAAAAATTTAACAGTGGCACTCGGTGGCCTATACAAACATCCCAACAACACTTTACCATGCTTAGTATGTATTTCAACCATAATTAATTCTAGGTCCACATGTTCAAACTCATATTTACGAACCGGAGATAAATGTTTAGCAATAGTGACAAATAGATAAAATACTCCCCCACCATGCCTGTTACGATCTTTTCTGAAAAGAGCATAATTACAGTTAGAATGAGTTCTCCATCATGTATTGAGTTGTCCAGCCAAGATTCCATGATAAAAGCCAAGTCAAGCTTGTAGACGTCTAGTTCCATTTGAAAGAGAAGTACATGTAACTTGTTGATGATACTTCTTGTGTTGAACAGAACTGCGCTAATAGTAGACTTGGATGAAAATCCCAAAGCAGTCTGAGATAATGGTGATGGTTGAGATATTGGTCGACATTGTGTAGGCTGGGAAGATGACGATGATGATGATGATGATGATGGTAAGAGCTTTGTAGATGGACCAGGATTACTTTCAATATCACCACAGACATCCAATACAATGTTAAATAAAGCAACACAGTTGGAATAATAACTGATTGGGGCATGTCCAAACTTACAGTTTCTTGGAGGTCTTGGTTTGTACTTGTATATTGTCATCCATGATGAATTGAAGAAGCCACTCAGAGGAATTCGGGTCAACTCGTACCCAAGTCAACTCGTACCCAAGTCAACTCGTACCCAGGTCAACTCGTACCCAAGTCATTCGATGAAAAAAGTAATAAAGGAAACATGTAATTTTTTGCGTTATTTAGGCTATATTTTTGTTTTATCGCTTAAGTAAATGTTTTAAAAAAGTAAAGAAAAGATATACATTTGTAATTTTGGGTAAGTACTTTTGTTGTTATTTTGACTATATTTTTGGTATTTTCGCTACGTGGTATAAAATTATTTTATTTTATATTTTTCAGAAGACTTGACTAGAAGACAAGAGGAAAGGAAGAAAACGAAGAAGGAAAAGAAGATTCAGAAAAGAAAGATCAATAAAAAGAGAAAAAGAACATGAGGAATGGAAAAACGAATAAGAAAATAAAAAAAAAAATAAAAAAAAAATATCAAGTTAAAACATAATTAAACATATTTTATTGCATGATATTCAAATCTCTTTTTGGAAGTTGTGGTGGCTCTGAAAAGAGCCGGTTGGTTTATGTTCTTGACTGGTTTGTGTTCTCAAAGTGAATGACTTGGGTACGAGTTGACTTGAGTACGAGTTGACTTGAGTACGAGTTGACTGAGTTGACTTGGGTACGAATTGACCTGGGTACGAGTTGACCTGGTTACGAGTTGACCTGAGTAAGATGTTTTGGGTACGAGTTGACCTGGGTACGAGTTGACCTGGTTACGAGTTGACCTGAGTAAGATGTTTTGGGTACGAGTTGACTTGGGTACGAGTTGACCCGATACCACTCAGAGTGCTTGGTCAGAACATGGGCTTGACTGTGTAGTACAATAGCAGGCATCAAGGTGACAATGGAACCAGTCAAGCGTGTTATGAGTCATGCATCCTTCTTGAACAAAAAGCTGAGAAAGCTCAGGAATGAGCTTGAAATCTGCCCAGATTTCCTTTCCATGATGAGAAGAGGCTTCACAAACTACACCAAAGTAATCAGTGGAATAAAAAGTAACTCTACAACTACAAAATGATATGATGAGATTCTCACTGCAAGTTGAATGGGAAATAGCAATGATGATGGCACTGGCCGGTCAGGATTGCCGACCCCTGCCGACATCTACCGACAACTCTTAAAAACCTACCGACATCTCATTCCATATTCACTTATACTTATAGTTGTCAGTTTAAGCTTAGCATAGTAGTAAATGTGTATAGAAGTCCTAGAAACCTTATAGTTGCTTCCTTGAACCCGGAGAAATAAGTAATTTTAATCACGGAAATCTGATTTTCGCGATGCAGTAGTATTGGCCGCAAAGCGCCCTCTGTTGTCACAACTAAGCAATCTCCTTGAATACTATCATGGCGGCCAATACTACTGCATCGCGAAAATCAGATTTCCGTGATTAAAATTACTTATTTCTCCGGGTTCAAGGAAGCAACTATAAGATTTCTAGGACTTCTATACACATTTACTACTATGCTAAGCTTAAACGGACAACTACAAGTGAATATGGAATGAGATGTCGGTAGGTTTTTAAGAGTTGTCGGTAGATGTCGGCAGGGGTCGGCAATTAGTAGGACCCGCACTGGCAGTTGTCAGAGATGTAAAGCTTGTGGTCCAGACGCCATGTTGCTTAGTCGATAATTTTTTTAATATCGTATCGTCACGATATTATCGTGATATCGTCCACCCCTACCTAGAGCTAATCAATGTTAATTAAGATGAAAATAATTATTTTGGAAATTACTGGTAAAATCTGAAAAAAGGTGATACATATGAAATATTTTTGTAGAAAAAGTGCAGGTAGGCCTACATGTTACGTTATGTACAATCTTTTTATTTAAACAATAGCTTGTTTTCAGTCATCTGGCAAAATAATATTAAGCATGATTAACATGATAAATCCAAAATATGATAAAATATTGGACATGAAGATGTGATGATATCCCCAGACTTTCACAAAATCTTACCGGACAACCATACTGTAGAGAAAAAATTTGAAGGGTGTCTCCTCTTTCAATTTCCCTCTCAAAGAAAACTGGTTCCTCTTTCTTTGGCTCGACATTTTTCCTTTTTTTCTTAGCTTTTCCTGCTCTTGGACGCAGATCAGACATCTCGATAAAGTCCTGTGTGGGGTCTGCATTGAGTTCGTCCTCCGTGACATCGGTATTACCAAAGACGTACACTCGGGAATTTGGCACATTCTGCACTTGTCCCTGTGTGGGCAGCAACTTGTTGCGGAGGGGTGCAGCGACAGCTGCCGCGTAATGCGTGTTTTCATGCTTATCCCGTTGTGCGCCTCTCACACCGACAATGCTCATAATAACGCTGACAGCCCGTTATGAATGTTAAACATTCTATTTACAAACATCAAAAGGATTACGAGGATATTTCCTACCGTGACATTTATTTGATTTGTTCAATCTTATGAACAAAACACGTGGAAAATACACACCAAAGTCAGTCAACTGATTCATGCACGGTACTTATTACTTAATTCTCGATGTGACACGAAGAAACTTCCGGTCACCTTTGACTTCTGATGATACACTGGTCCCACTCAATTCAATGATGGATTCTTAACATACACAACAGAAAACCAGTTATTGTAGTCTAGCGCAGCCTTGGTGTGCCACCAGACTAAAGCTAGCCGCGAATTGGGCCAGAAAAGGCAGCCGCGAATTCGCGGTTGGGAATTCCCAACAGCGAATTCACAGCCCGCGAATTCAGAAAAGGGAATGAGCGACACAATTTACTGACGTTGGTCAAATTATTAACAGTTAATTTTACCTATTACCTTTTATTTAAATTTACTTTTTGTTAAATAATCATAAAGAACATGTCAATGCCCTCACTTAATTCCTGTTAAAGCAAATTTGGCCCACTAATTAGTGTCTAATTAGACCGTGTTTAAAGGGACAAATATTCGAAGGTGTCTGCACTTTTTCAGGCCTTTTCTCATTTTTTGTACAAAAAGGGGTTCACTAAAAACAAAATGTACCAAACATCTTTTATAAATATTAATTTTTTATTTGATAATCATAAAGAACATGTCATTGCCCACACTTAATTTCCGTTAAGGCAAATTTGGCCAATTAATTAGCATCTAATTAGACTGTGTTTAAAGGGACAATTGTCGAATTTTGCTCAAATTTATTCACGCATTTCTTCTTTTTTGTGCAAAAAGGGGTTCACTAAAAACTAAATGTACCAAACATCTCTTATAAATATTAATTTTTTATTTGATAATCATAAAGAACATGTCTATGCCCACACTTAATTTCCGTTAAGGTAAATTTGGCCCATTAATTAGTGTCTAATTAGACCGTGTTTAAAGGGACAAATATTCGAATTTGGCTAAAATTTATTCACGCATTTCGTCTTTTTTATACAAAAAGGGGTTCAATAAAAACAAAATGTACCAAACATCTCGTATAAATATTAATTTTTTATTTGATAATCATAAAGAACATGTCATTGTCCACACTTAATTTCCGTTAAGGCAAATTTGCCAGATTAATTAGCGTCTAATTAGACTGTGTTTAAAGGGAAAACTTTTCGAATTTGGCTAAATTTATTCACGCATTTCTTCTTTTTTGTACAAAAAGGGGTTCGCTAAAAACAAAATGTACCAAACATCTCTTATAAATATTAGTATTAATTATTAATATTAATTTTTTATTTGATAATCATAAAGAACATGTCTATGCCCACACTTAATTTCCGTTAAGGCAAATTTGGCCCATTAATTAATTAGACTGTGTTTAAAGGGACAAATATTCGAAGGTGTCTGCACTTTTTCAGGCCTTTTCTCATTTTTCGTACGAAAAGGGGTTCACTAAAACCAAAATGTACCAAACATCTCTTAGAAATATTAATATTTTATTTGATAATCATAAAGAGCATGTCATTGTCCACACTTATTTTCGGTTAATGCAATTTTGGCCCATTAATTAGTGTCTAATTAGACCGTGTTTAAAGGGACAATTGTCCAATTTGTCTACACTTTTTCTGGCCTTTTCTCATTTTTTGTACGAAAAGTGGTTCACTAAAAACAAAATGTACCAAACATCTCTTAGACCCAAAATTAATGTTGGTGTTGTGGCTGCAGTCAGGGGCATCGATTTCATGAGACAATGACTTTTGACGGCATACGAACACCGAGAGAGAGCAAAACTGCTGGACAAACCAGGTCGTAAATCAATTAGACCACGCTTTTACACTGCAGCAATTGTAAACAAGTACTGGCCATCCCAGCCACCCTGGCTAGTGGTAACAAATTATTTGAAGCTCAATTCTGGCCTCAAATGAATTAACATGAGAAATGTTATAAAAACATTATTTTGTTATGGGAGTATAGACCTAGTGACTGCGATTTCTTTTTTTTATGAACTTGATGTTGAAGGGACCAGAGCAGGTAGGCTACGATAAATACCTATTCATAATGTTGTGAATTTTGTTCCTTTAATTAATCAGTTTGGTTATATTTATTAATTGTCTGGCTCCGTGGACTCCACCTGAAGCTGCTGAGGACAATCCCGGATCGGCATATGGTGAAGTTCATCACGGAGATGTTGTCTAACCGCAGCTTTGTCTTGCACACCAGCGACGGCCAGCGCAGTAGGCTGAGAAGACTGAGGAATGGTGTCCCGCAGGGGTCGGTTCTTTCCCCGATGCTGTTCAACATATACATCTACGATCTACCGGAGACAGCATCCAGAAAGTGCGGACGATCTTGCCATCATGCTGAGACGACCCACATGGAAGGCACTGGAAGATGGGCTTAGTCAAGACATGGGCACCCTGGTAGCCTACCTTCGAAGGTGGCGTCTACAGCTCAGCACCAGCAAGACGGTAACAGCAGCATACCATCTCTGCTCCAGAGAAGCTATAGAGGGAACTGGAGGTGTGCGTGGACAACAAACGTCTGGAGTTCCAGCAAGCTCCGAAGTACCTCGGCGTGCGTCATGGACCGAACACTGTCCTTCAAACAACATCTTGAAGAAGTCAAGGCAAAGATAACATCAAGGGTCGCGCTGATCCGTCGCCTTGCTGGCACGACCTGGGGAGCCTCTGCGAAGACGCTGCGGATATCCACCCAAGCCCTGGTCTTCTCTGTAGCGGAATACTGCGCCCCAGCCTGGTGCAGAAGCCCACATGCAAGAAAGGTTGACGTGGCTATACACAACGCCCTTCGGATCATAACTGGATGCCTGAAGCCTACCCCTGTCTTCTTTCTGCCAGTCCTTGCGGGAATCGCTCCGGCTGGCCTCCGACGGAAGGCTGCCACCCTCGCCCTGGCAAAGAAAGCCCAGAAATACGACTGGCACATCCTGCACAACATCACAACGACAGCAGCGCCCCCAAGCAGACTCAAGTCCCGCCACCCCTACAACAAGGTGGCACAAGAGATGCTCCATTCCACTACTGAGGACCTGTCCAGAGATGGATGGCTGGCGGCAGCGTGGAAGCAGGAGTGGGAGAGGGCCGGGCCATCCCGCATCCACCACTACATCTGGGATCCAGGAGATGGCGCCATAGGAGGAGACGATCTTCCACGCCGGCAATGGACTTTGTTGAACCGTCTACGTGAACTGGGGTTGGTCGCTTAAACTCTTCCATTTATTTTTATTTATTTAAAACCATCTTTAACGAGGGTAACCCATCCAGCACAGCTGATCATTTGGGGCCCTCATATAATATAAAAATATATAAATATTATACAAAAATTTTTACAGGAGGTACAGATGAATTAATAACAATAAAAAGTCTTAATGGACAATTACATACAAAATAAAACGTAAAGGACTAAATTGCACAAATAGACCCCCGTCCCAGTCTACCATACTGATTAAAGATAGGACTAAAAGGGAAGATTAAAAATGGAGCAAAAAAAAGTAAATTAATTATCAAATGTATACCTACATCTCGGGCAAGACACAAGGTAATCTATGACATAATAATATAAAAAAAATATTACTTCAAACCTTGCCTTCCTTCAGCAAACGCCTGAATGAAGAATAAGAGTTTGAACGAGTGGTGAAAGGGACACCATTTAAAAAAGAAGGAGCTCTGTAACTAAAACTGTTTTTAAAGATTTCACATTTAGGTTTGGGAATAATAAAGTTACCATGTGTAATTGCCGAGTTGTTGGTCGATCGCCAGGCTGGATCAGGTTAAGTCTTTGGCAGAGACAGTCCGGAGCAACACCAATGGAGGCCTTAAAAGCCTGGCAGGCAAGTTGGAAGTGAATGCGCTGGGCAACTGTCATTGTATTGAGATTACTAAAAGTAAGTTGGTGGGTGAAATGGGTGGAAGCTTAAGAACAATGCGAAGTGCTCTATTTTGGAGTTTTTGAATTTTGGAGACAAGTGGGTTTGGCACCCCACACCATACAGCAGTAGTCTATGTGGGGTAGAACCATGGCATTATATAATAAAAAGCTGTTGGCTGGTCAACAAATTTTCTTGTTCTGGCGAGCAAAGCAATTGAAGAACTTAATTTATTGCAGACTTTTTCACATGTTCAGAGAAATTTAGTTTGTTGTCCATTAGTATCCCTAGGTGTTTATGAGAATCAACTTGTTGTATTTTTTGGCCAGAAATAAAAATTTCAAGGGATTGCTCTTTTTAAGTTTTGAGCAGTACCAACTAGCATAACTTCTGTTTTTTGAGGATTTAAAATAAGTTTGTTAGCCTGCAGCCATTTTGTTAAATTAAGAAGATCCGAGTTCAATTTATTTTCAATGAGACTAGTGTTTTTATCACCATAATAAATAAGTGTATCATCTGCATACATATCAATGTTGCAGTGATCAAGACATTTTGGCAGGTCATTAATGTACAATGAAAAAAGTAAGGGCCCCAGGATTGATCCCTGAGGTATTCCAGATGTTACAGGATTAACTACAGAAAGTTTGGATTTATAACAGACTTGCTGCGTCCTTCCAGATAAATAAGATGCTAGCCAATCAACAGCTGAGGTAGATAATCCATAAAAAGAAAGTTTACGTAAAAGAATATCATGGTTAACTGTATCAAAGGCTTTCTGTAAATCAATGAATAAAGAACCAATTAAATTACCATTGTTAATGTGATGAAGCCAGTTATCATGAGCATGAGCTACTGCTGCAAGTGTGGAGTACCCAGGTCTAAAACCAAACTGATTAGAAGACAGAAGGTCGTTTGAAGTAAGGTATGAGAGGAATTGTGAGTGGACAGCTTTTTCAATTATTTTAGAAACCAACGGCAAAATCGAAATGGGCCTGTAATTATTGAGCACTTTGCGATTACCTGCTTTAAAAATGGGATAACTTTGGCCTTTTTCCACGCTTGAGGAATGGTACAGGTGGAAAGGGTTAAATTCAATATATGTGTCAAGGGGAGGGCGATAACAGGCGCCGCCAGCTTAAATAGCCTACCATCGATGTTGTCCAGACCAGCAGACTTCCCAGGATCCAGCCTAGCAATCTCCTTAAAAACAAAATCTGGAGGAATTCTGTAAAAGGAAAAACTAGTTGAGCAATGTGTTAGATAAGAGCACGGATCTTGATTAGCGTCATTTGAAATGTTGGCCAACAGAACATTGCTGATATTAACATAAAAATTATTAAAACTATCGGCTATGGTTTTTGGATCTGAGACATCCTTATTATCAATATTAAAAGTGCCAGGAAGATTATTGTTTTTCTTATTTGGGAGAATCTCTCTTATGCCGGCCCATAACTTTTTGCTGTTATTTTGATTAATACGAACATGATTTTGATAATAACCAATTTTAGCAGTTCTACAAAGTCTAGTGACATCATTTCTCAAAATTTTGGCCCTATCCCAGTCCTCCTTCAATTTAGTTCTCTAGCTTTAGATTTGGCTACATCCCGTTCATGCATTAAATGAAAAATGTCATTTCTGTTTTCTAGCCATTTAGGAAGGTTAGCTTTAAAACGCTTAGTTACAAAAGGGGCATGTTTATTACAGATATTATTAAACAAATTGTGCCAAATGTTCCAGGCAATGTCAGGATCAGTCACCCCGTCCAAAATTGACCAAGGCATCCCAATAAGGTCATTCAAAAAAGCGTCACAATCAAAATTTTTAAAGCTCCTGAACGTTTTTTCAACGTGTGACTGGTGAGGAATTTTAAATTTGACACAAGTGTAAATAACATCATGGTCACTAATAGCACAAGGAATGACTCTGCAATCAGAGTGAATAGTCAAGTTGTTGGTAATAATCACATCAATTAAAGATGATGAATTAGATGTAACTCTAGTAGCCTCAGGGACAATCTGCTTCAAATTAAAAAGATTCATTGTTTCCTCCAGGCGCGTCAATCGAGGAGAAGTTGAATTAAAGTCACAATTCAAATCACCAACAATGATCATGTTATTGGATCTGGAGCTAAATACTTCCAGTGCTGATTCAAGATCATCAAAAAACGAAATTGGCGAAGTTGGCGGTCGATAAACTGTTGAAATGAGCAGAGAATTTCCACTTGGTGTAGAGACAAGTATTGCGATAGTTTCAAGATTCACCAAGCAAGGGTCTTGAATTATAGTGAAGCTGATGTTTTTATGGACATAAAAAGCTACACCACCTCCTCGTCGAGTTCTGTCTTTTCGAAGTAACATGTAACCATGAATGGTGAGTTCGCTAGAGCAAATAGTGCCACAAAGTTTTGTCTCCGAGAGAGCCAATATATGAATTGATTGGTGTAGCAACATTACTTTCATCTGGTCCAGTTTTCCATAAAGACCATTGATGTTTAAATGAGCTATTTTTAGCCCAGAACTGCTTTTAACTGTCTCAAAAGTTAATGTACAATCAGGATCAGAATTTTTTCCATGATGTGGTGGCGGTCCAGGGTTTAATTCAACATCGCCATCTAAAAACAATTTGTCTTGAAAAGTGGCAACGTGATTTGCATAATAAATGACCCGCTTGCCTATAAATTTCCTTCTCTGAAGAAGTGGGGCCTGGCAGACAGCGCTGCATGCGAGTGCGGCGACCCGGAGCAGACTGCCAATCACATAATAACCACCTGCCTCCTATACAGACCACCCTCGGAAGCCAGCCTCTTTGACGTAGGACCAGAGACGAAGGCATATGGCTACAAGACACTGAGTTGGACCTCTGAGGTTCCGATGTTACACGAAAGAAGAAGAAGAATTGTTTAATGGGCACGATTTTAAGAAGAAAAAGTTCTAAATGGGCTTATGGGGAGGGTGGGTTGCTTTATTGTAAATAATACAATGGAATAATGTAATGATCTCTCTGTGTTCTATAATAAATTTGTTTAGTGGGGAAGGGATATGTCTCAGAGGGTATTCACCATTGTAATAACCCGAATTAGAGAGCTTACTTCGCACTGCATGCTGTTTCAAACATGTTACTCCGTCTGACACAATTTTCAATTAAACTTGAATGAAAATTTAAATCTGAAATGGAAAGATCATCAGCTGATATGATGATCAGTTTTGCCATATATATGAATGCAACTTATTTTCTTACTTTTCAAAACGAAAAAGGTTGAAACTTTCTATGGTAATTTATATATATATATATATATATATATATATATATATATATATATTGGATTCTTTAAAATTGTAATCGTGTACATGAATTTAGCAAAAGTGCGCCTTGGGTTTCTGGACTACATCCGGCCAACGTCATAATTTGCCTCCCATCACGCTCCCAGGGGGTCTGCATATCATATATCATCTGAGATAATTGTTACGTTAAATAGACAGGCTTCAATTAACACGTCAACCTTTCTGGGATCTACTGACAGATGCAGTTACAAACCACTAAAAGTGAATAATAACAACAGCCAAATTGGCGCCTGACCCTTGATGATGTGATCTGCCTTCATTAACGGCCACATCCATTACAGATTACTAAATGATTAACAGCTGCCTCCATGGGTTGCTATTTTCCAAACCACCTGTGTTAGAAATGCTATCCTGTTACAGTGTAAACTGCACTCGACCTATCAGTAATATCCCTTCTCTAAAAGTTACTGTGAACAAAATCAGCATTATACTAATGACAGTGCATGACGTGAAGCTATACTAAATGACTTTTGGTACCATAGAATAAAGTTTTCTATGAATTATTTGATACACATTCGAATATTTGTCCCTTTAAACACGGTCTAATTAGACACTAATTAATGGGCCAAATTTGCCTTAACGGAAATTAAGTGTGGGCAATGACATGTTATTTATGATTATCAAATAAAATATTAATATTATAAAAGATGTTAGTAGTATATGCGCCGCATCCTGACCACATTGTGGCTGTGGTTGTGTGCAGTTTGTTCGGAATTCGGAATTCGGCACAAAAACTGCACACAACCACAGCCACAAATGTGGTCAGGATGCGGCACACAAATTTGGGCTAAGGGCGCGGGCGCGCGCGCGCGCGCGTGACTCCCTCCACACAAAAATACACAAAAAGGGAGGACCTCCTCAATTCCCTCCTCAACACAAAACTGCACAGGGGTCAAGATGCTGTATACGTGATTGAAATTTTTTTATGACGTCATGCAAGTGGTTCTTAAAATAGAAATCCACCACATAAGATGCTGCATACATATTGGCATACATGTCTGGGCGCGCGCGTGACTCCCTCCACACAAAACTGCACACAAAATACTTACTCCCTCCTCACAAAATACTTACTCCCTCCTCACAAAATACTGCACACTACTCCCTCCAATCCTCAATAATCCTCAATCCCACCTCTGCTCGAACCACAAAGGGGGAATGATTTGCTGCACACAAAATACGGGTTGAGACACGTCTGGGCGCGCGCGTGACTCCCTCCACACAAAACTGCACACAAAATACTTACACACATTTTCAGTGTTGGATCGATAGTGCAGTGTGCAGTGTTGGATCGATAGCACACAACTGCACGCGCGCGTGACTCCCTCCACACAAAACTGCACCGTGAGACACGTCTGGGCGCGCGCAAAATCAGTTTGTGTGGAGAATATAATACATATATATACATATACATATATATACATATATATATATATCCTCCTCAATGCAAGATTCCCTGGCGCGCGTTTTGTGTGGTGGAGGAGTAGTGCGCAAGCGCAGCATGCATATTGATATTCGTCTGTCTTGGTCGTTTCTCATCAAATTGGAAATGTGCCAAATTGGAGCGTATAAGACATGTAGTGTCTTAAAATAGAATGGACACATATGAGCCGATGTTGTTGCTTAGATTTAAAATGAAGCTATTCAAGTATGATTTGTTAAATATAATTTTAACACCAACAACAATCTTTGACATCAATATATTTACAGATGGTTTTTTATATTGGTTTTAAAACTCATTGACTCATTGAGTCTACTCATTGAGTCTTTACTCATTGAATCTTTACTCATTGAGTCATTGAGTCTACTCAATGACTCAATGAGTCTACTCATTGAGTCTTTACTCATTGAATCTTTACTCATTGAGTCATTGAGTCTACTCAATGACTCATTGAGTCTACTCATTGAGTCTTTACTCATTGAATCTTTACTCATTGAGTCATTGAGTCTACTCAATGACTCAATGAGTTCTACTCATCTTTACTCATTGAGTCATTGAGTCTACTCATTGACTCATTGAGTCTACTCATTGAGTCTTTACTCATTGAATCTTTACTCATTGAGTCATTGAGTCTACTCAATGACTCAATGAGTCTACTCATTGAGTCTTTACTCATTGAATCTTTACTCATTGAGTCATTGAGTAGACTCAATGACTCAATGAGTTCTACTCATCTTTACTCATTGAGTCATTGAGTCTACTCATTGACTCATTGAGTCTACTCATTGAGTCTTTACTCATTGAATCTTTACTCATTGAGTCATTGAGTCTACTCAATGACTCAATGAGTCTACTCATTGAGTCTTTACTCATTGAATCTTTACTCATTGAGTCATTGAGTCTACTCAATGACTCAATGAGTCTACTCATCTGTACTCATTGAGTCATTGAGTCTACTCATTGACTCATTGAGTCTACTCATTGAGTCTTTACTCATTGAATCTTTACTCATTGAGTCATTGAGTCGACTCAATGACTCAATGAGTCTACTCATTGAGTCTTTACTCATTGAATCTTTACTCATTGAGTCATTGAGTCTACTCAATGACTCAATGAGTAAAGATTACTCATTGAGTCTTTACTCATTTATAGGCCTATATATAAACTATTTCTTCCGTTTCTTGTCAATCGGAGATTAAGCATCAGAGATTCAACATGAATGTTATTTCTGCTGTCAAACCCCATGCTTGCCACCAGTGCGGCAAAAGCTTTGAACGGATGTATAACCTACGGAGGCATGCAGAACATGTACATAATGAAGAGAAATCTAAAATGAATGAAGTTGACGATGATTCTGAAATTAAAGCTATCCAAGCTGACAATTCTGACGTCGATAATTCTGAACCCGATTTTAAAAGCATAGATTTGAAGATTCGGAAATAGAAACTTGTGAAACAGAATCTACCCAGGATGAAGACGAAGATTTCGAGGAAGATGATTCAGAATCCGATACGGAGGTGGAAGATGATTCAGAATCCGATACCGAGGTGGAAGATGATTCAGAATCCGATACCGAGGTGGAAGATGATTCAGAATCCGATACGGAGGTTGAATATGACGAATCATCGGAAGACGATGAGTCTAGTTCTGAATTGGAAGACAATGCCACTTTTCGAGACTGGTTGGAAGAGGCTAAAGAGGCAACAGAAGAGATGTGGTGTGAAAATATGAAAAGTACGTCAACGGGGGTATGGTGAAGATCAAGCCAAAGAAAAAGCCAATAGGAAAACCCTTTGGGTAGTCAAGCGAATCTTTTTCAACAAATACAAGGATTTTTGTCAAGTTACCTACATCTGAAAGATAATGACACTCATCAGGATATTGCGGAAGATCTCGAAGAAAAAGTAAATAAAGGCATGGAAGTAAACAAAGCTCTGAACAGAGTAATGCCTAAACTCCATACCAAATTTGACGGACTACTTCAACTAAATGAGGATGAAGAGAACGAGGAAGAGAACGAGGAAGATTGATGATGAAAGACCAGATGTTTCAGAAAGACTACCGTAATAAAATTAAAAAAAAAAAATAATAATAATAATACTTAATGTTTTCAGTTTATCAAATTGTTATTATTATTATTATTATTATTATTATTATTATTATTATTATTATTATTATTATTATTATTATTATTATTATTATTATTATTATTATTATTATTATTATTATTATTATTATTATTATTATTATTATTATTATTATTGTGTTTTATAAAATCAAGGATGCAACTTTATTTATTTCATACTAGTTATTATTTTCCTTTTTGGAACAATTATCATTAAGTGCTGATCTGGCAAATGAAAACAAGTGTACTTGTATTTCACATAATGTGCGTAATTTCAGTAACTTTGTACTTGCAAGGCCTAACCAGTTTGTTTTATTTATTATTTTGTATTATTATTATTATTTGTTTTGGTAAAACATACAGTTTCTGTCAAAAGAAAATACAGACATAATTAATTGTAAATAAATTGTCAATATTTTTCAACATTACCTTTAATTTCATTAAACTAACCTGAATTGATGGAGTAATACATGTACATTGTAACTTTTGATAAATGTTCCAACATTGAGAAGTTGAATAAAGCAGCCAAGAGCTGAGGTCATGAAAACAAGAAAAGTTTCCTCGTATTATTTTTATTACAGTGTATTAGAGATTTTGCGTTGAATCAGGATGTTCGATTTCAAAATTATCCAAACCATATATTTAAGAAGCAAATATGTAGCATTGAGACAACCGTATCCACATTTATATATTTTAATTTTTTCTCAAAATCACAAGGGGTAAGCATTGTATTTATATTTTTTTTTTGGTTTCCATCAAAATCACAAGGGGTAAGCATTGTATTTATTACTTTTTTGGTTTCCATCAAAATGAGTAAAGATTCAATGAGTAAAGACTCAATGAGTAAAGACTCAATGAGAAGACTCAATGGTAATCTTTACTCATTGAGTCATTGAGTGAACTCAATGACTCAATGAGTAAAGATTCAATGAGTAAAGACTCAATGAGTAGACTCATTGAGTCATTGAGTCGACTCAATGACTCAATGAGTAAAGATTCAATGAGTAAAGACTCAATGAGTAGACTCAATGAGTCAATGAGTAGACTCAATGACTCAATGAGTAAAGATGAGTAGACTCATTGAGTCATTGAGTAGACTCAATGAGTAAAGATTCAATGAGTAAAGACTCAATGAGTAGACTCATTGAGTCATTGAGTAGACTCAATGACTCAATGAGTAAAGATTCAATGAGTAAAGACTCAATGAGTAGACTCAATGAGTCAATGAGTAGACTCAATGACTCAATGAGTAAAGATGAGTAGACTCATTGAGTCATTGAGTAGACTCAATGACTCAATGAGTAAAGATTCAATGAGTAAAGACTCAATGAGTAGACTCAATGAGTCAATGAGTAGACTCAATGACTCAATGAGTACAGATGAGTAGACTCATTGAGTCATTGAGTAGACTCAATGACTCAATGAGTAAAGATTCAATGAGTAAAGACTCAATGAGTAGACTCATTGAGTCATTGAGTGAACTCAATGACTCAATGAGTAAAGATTCAATGAGTAAAGACTCAATGAGTAGACTCAATGAGTCAATGAGTAGACTCAATGACTCAATGAGTAAAGATGAGTAGACTCATTGAGTCATTGAGTAGAACTCAATGACTCAATGAGTAAAGATTCAATGAGTAAAGACTCAATGGTAGACTCATTGAGTCATTGAGTAGAACTCAATGACTCAATGAGTAAAGATTCAATGAGTAAAGACTCAATGAGTAGACTCAATGAGTCAATGAGTAGACTCAATGACTCAATGAGTACAGATGAATAGAACTCATTGAGTCATTGAGTGAGACTCAATGACTCAATGAGTAAAGATTCAATGAGTAAAGACTCAATGGTAGACTCATTGAGTCATTGAGTAGACTCAATGACTCAATGAGTAAAGATTCAATGAGTAAAGACTCAATGAGTAGACTCAATGAGTCAATGAGTAGACTCAATGACTCAATGAGTAAAGATGAGTAGACTCATTGAGTCATTGAGTAGACTCAATGACTCAATGAGTAAAGATTCAATGAGTAAAGACTCAATGAGTAGACTCATTGAGTCATTGAGTCTACTCAATGACTCAATGAGTAAAGATTCAATGAGTAAAGACTCAATGAGTAGACTCAATGAGTCAATGAGTAGACTCAATGACTCAATGAGTAAAGATGAGTAGACTCATTGAGGCATTGAGTAGACTCAATGACTCAATGAGTAAAGATTCAATGAGTAAAGACTCAATGAGTAGACTCAATGAGTCATTGAGTAGACTCAATGACTCAATGAGTAAAGATTCAATGAGTAAAGACTCAATGAGTAGACTCATTGAGTCATGACTCAATGACTCAATGAGTAAAGATGAGTAGACTCAATGAGTCAATGAGTAGACTCAAAGACTCAATGAGTAAAAACCATCTGTAAATATATTGATGTCAAAGATTGTTGTTGGTGTTAAAATTATATTTAACAAATCATACTTGAATAGCTTCATTTTAAATCTAAGCAACAACATCGGCTCATATGTGTCCATTCTATTTTAAGACACTACATGTCTTATACGCTCCAATTTGGCACATTTCCAATTTGATGAGAAACGACCAAGACAGACGAATATCAATATGCATGCTGCGCTTGCGCACTTTTCTCCCCTCCACCACACAAAACGCGCGCGCCAGGGAATCTTGCATTGAGGAGGATATATGTATATATATATGTATATGTATATATATGTATTATGTATTCTCCACCACACAAACTGATTTTGCGCGCGCCCAGACGTGTCTCACGGTGCAGTTTTGTGTGGAGGGAGTCACGCGCGCGTGCAGTTGTGTGCTATCGATCCAACACTGCACACTGCACTATCGATCCAACACTGAAAATGTGTGTAAGTATTTTGTGTGCAGTTTTGTGTGGAGGGAGTCACGCGCGCCCAGACGTGTCTCAACCCGTATTTTGTGTGCAGCAAATCATTCCCCCTTTGTGGTTCGAGCAGAGGTGGGATTGAGGATTATTGAGGATTGGAGGGAGTAGTGTGCAGTATTTTGTGAGGAGGGAGTAAGTATTTTGTGAGGAGGGAGTAAGTATTTTGTGTGCAGTTTTGTGTGGAGGGAGTCACGCGCGCCCAGACATGTATGCCAATATGTATGCAGCATCTTATGTGGTGGATTTCTATTTTAAGAACCACTTGCATGACGTCATAAAAAAATTTCAATCACGTATACAGCATCTTGACCCTGTGCAGTTTTGTGTTGAGGAGGGAATTGAGGAGGTCCTCCTTTTGTGTATTTTGTGTGGAGGGAGTCACGCGCGCGCCCGCGCCCTTAGCCCAAATTTGTGTGCCGCATCCTGACCACATTTGTGGCTGTGGTTGTGTGCAGTTTTTGTGCCGAATTCCGAATTCCGAACAAACTGCACACAACCACAGCCACAATGTGGTCAGGATGCGGCGCATATACTGATGTTTGGTACATTTTGTTTAAAGTGAACCCCTTTTCGTACAAAAAAGGAGAAAAGGCCTGAAAAAGTGCAGACACCTTCGAATATTTGTCCCTTTAAACACGGTCTAATTAGACACTAATTAATGAGCCAAATTTGCCTTAACGGAAATTAAGTGTGGGCAATGACATGTTCTTTATGATTATCAAATAAAAAATTAATATTAATAAGAGATGTTTGGTACATTTTGTTTTTAGTGAACCCCTTTTTGCACAAAAAAGAAGAAATGCGTGAATAAATTTTATCCAAATTCGAAAAGTGTCCCTTTAAACACAGTCTAATTAGACGCTAATTAATTGGCCAAATTTGCCTTAACGGAAATTAAGTGTGGGCAATGACATGTTCGTTATGGTTATCAAATAAAAAATTAATATTAATAAAAGATGTTTGGTACATTTTGTTTTTAGTGAACCCCTTTTTGTACAAAAAATGTGACCTGTTACAACAAAATGAGCGTAAAGTCGCACTATACCATTTCACAGTACAGCAGGAAAAATGAAAAATCGGCAGGGAGGTCTAATTTTGTTTTGTTATTATATTTGCAATTTTTAAATCTCCTTACAGCCTGTATATCGAATTACAAATTTTCATTTCGATGAGACAATTAAAAACCTGGATTTCAGGCCAATTTTTGTTGGTAGCATTTATCATGTTCTGACAAACAACTTGAAACAAAGATGGAAACAAAGCCGCAAATCCCCCTCTGGTGGTCTGGGGGATCGCTGTAACCCCAAGTGTTATATATCATTGGAAAGCTCTTGTTCTACTGAATCCAGAAATATCAATAACTCAATTGTTTAAATTTCCGATTTTAAGCTCATTTTGTGGTGACAGGTCACAAATAAGAAAAGGCCTGAAAAAGTGCAGACACCAATATTTGTCCCTTTAAACACAGTCTAATTAGACACTAATTAGTTGGCCAAATTTGCTTTAACATGAATGAAGTGACGGCATTGACATGTTCTTTATGATTATTTAATAAAAAATACATTTAAATAAAAGGTAATTGGTAAAATTAACTGTTAATAATTTCACCTACGTCAGTAAATTGTGTCGCTCATTCCCTTTTCTGAATTCGCGGCTGTGAATTCGCGGTTGGGAATTCCCAACCGCGAATTCGCGGATGGCTTTTCTGGCCCAATTCGCGGCTAGCTTCAGTCTGGTTACCGTGCCAGCTATAGACGTTAGAGGGCGGGTTTTATCAAGGGTTTTTGAGGCGCTGAATCTCAGTGAAGATTTTGATCATTTACACATCACTGAAAATGCGCGAAATCACCGTTACTGGCAAACGAAAATGAAAAATAATATATGAGGTGAGAAAAGAAATTCCTTCTGATAATTTAAAGGTATAAATCCAAATTAAAAATGTACATTAACATTAAAAATATTACAAGGAAAAAATAAATTATGCCTACTTCTATTAACAAGTTTCGTCATTTTCAGAAGGCTACTGTTTGTTTACAAAATAATAATTCCATTGTAAATTTGTTGTTTTTGTTGTGTATGTATTGTGCCACAGTGCAATTTTGGGCCAGTTTGTTAAATATAATTTAAATAACAAGTAATGATGTATAGCATGCGTACAGTTGACAGTTGCATTACTATACAAGAAGTAGTACTACATGATGTAGAAAAGGAAAATTTTAAGGTTTGTCCAAGTAGGCTACGTCATAACTCAAAAGCAGTCTCATATCATTCGCATCTCTGCGCGCATGCGCTGTTCAATCCGTACAGCAACTGGCACAAAGGGCACATAGATTGCCAGAAGTGCCATTAACAACAACAACATAATACTACATGTAATGTATAGATTGCTACTGTCATGTCTAGATTGCTACTGCTTGAAACAAATGTCTTGACAAAAGTATAATATTTTACAGACACCATCATGGCCGACACAAGTAAACGTAAGAGAAAAGCGACATCATCTTCCCCACCAGCATGTGAAAAAGATCATCCGTCTAAAAGGTCAAAACATGGTTCTGACATGCCTGGAGAGGTCACTATTCTTTCGAAAAAGCTTTCAGCAGAAGTGGTACATAGGGCATCTTCAAGTGTCAGTGATGATGTGAATTCTGAAGATGCTGTCTGTGAAATGGACGATACTTCCAGTGTCCAAGGCCACGTACAAGAAAGAACAGAAAATGTAAGAAAGTGTGATACAGACAAGGCTGTGGCCCCCGATGAAGGGACGGTATCTCCCCTCAGAACAGGAGGAAGTAATCCTGTTCACTTTGATCAGAATGAGATGAGTGAAAAGGAGTTGTCACAGTCTACAGTTATTGTGAAAGATGATGGAATCTCATACTCAGTCTTGCACAATGCTGAGCAACGAGACTCATCAGCCACAGATGAGAGACAAACCGACACTGAGGAGCCTCTACAATATTCTAGTAATAAAAGTATGAAAAATATAGAGCAGGAATCTGCCACACCTAGTCTTGAAGGTAATCGGACATGTTTAGCTGAGACACCCAGTTCTAAAGACACAAAGTCATGCTTAGTTGACACGCCCAGTTTTGTAGAAACAAGGACATGCTTAGTTGACACACCCAGTTCTAAACACATAAAGTCATGCTCAGTTGACATGCCCAGTTCTGAGGACACAAAGTCTTGCTCAGTTGACAGACCCACATCTGAGATGACAAAGTCATGCCTAGTGCACACGTCCAGTTCTGAGGACACAAATACGTGTGTATCTTTGTTGGACACTGTCGACATGGAAGCAGTGAAAGCATTGACGTTTCTCAAGCAGTCTGCATCGCCAACCAAATGCCCATCTCCCTCATCATCTAACCGAAAGAAAGCGATTCCCCATCAGGCACATCAGGGCAATACTAGTTTATACACTGGAAGCATAAAGAGAAAAGGCTTTGCAAAGAGCGGTCTCACCAAACAACAGTATAAGAAACCCACCATGAAGAAGCTCACTCCAGTACGGTCCGACGACACAGACTCTGAAAATCAGCATGAGAGTTTCTCCGCGTCGCCCTGCAGGATGGTCATCGACATGCAGCCAACGAGAAAGTCGGCACGGCAGGCTGCGCAGGAGGACAAGGAGAAACCATGGAGTACAATGATCAAGAGGAAGAAGAAGAAGAAACTTGCAAACAAGTTTGGGAAGAATGAAAGAAAGGGTGAGGATGCAACAAATGAGGGGAGTGAGAAGAAGGAGACTAGAGGGCGGAAGAAAGGGTCAAAGGGTCCGTCGCTGGATGCTGAAGAGATGCAGCTTGCCAATGACGCATGCGACCTGCTGGAGAAGAGACTAGAAGAGAATGCTGCCAAAAATAACCTGTCGGTGGTCAACGTGAAGAACATTTTGCATGTAAGTCATTGACACAGTCTCAAAGGGGAAGTTTACGTTCAATGTTTTTGGCAAGGTGTTAAAACTTAATATGAGCTAACAACATTTTTGGACAATATTTATAATATAAGGTGCTACTATTGCCATGTTTGTTTGACTTTTTTTTTCCACATTGATAGTTGAAATGAAGCTGAAATGAATAACTGGACATGCTCATTTTTAATTTAGAATGGTTTTGGTAATTTAAGATTACAAATACATGTACATTAACCCGAACTCCCTAGGCCCACTTGCTTACACATAACCTGAATCCTCCAAAATCCTTCAGTAGTAAAGCAAGCACATGACATGTATGCACACATGTGTTTCTAATCTGTGATACATGTACAGGGACCCTCCCTGCATGCATGGAGCAATAAACAGTGTCCACTGACCCAAGCACTGACCTTGCAATCACTACAACAAACATGGATGTACATGTACCATGGAAAGGCAAGTATGCCTAATAACGTCAATCCTCCGAAAATCCTTCACTTCAGCAAAGAGCATGTAGCATGTAACCTCAATCCTTCAAAATCCTTCACTTTAGCAAAGAGGATTTTGGAGGATTTGGGAAGGTTAGGGTTAAAAAATCACACTTTTTTTTAACGGTAGCAGTTTATTTTGAACCCGAGCCTCATTCTGATCATATCATATAGAAAACCAAGGTGGCTGTTCCATAAATAATGTCTATTAACCCTAACCATGCTCAATGCAACAAGATGCATTTTGTTCCCCTCGGCAGAAAACAAAATAACCATTGTTCTAGCTGGTGGATCTTGCTAACCTCTCCGTTGTTGCATTGCATTGCATTCACCAGGGAGCGTGCTCAAATGAACACATCATCAGAAAACTTACTTTGCGTAAAAGTTGGTACATGCATCTATCATCAGTATCTGCTCTATTTTCATCAGAAGAGCTTTCTCCAAAGAGAAAATGGGAGTTGTTAAATTCACAAAAAGTTGTTAATTAGAAACTTTTTGTAAAACATTAAAAACAGTTTTTTTTATTCACATGTTAGTTTTATGATATATTTCTAGAGAACTTGTGGGTTGAAATGAACATACATGTATGTTATCAAATACCAGTGTTGTGTATGTTCCTTCATTTTAACCCTTCTATGACTACAAGGGTCAAAATTAGTAAAAATGTGGATATGTATTTGCCAAGGTATATCTAGTGCACACTGTCAAGTGAACACTGTCAAACCTTACGTGTAGTAGGTAAATTTATACAGGTCAAAATGAGTTGACCGTTTTTGACTGGTGAAAACATTGTCTTGTATTGTTGAGGGTGGTTACAGTGACAGTAAAAACCAGTCAAAAATTCCCCTGTGTGCACATTTGGGTCAACAGTCAAAACAGGCAGTTGACTGGTTTTGACCTCTATAGCTACTTACCAGTAAAATTCAGCTATAGTAGGAGGGTTAATGTACATACAGTCACACACTGTATTGTATGATAATATTCGTTACTTCTTTTGTGTTGTTTCCTTGTCACAGCACGTGATCACCAATGAACATGTCTTGGCCATGGTCCGTAATACGATGGAAGATGACACGCCAGAGGATAAATCAAATCCATCCAGTCCGCCATCTCATCATTCTGTTGTATTTGTAAGTAGTCTTCCTGTGGATATCTTACTATCCGCTCTGTGCACATCGTAGCCCTCTAGCGGTGAAGTCGCGCCCATTGTCTTGATGATAGCCACTTTGGCAACAAGTGAGCGTTGTGCGTACACTTTATGCGTATACGTATGTTGTGGTACTACAGGCGCGTGTGCATCGCTAGCAAATGAGCGTTGGCGCATACGCACATCAACTGTCAAATACGCAAAACACAATGCACTATCGCTGCCCTATCGATCAACAGTGTTCTAACGAAATGTGCCCTTAACAGCTCATGCACTGTGTGAATAGACCATGTCACAAGATTACATACGACATATCCTTTAGCGCACCAGGGGGATTTCACTGCAGGCACAGTGTGTATGATTTTCAATCAAATTTTTCATATTTGATTTCATATTGTAAAAAAATTTCAGTGACTAAGATATGACATATAGTGTCTTACTTTACATAACCCAAACAAAAATTTGATTGACATCTCCTCAAAATATGAGATTTGATGGTGTCTGCCATATACAGTGCGTATAAAAAAAAAGGTAATCCGAATTCAGGGCGTTAATATGCCAAGGTTATTTAGTTTGACAATTTACATGTAGTGTACCAAAGAAGAGGAACTCCTCAGCTTTCCATCGATACCTGTATCGATCCATTGCTGTCACACATGGCCGAGTACATTGTTATTGAAAATGGCAAATTCAAATTGCATTTTTGCAAGTTTGGGTAATCAGTTCAAGGCAGTCTGAAATGGACGCATCACTTGACTGCCTAGATGATTATGTAAGATTTTTAAGCTGGTGCGGTAATCGTCTGTTACGACATCCTTTTCTTCAAGTTGGGTATTTAAGATGGGCCTGGGTTTAGGGACAGGTAGTTGGAAAGATGGTACAACTAACGACTGAACAGCGAGTTTTCGTGATTACAACATTTCACCAAACTCACAGTTTGCAGCAAACTCGCGATGCTTTCAGGGAACGTTTCCCAGAACAGGAGCCCCCAGCAGCCAAAACCATCTGGGCGAATGTTAGAAAATATCAAGAGTATGGCACTAGCCTCAACCGCAACAAGGGGAATTCTGGCAGGAGGCGCACCGGGCGATCAGAAGGGAACATTGCAGCAGTAAGGCAGCAACTTTTGGAGCATCCTAGGGACACCAGCGCAAGGCGAAATGGGCTGAGATTGCCTTGGCGACATTCAACAGAATCACGAGATTGGACCTCCACCAGCATCCATATCGATTCACATCCGACATCAACTACGCCAGGAGATTTTGCTAGAAGGCTGGCGTTTGCCAGATGGTTGATAGCCCGTGCCGAGAGAGATGTCAATTTTCTGCGGAATCTCGTAATCGGCGAAGCTGCTTTCTCCATGAACGGCAAGGTCAATACGCATAATGTTCTTGAATATGCACCAGCAAGACACCCCCAGAATTCAATGTTGAGGTTAACATGAGTCGACAAAAGTGGACTGTTTGGTTGGGACTTTGTGGAAGCGGTCAGCTGATCGGACCGTTTTCTTTCAAAGGAATGTCAATGGTAACATGTATCTGCAGATGCTCAATGATAACGTTTTACCGCAGCTGCAGGAACACTTTGAGCGACAGGTTCGTGGGGTCTTCAGACAACTCTGGTGGGCCCAAGATGGCGCCCCAGCACATCGCCTTATCGCTGTCCGAGATCGTCTGAGGGAACTCTTTGGCGAACGAGTCATCGCCGTCAACCTTGAGGTGGAATGGCCACCAAGATCACCTGACCTCACACCATGTGACTATTTCCTTTGGGGACATTTGAAGAACAAGGTGTTTGCAACTCCTCCCCGTGATCTTGATGAATTGCAGGGCCGTATTCGAAATGAAGTGGATGCTTTACGCAATAATCCGGCTATGGTGAGACGAGCAGTGCAGGACATGCTCCGTCGCTGTCAGCTTTGTGTCGAAAGGAGGTGGACATGTTGAAGGTGTGGGTGCATAAAAGGGCAATGTTAGAAGAGATTCTTCTTGAATAATGTCCAGTCATTCCTAAAGAAAATCTGGTTTATCATACTGACTTTCACTAATTATCCTGCCTTGCACTGATTACCCAAACTTGCAAAAATGCGATTTGAATTTGTCATTTTCAATAACAATGTACTCGGTCATGTGTGACAGCAATGGGTCAATAAAGGTATCAATGGAAAGCTGAGGAGTTCCTCTTCTTTGGTACACTACATGTAAATTGTCAAACTAAATAACCTTGGCATATTAACCCCCTGAATTCGGATTACCTTTTTTTTGATACGCACTGTATACTACTAAGCCCGAAGATCTGACATCACGCTTCGAGGCACTTGAAAGACCCCAGATACCATCCTCTCAGTTTCATGGGGATTTGACCTTGTATGGTAGCTAGGTGAATTACCTTCAAAGTGTGACTCACAGCGTATCCAATAAAATCTCTTGGATGGTACGTCCGGAGCCTGTCTGTCTCCTTTGTGGAGTGTCGTGGCCGAGCGGTCTAGCGTACCGGACTCAAGTTCTGGTGTTAGCAGCAGAATGTGGGTTCGAATCCCGGCCGTGACAATTGTGTCCTTGAGGCAAGACACTTAACCATAATTGCTTATAGGGGCAGAGGCAGTTTAACAACTGCCTTGTTCTGGACTAGTTACCCCTCCCAGTCCTATTCGCACTGTGAAGAGGCTGGTTATTAACTTGTCTTGTTTCGGTGCGAGGGGCTGGTTTCTTCAGTGTGGAGTCGTTGTAACAACTCAATGACTTAGTAGCCCCCACCTTGGAGTGGCCATCGGCCTTGTGTGGGGCGATTTGCATAAAAAAAATATTTAAAAAAAATAAAAAAATAGGGTAAAGACTGCTGTACAATTTGTGCCTGTCACCGTTCGACCTTGGGGTCTATTTTGTTTAAACCAGTGATGTCATGATGTGTCACATCATCTATAGACATTGTCTATGTATTTGCTTCTTGGAGCAAGCTACATACTCGGATAACACTGGAGTGCCATGGCCGAGCGGTTTAGTGCATCAGATTTATGTTCTGATGGCTGAGTCGTCAGAATGTGGGTTCGAATCCTAACCGCGACTGTGGTACTTGTGTCCTTGAGCAACACACTTTACCGTAATTGCTTCTCTCCACCCAGGGGTAAATGGGTACCTGTGAGGGCAGAGATAGTTGTTGTGTTTGATTAGCCCTATATGCGCCGAAATGGCAGCAATTGAGCTGTATACTCCCCAGGGAGCTGAGATGGTTTCAGGAATGATTAATGTGCCTGATGAGCAGGGGTCATAATGTAATGCGTCTTGAGCACCAGTTTGGTGGATACGTGCGCCATATAAGTCCACATTATTATTATTATTATTATTATTAAACTCTTCAATAGTCTTTTATCATGGTGCTGTCATCTTGTTTTTCTTCCATTCAAAGCAGTGTAACCAAACCGAGGCTGGAAGGAAAAATAGTCTGGTCTCTTTTTTTATGTTATGAGAATGAGTACTATTGTCAGTGGGTATACAGGGAGTATGACATAGATGGCTGCAGTGTGATAAAGGTCTGTATTTCTTCTTTCCGCAGGAACCCAAGATGACAAGAGCAAAGCTGAAAGAAGTCTCTGAAAAGTCAGGAAATGTAAGTGAATTTCTTTTCTTATAAATCTGACTGCTTCTTTTCTGAACTACATGCAGCACAAAGTGGTCAAACTGGATCATCTAAAAAATGTATACGCATATTCCATTCATTTATCCTTAATTTTTATTTGTAGGTACCCTTTGTGTGGCCTGTTTCTCCCATTAAGAAATCAAAGAAAGTTCCACAGTTCACCGACCTCAGCTTCTCCGACTCGGACGATGATGATGATGAGGATTATAAACCAAGCCAAGAAGATTTGGTAATGGCTCAAATTATTCATATTTTATAGATTTGGTAATGACTTAAATCACTCATATTCTATAGACTTGGTAATGACTTAAATCACTCATATTCTATAGATTTGGTAATGACTTAAATCACTCAAATTCTATATAGATTTGAATGAATTAAATCACTCATATTCTATAGACTTGGTAATGACTTAAATCACTCATATTCTATAGACTTGGTAATGACTTAAATCACTCATATTCTATAGACTTGGTAATGACTTAAATCACTCATATTCTATAGACTTGGTAATGACTTAAATCACTCATATTCTATATAGATTTGAATGAATTAAATCACTCATATTCTATAGACTTGGTAATGACTTAAATCACTCAAATTCTACAGATTTGGTAGTGACTTAAATCACTCAAATTCTATAGATTTGGTAATGACTTAAATCACTCATATTCTATAGATTTGGTAATGACTTAAATCACTCAAATTCTATATAGATTTGAATGAATTAAATCACTCATATTCTATAGACTTGGTAATGACTTAAATCACTCAAATTCTATAGATTTGGTAGTGACTTAAATCACTCAAATTCTATAGATTTGGTAATGACTTAAATCACTCATATTCTATAGATTTGGTAATGACTTAAATCACTCAAATTCTATATAGATTTGAATGAATTATCTAATTTGCATAATGAAACTGGTACCCAGTAGCAAGGGTTTACTTAAGGCATTTGTCAGACACGGCTTAGTGACCAGTACTAGTCACTTTGTGACCTTTAACACCTCTTACTCTCAAGCAGGCACGTAGCCACGGGGGGCACGGGGGGGCACGTGCCCCCCAAAAAAAATTTCAGAGTTTCAAAAATTCAAAGGGGTGGGCCATCCCCCCCCCCCCATACCAACAAATAATTGTGCGAAAAATTCTGGCTCACAAGAGCATGCACGGAATGTGCCCCCCAAAAATTCCAACTCTGGCTACATGCCTGCTCTCAAGGACATTTCAATGTCCACCAAATTGCCACACTGTTTAAAAAAACTACCTGGTTTTGACTGCTAGAACAATTTTGCCTCTCGGGGTATGTTTTATCTAGCTGACAGGGGCCAATTTCACAGAGCTGCTAAGCAGAGAATTATGCTAAGCAAATATTTCTGCTTAGCAATATAAAACAGACTACCAGCCAAAACGCATACATTTTGTATGAAAGTTTGGCTGGTAACCAAAGAAATCCGCTAAGCACATTGTTCTGTTAAGCAATATAAAACAGACTACCAGCCAAAACGCATACATTTTGTATGAAAGTTTGGCTGGTAACCAAAGAAATCCGCTAAGCACATTGTTCTGTTAAGCAATATAAAACAGACTACCAGCCAAAACGCATACATTTTGTATGAAAGTTTGGCTGGTAACCAAAGAAATCCGCTAAGCACATTGTTCTGTTAAGCAATGTTTCCTGCTTATTAGCAGCTCTGTGAAATTGGCCCCAGGTTTTGACCTGTAACTTGACTGTTTTGACCTTCCTATTGCTTAAGGCATGCCATGGGCTGGATGCCATGGGCTGGATGCCATGGGCTGGTGCAGGAAATTTTGACTCGATTTGACCTTTGAGGCAACGTAAGGGTTCTTAAATGGACTAAACAGCTAGGCACATGGTTTATCCAACTTGATTAATCTATCGTTTCAAAATGTTGTTGATATCCAAATTGTCACCATTGTGATAAGTCAGACAACAATTTAAATATCATGTTTTATTTCATGTTTTTCCTATATGGAAAGTCGAGGAATTAACTTAAAGGGACAATATCGTCACGATCAACAGGGCATGGAATCGGAGTGCTAGTTTTAGATTAACTCAGTGACTGAAAATAATACCCCACATGATAAAGTTATATTACCGTTGCTGCTGCATATAAAATGAGCCAGTATTTTTCAGTCACCGTGTTCATCTTAAAGTAGGACATCAATTCCATGCCCTGTTGAAAGTCTGTTCTGATTGTGATGACACAGTCCCTTTAAACAGAAATTTCTGTAATGCTTAAAATAGTTCCAATTGTTTCTATAAATAATTTTTTTTTGCCATGACAATCTTTAATGTAAGAAGGATCTGTAATTTCTTTCACAAGAACATCTTTTAATTCTTTTCCAGAGTCCGGCATTCTCCTGAGGACGATCAGAGCATACTGATCGAAACGTCGAGTTGTACCCCCAGTTCTTTTCAGAACTAATTACTACTCAATTGAGATTCCACATGGTGTCACCGCAATTAGTCTTACTTATCATCCTCACCATGCAAAGCTACAAGTTTTACCTATCTTTTAATTCAGTTCATCATTTCTTCTTTCAACAGCAAAAAGACGAGAGTGATTACGAAAGCCTTAAATCCTTTGGGTCTCCCTGCCCAAGTACCCCCCGCTCCAGCTGTAACACCTCATTTCTTGAAGACCTAGAGGAAGGAGAAGCAGAAGAAAAAGAGCTTGCACCCTCGGGTAGCCCTCCTCGCACCCCCTCGGTGCCTGCCTCACCCGCCAAGGGGGGACATCTCAGGGTGGTGCAAACACCGATGGGACCTCCGCCCCCCCGGATGCGGTGTGATAAGCTCAAAGATGATGCTAAGTTTCTGAAACAACTGGATGAGGTCAATATGCAGCCTGAAAAATCAGAGGTATCATATTCATGTGCTGTTTAATTGGTTGTGTAAATTTTTTAAAGGGAAGGTACAGCATTGGTAATGTTGATAAAACTACTTCTATGAGTATGCTTACTCTCTTTGAATCAAGATATACATTGAAGGGAAGGTACCACATTGGTAATGTTGGCAAAACTGCTTCTATGAGTATGCTTACTCTCTTTGAATCAAGATATACATTAAACAACCAATCTGTGTGAAATTTACGTTTAAAGGTAAGTTATAGAATTGGTAATTCCAGTATAACCAAATTGTCACATTTTCATGTTAAATTATTTTAGTGTAAAGCTGATGGCCGAATAAATCTTACGTGGAAATAAATTCATTTTGGCACTTTTTACTATAAGAATGAGACTCTGACAACTGTTTTTTGAAATATCTCATTTTAAAGTATTTTTACTCCTTTCTAATAGGAAATTTATCAAGGTTCCAATGAAAACAATCGGTGAAACACTACCGATACATTGTTAACTCTGTACATACTTAATTTTGATATGCTAAATAATGTTTTATACACATTTCTTCAATTTGTGTTTTTTGCAGGATAGGATTGCCCATCGTACCAGATCTAAGTTCCCCATCGACACCCCCTTGGAGGAGATTGAGGCATCGTTCGTTGCTCCTGACATCACAGCAGACATGTTTGATACGTGGGATAATTGTGAAGATGATGATGAATGGGTCAGGTGGCTAGCCGGTCTTCATAAGACATCTGGTGAGTATTCCATTTTAGTTGAACGGGTAGACATAGACTACTTATACGCGTGTTGCGTCTCAATCTAGCTGGTAACCACCCTTCACTTTGACCTGTACGTTTCCGTGTAATTCTGTAATTGAACAATCCGTGTAGTTGCATTATTAATTTGAACCAGGAGTCTGTTACCTACCTGGAAGTGTGCCACTCGTATACTAATCTAGTCCATGGCACAGTACTCCAAGAACAATGAATTTCTCTCATTTGTGACGTTTTGTTCCACAAACTGACTCGCAAGGTCTCAAAAAGAAGCAGTGCGACAGATCTACACTGAGCCAAAAAAGAAACTTATAAAATTTTAACAGATCACCAAATAAAATTCTGTGCATGAAAATGTACCAAATTTGGATACAATATTACTGCAATGTATTGCTTCAAATGGCAGTCAATAACCAATTGTTTGCTTCAATGACACAAGAGAAATGTGCACTGACCCAAAGGACTTGCTGTTCCACATGTCACATTATTCAGCTGCAGCCCTGTACACACATGCATGTTAGCCTTGGCATATCTGTTTCATTAGCAATACTCAGAAGGACTAGAGCAACCCTGTATGAAGACTTGCAATCATGCAGGTAAGGGGTGCAAATCCCTTTACAAATTCTTTTGTTTCATTCATTGACATGCATGTGTGTACAGGGCTGCAGCTGAATAATGTGACATGTGGAACAGCAAGTCCTTTGGGTCAGTGCACATTTATCTTGTGTCATTGAAGCAAACAATTGGTTATTGACTGCCATTTGAAGCAATACATTGCAGTAATATTGTATCCAAATTTGGTACATTTTCATGCACAGAATTTTATTTGGTGATCTGTTAAAATTTTATAAGTTTCTTTTTTGGCTCAGTGTATATCTCGTGCATGCACCTTAGCATTTATCGAACGCGTCCATTGTTCACCATACAGATGGTTTGCCTGCGTCTGCGTCCAGTTTAGGATTGCGTCTAGTTTAGGATTGCGTCTAGTTCTCTAGGATTGCGTCTAGTTCTCTAGGAACTAGCTTCGCTTGGCAATGCCTATCCTATGATGCCACACGGCAGGCCGGGCAGGGGGAGCAAAACCCGTAGTTATAACCAAGCTTGTTGTGCGTACGTGCATTTGGAGTACAATGCCGTGGTGTGGATTACATCAGGCTGGCACACTTCATGTAGGTAATAGACTTCTGGTTGAACACAAACTATTCAAGAACAGCATGGCTAATTGTTGCTTGGTATGGTTTAAACATTGCTAGACAATATCTGGTAAACTGACAATTCTGTTGTCAGTTTTTGTATTTTGATCATTAGCTAGATCAGCAAATCAGTTTGTGTGTGCGCGCCAAGGCTATTTCAATTCAATTACACATTTATTTCCATGCAATTATAGCATTAAATACAGGTAATACAGAATAGGGGATTAAATCATCATTAACCATCCTACAATCAGTGCAATTCAGGCCACTCCAAGCCATTAGCTGTTGCCAGTGGCCTCCTATGGTTACCCTTCTGTGCACTGTCACACCACTGAGATTGCAGTGTAAGGTGGTCTCCCATTGATACATTGCAGACCATACTAATATGTTCAAACATTTACAGTGGCCTTGGGTGGCACACAGTTGATTTTATAAGATTACTTGGAAAGGACAGCAGGCTTGTACATGTATGTACTGAAAGTTGCTCAAGAGCAGAATTTGGTGGATCGGAGTGGCCTCCATGTGTAGGAGAGTTAAAGAGTTGGTGTAATGGGTAACATACCAATGCCTAAACGTTATCTCTTTACAGACCCGGAGGTTAGCGATACTGCTGAGGATGACCAGAATGATCCGGAATATAACTTCTTGGCCGAGGAGGAGGCAGTGGATGAAGAGGACTTCAGGAATGATAAGACCGTTCAGATAAGCAGTAAGTCTTTGACAGTATTCCGCTAAGTCCAGATGCTACAGTGATCTCAAGGTTGACTTCAAGGGACAATATCATCACGAACAGAGCAGACTTTCAACAGGGCATGGAATTGGTGTTCTAGTTTAAGCTAAACACAGTGACTAAACATTAATTGGTCATTTATACTGCTCAGTAACGGTAATATGACCTTATTATGTTGTGTATTATATTCAGTCACTGAGTTAATCTAAAACTAGCACTCTAATTCCATGTCTTATTGATCGTGATGATATTGTCAATATTGTCCCTTTAAAAACTAATTGTTTCAGTACTATGATATTTACGATATGACGACTGAGCCACAGGGAATAACTTATTCGTAGTGAGATATGTCTGTAGCTGGTTACTGACAACTTTTTCAGGAAGCTTTGAAATGAACTGAAGATTGCTAATAGGCCTAAAATTTTTACTTGTAGAAGGGAAAACAGATGCTTTAAAATAACCTATTTCTCAAAATAATCATGAGAAGCATGGTTTTATAGTCAACGTGTACCAATATGAATTTATTTCGGGTCCCGTCATAAAATCTTTTTTTGCCCTGTTTTACTGTAAAACCAAGCATCTGAAAAATCAGAAATGACTGGTATAACACAGGCAATACAGCTTTAACTTGTCTTATAAGATTATGAGATACCATTGGAAAGGTCTGTTTCTGCTCAATCCAGTGATACCAATAATTTGAATTTGACTTTTTTTTTTAATCCAATTTGTGGTGCCAGGGTCCAATTTCATTGAGCTGGTAAGCAGAAAAAAATTGCTTACAAGAAATATTTGCTTAGCAGATTTTGTTGGTTACCAGCCAAACTTCTGCACAAAATGTATGCATTTTGGCTGGTAGTCTGTTTTATATTGCTTAGCGAAAATATTTGCTTAGCAAAATTCTCTGCTTAGTAGCTCTATGAAATTGGGCCCAGGACACACGTATTCAAGGGCCGTTTTTTTTTTAACTTGACAATATACCTCACTTATAAGTGAAGGTCAAAGTGCAGTTAATTGGGTCACAGGTCAAAGCTAACCCATAATGAGGCCTAACTGGCAAAATCAAACACAATGGAGATTTGTTATTGTGTATTATTCCTTATATGTAATTGAACAAATTTAATAAGGTACAGCTTGTCCAGACAGATTTTTCATGTTCATGTGTTTTTGTTACGTTCACAGAGAAAGAACTTAATGAACTCTTGGATGAACTGATCGATGCTGTAAGTAATTTTCTCCTCTCTTTAAGCCTGCCTTTTTTAGGGATTTTACACATGTTGTTTCAATGTGCTTGTATGTATTTCCCCAGGCCATGATCTGCACCCTTACAGGTACCCAATTATATTCCTTAGTGGAGAGAAGCAACTACGGTGAACTGGTAAAGTGGCTTTCTCAAGGACAAAAGTGTCAGGACATTCCTAACTAGGACTCTTACCTAAGAATCGGCCTTCAACACTGATGCACCTAACCACTGGACGATAGCTCTTTGCTGCTGTGCTCTAGTTATTAGGATATATCTGCTCTATAAAAACCATTAAATAATCATTATTGCTATAGCTATAGATTAAGTGATATTGCTTTATCCGATGCAGTATGAAAACGAGGACTGGGCGGCAGACTTTGATATGCAGCATTTCGACAAGCCCCAACAGCTGACCCTGTCTGACATGATAGCCCAACGTCAGATAATCTCCCCTAAAGATACCAAAGTCATGAAGGTCATGCCACAGCAACAGCAGCAGCAACAGCAGCAAGTCTTGATGTTCACCGACAATGAGAGAATGCAGCTGCAGCAGCAGATGCAGCAGGTAAGGGTATCAGTGCAGGGTACGAGTGCAGGGTACGAGTGCAGGGTACGAGTGCAGGGTACGAGTGCAGGGTACGAGTGCAAGGTACAAGTGGAGGGTACCAGTGCAGGGTACGAGTGCAGGGTACGAGTGCAGGGTACAAGTGGAGGGTACCGGTGCAAGGTACCGGTGCAAGGTACCAGTGCAGGGTACCAGTGCAGGGTACCAGTGCAGGGTACCAGTGCAGGGTACCAGTGCAGGGTACCAGTGCAGCGTACCAGTGCAGGGTACCAGTGCAGGGTACCGGTAAGCACACCAATCTCCAAACCCATTAGAAACATGGTTACTGTTTCAGTGAGTACGCTCTGAGCGGCTTCAGGAGAAACCTCAACCTTAATGTCCTTTATGTCTTTCCAGCATGTGCAATTACTTTGCCAACTCAACGTTCTCTGCAGAGGTAACAAGTCATTGGAGCCACACATGAACCAAGCCAAGCAGTTCCTGGTCAGTATGACATCATTACAGCCATTCACATTCACTCATTTAGACAACTATCATTGGTACGGTAGATACAGGGAGAGGCTAGGGGTGCTTTAACACTTTATTACTTGTAAACATTACAATAATAGTTAAAATATTTAATAATAATAATAATACTAATAATAATGGAGGCATTTTTAAAGCGCTCTTACATGAAGTATCACAGCGCATTATATTATTACCCCTGCTCATCAGGCTCATAAATCATTCCTGAAACCATCTCAGCTCCCTGGGGAGTATACAGCTCAATTGCTGCCATTACAGCGTATCTGGGCTAATCAAACACAACAACCAACTCTGCCCTCACAGGTACTCCTGGGTAGAGAGAAGCAATTATGGTAAAGTGTCTTGCTCGAGGACACAAGCACCACGGTCGCGGTTGGGATTTGAACCCACATTCTGATGACTCAGCCATCAGAACATAAATCCGATGCACTAAACCGCTCGGCCATGGTACTCCATCAATCAAATATCCGGGAAACATGTCAATATATGTGATTTACAGATTGATGGAATTCTTGCATTGGGTGATAAAGCCCCAGTCACACATTCACGATTTTTGCTCCGAATTCCCACGAATAGCGCCGATCCTATACTGCCACGGTTGCTCCCGATTATTAGCAAAAATCAGCATGAATCGGCTTCACTTGCGATCCCCTCACGAGTACTCATGACTGTTGTAATTCAATGCTAAGAATGCACTACGTTATCCAAGCCGATTTATCCCGAATGCCCAATGAATTAACACGAGTGTAGTACGACTTCTCTCGACAGCATAACGGTTTATCCCGAATGCATCACGAATTACCATGACTACAGCACAACAGTGTTACGGTTTACCCCAACGTCCGCAAGACTGCAAACCGTGGGGGAGTCGTACGTATCTCGTAGTGCTGTCGAAGTAGTTCTTGGTGGTTCTTGAAACAACCATATTTGCCAGGTGGCACGATTACCCCAAGAATATCCCCGAGTATCCCGACCTTGTCTACGGTACCCGTACGGCTATTCACGATCCCCTCACGACTGGTGTAAGAATGCCTCAAGAATTCAAAAAATCGTGGGTGAGTCACGATGGTTTTGAACATGTCCAAAACTATCGGGAGGCTATCAAGATGTTCCAAGAACACTCAAGATTACTCAAAAATGACCACGTTGCCAGTAGGGTCTCACCACGGATATACTACGGATATCCCCGATTTTCCAACTCGTGGGAATTCGGGGCAAAAATTGTGAATGTGTGACTGGGGCTTAAACAGTTGATTTGATTTACAATTAGAATATACCGTTCGAATCCCGCCCGAGTCACCTGTGTGGAATTTTTTCACAGACACTCAGAAAGCACTGAGTATACAGTGTTTCATGCATATGTCGGTGTATTAAGGGCAAAATCAAATGTCTATGATGTCATCCAATAATAAAATACAGTTTTTTTTTAAATCAAATTTAAGTGGAGCATTCCATTGCTGTCTTTCAAAATTTGTCTAACATAAAAATTTGTCCAACATAAAAAATGAAACATCTACATTGACAAAGTAAAACATGTAAGATAAAAATTGGCATGGCCACAAATAAATTATTATAAGATAAACATTTACCTGGCAGCCCATGGGCTATTAAATTACATCAAAATTTACATACAAACTTAAAAATACATTTAAAAAATGCTCCTCATTGAGTATTATGGTCTTGACCCCACATGGACTAAATCGTTTTCCTTGGCAGAATGAATTGGACATGCTAGCTGGACAGAGTGAAAGTACACTAGGAGTGCCCTTTGTAGGGACCGGTATACAATTGTCTCTCATTCCTCATTCAGCATTCAGAGCCTGCAATCTCGCCGGTGCCCTGCAGATATGTAACGAAGAATTCTCAGTCACTGAAAAAGGTGAGATGAATCGTACACTGCTATGACGTGCTCATAATTCACTGAAAAAAAATTAAAGATCAATTAGAATTATTCTTGATTTAGATCCTGGGTAAATTTCTGATAGTTTTGATAGTTCAATTCTGATTTTTTGAATTTGGGTAAAACTGACTCCAACCCAGAATCGCCAAGTCTGTTACTTAGTAGCCAGATAGTTAGCAGCCAGATGAAATTTACCTTAAAAAATATATATCGCATGTGTTTGGGCCGATTTGACGGTAAAAAATAGATTTAAATGTTGAGATGCATTTTTTCGGGCGGTTAGCCCCTTGCGTACGGTATTATTTTCACAGAGAGTGAAGGTGGTTGCGGCCCACCACGGAACATCTGTGGGGCCGTGGAGTGCCTGGTCAAACCCGGCCATGGCAATGTGCACAACTCTGCTGTTCAGCCAAGCGTATAAACTGAACAATAAGCGGGCAAGCTAAGCCAGGCATACCCTATTCATTGTACTTAAAGTCCCCACATAGCGTAATTGAAAGGCTGGTGTTCAGAAATCTCATGAAAAGGCTGTATTCAGAATGCTCTCGAAAGCCCAATCTATTATATAATACTCCATTTCAAGAACAATATGGTTCACCAAACTATCAGCCTTCTTGAAGATTTCTATTCAAGGCGAATTCTCAGCAAATGCAGCTGGAAAATCAATTAATTCACCGGCCGCGACTATAGCCGTCAACCGTACGCAAGGGGTTAAGGATGTTATAAGCTTTCATTTGAGATGTTAAATGAAAAGTCCATCAAGAATTAGTACCAGTAAATTAAAAATTCAAATAAATAAAATGCTAGGTCACTGTTTTAATCCTCAGCTTGCACAAGGGCATGTGCAGTCTATCGCTTTTATACAGTTTCCGACATCTGAAGTTTTTTTTGTTCCTATAAGAATGATTATTATCTTTCAAAATTTGTTCGCTTTTTAAATTCTATTTTTTGGGTTCTCTTGAGCCAAACACAGGCGATATATCTTTGAAGAATATTCAAATCTAACCTTGTCCGACAATGTGTCCCTCTGTAGAACTAGCATTGATGAATGCAAACGAGGCGTGGAAATCAACCACAAACGACATGAACAGGCCGAGATTACAAATTACCCGCAGTCCACCACCAGAGGGCGCCCAGAAGCTTATTGCTCACAGTAAGGTATTCATGTACGCTGAGCTACTACCAGTGTACAGCCTGACGGATAAACCATTGCACAAAATCATCTTTGAGAAAGCTGAAGACAAGTAAGGAGTGAAGATTTTTTTGTCTGTCTTGTGCATTTTTGTTGTTGTCCCAAGAAAAATGATTAACCCTAAACCCCCTAGGTATTCTGGTTAGAAACTTCCTGAATCCTCCAAAATCCATCAGCGCACTTTTGGAAACATGCCCTTATCTTCAAAATGCAGCATGCATTTTTGTTGATCTTTCATATTCAGCACTTATGGCCTGTACTTCTTGCCAGGTCGTAATTTTGCTCCATTTGTTTCCAACAATCCTGAATTTTTCCAAAAAAAGTGCCCCTTGGAGGATTTTGATGGATTTGGGGTGGTTAGGATTAATGTCTACAAAGATAACATACAGTGTTCCCTAAAAGATATGGACTCCTAGCTTTATAGACTTTTTTAAATACCCCAGCATGCACCTGCAATGTATTTTGCCTAATACATGCTGGTCTAGCTAATGCTCAAAATACTGCAAAACTGACTTTACCTGTTATTGAGTTCTTTCGTGTACACCATGTATTAATCTCTTCTTGGAAGAAGTGGTGGCTCTGAGAAGAGCCGGTTGGTTTGTTGTCAATGTTTGTCCATTACCCTCTAGCTATGGAAGGAAATACTGGACATTGGAGATGATGTTATTGAGTTCTTTCAGGTACACCATGTATTAATCTCTTCTTGGAAGAAGTGATGGCTCTGAGAAGAGCCGGTTGGTTTGTTGTCAATGTTTGTCCATTACCCTCTATGGAAGGAAATACTGGACATTAGAGATGATGTTATTGAGTTCATTCGTGTACACCATGTAATAATCTCTTCTTTGAAGAAGAGCCGGTTGGTTTGTTCTCAACGTTTTGACTAACCTGCTCTAGCCATCGTCAAGAGACCTTGCCTACCTAGATATTTTCTTCAACAATGGAAATTTTTGTGTTCATTGTGTTCATTGAACATTTAAAAAAAAAAAAAAATTAATTTTTTTATTTAGAGGAAATAGCTGTAAAACAATAATTACAAGATAATTTTTAACCAAACTGTTTTGAATGTAAAATTCCTCACAAATCCACAACAGATGTGCACCACCAAACATGATCTTTCAACAAAAAAAAAAAAAAATCTTGGATTGTTCATCCAGAAAAAGTGCAGGAACATTGATTTTATTTCTTGCAAATATTAAATTTGAACAACATTTTTTAATATTTTTTTTTTTTTAGTTTGATTGTTCTGGGGTTGATGCAGTTCCCAGTAACCAAGGATCGTCAGGCACAGTACAGAATGATATGTCAGAACATGCTACCCATCAAGACATTCCGCCAAGTCATGGTCCATGTTAAGAACATGTGCTGTAAACGGAACACAAATAATATCATTAGGGTGAGTGAATCAGCTCCGTAGACACCTGTCAAGCAATTTATTAACCATTCAACAGCTGCCAATCATAATCCCTCATTGACCATTCATACACCTTTTAACCTTGGGATAAAATAATGGTAGAACAAGACCACAAAATAAACAACAGGCTCCTTTCCCACAATTTACGTTATTATTATCCTATAAGGTACATGTATAATATAATGTATATCATATATTTTCTGTGTGTTGGAAAAAATAAAAGTAAATGAATGAAATGAATGAATGAATTTAAAAAAATTTCTTTAAATGCATCCATACTTAATTAAAATCGAGATGCATGTATAAAAACCAACCTGTTCTTGTGTCTTTAAGAAAATAGTGAAAAATGCGCTCAGATGACAGAAATCCTTTTTTAAAATTGATTTCACCAATTTTACTAAAACAACAGCACCTGAGACAGAAATATTTCAAGGGATGGTTTAATGTAAAACCGTGATTATTTATGTTTGTCGACACGGTGAACAGTGTCTTAACCCTCCTATGCCCAGGCTGAAATTTGGCCCAGTAAGCACCGCACCCACAGACAGTCACTTGAGTATTTTTGGTTGCATTGCCAATTGTTCACACATGTGTATTTTTGTGCTGGAGGTAGTGGCAAAGTCAAACACACTTGTGTATGTCCTACATAAGTTATATGCAGAGTCACACAGAGCTGTGTATGTACTGCATAAGTTAGCAGCAGACTCATATACAGTTGAGTGGTTTTGGTTTGACCTCCTACCACAGCCACATGTCCTTGCATTTATTTGAGTGCACTGCACAAAGTCAATGGGTTGGGAGTTACATACAAATTTTGAGTGTCTTTGATTGTTAAACCTATAGGAGGGTTAAAGGTAAAATTCCCCATTGGGTCATATCAGTGCTACAATTAAACAGGCCTGGGCTCGATTTCACAAAGCACTAAGATTCATCTTAAGATGAGCTGTTAGTATTACCACAGTGATTTGTATTGTGACATCACACTTTGCTAAGCAATTAAGATTGATACACAGTTAAGATCAATCTTAGCTCTTTGTGAAATCGGCCCCTGGAATTTCATTCTTGTAGCGGCAAGGCCACATTTTCCTGTTGTAAAGGGCACTGCTATTAGAATATAAGAATGTCTATGGGAACACGTTTAAGGGACACCAACGCCAACACCAGGGCAATGGAGGTCATGGTCTCTGTGGACTCCTTGATATTCCAGGCCTGTGGCTAATTTCATCAAGCAATTGAGACGACCATATAATAGTCTGCAACCCTGCTACACATGGAGGCCACTCCCAACCACTAAATACATAATATGTTATACATATATCATTTGTGTATATAAGCCACACTTACCCTTTTAAGTAATCTTTTATGTAAAACTCCGAGGCCAATTACATACATGCATACGAAAACACTTGTATACCACTGTAGACCAGCTTGTTCAGTGGTGTCCTATATGTCTGTGTACAGTACTTAGATGCTGGGTGTACTGCTTACAAACACACTTGTATACCACTGTAGACCACCTTGTTCAGTGGTGTCCTATATGTCTGTGCACAGTACTTCTGTAGTAAGCCACCACCAACCACTGAGACTGGAACATAATAGTATGCCCTGCAATACATCAATCACAAACCACTAAAACCAACAGACATATATGAGGTATTATGTTACTATGCAGTATAGCCATTAGGAGCCACTGCCTTCCATAGCAATGGCTTGGAGTGGCGTCAATGGTTTGTTAACAAATTTGCACTGATAGTAGGAGGGTTTTAATAAATGATATGTGCTTCTTGTTTAAGAATTGGCGCAAGCACGGTATCAAGCCCACCTTGACAGCCCCCTGTGCACCTGTTATTCCTGGTACGGAGCATTCACCTGTCGATCAGTATCAGCTGTATGATGGCAAACCAGAATGGATCATGGTATGTACAGCATGTGAATTCAATCACTCACTCTACTATCTACTTTGTGGCAGGATCCATCATTATCAACTAATTTTGGAAGACATTTAAAACCATGCAAACAAAATTAATATTAAGATATTTGCTTTCCATTCTTAACAGAAAAAAGCAACTTTCCATTGACATAAAAAAAAATGTTTTGAAAATTGCAGGTAAATTGCGAAAAAGACATTTAAAAAAATTTGTTTTTTGCATCTGTAAATATATCTTGGCTACCCTCCTGTTTATATGGTGTTGTATTCCTTTGCATTACAGAAGTATATGTATCAGTCGAGTTTCTGTTCAAGTAGTTCACCTGTTGATTCTCTTGGCCAACAGGTGTTACAGCTTCATCCAGAGAATAAGACCAGCACTGTTACTAGTAGCACTTCTGAGCCGACATTGTTCTCAACTGCAAAACAAATCCCAACTCCGAAACGGCCTATCCTTCCCAAAGAAAAAGTACATAAGCCACGTTCATTGTCTTTTTCCAAGCTGGAGCCGTCGTTGCCGAATCGCAGGCAGGAGGGTAACCTAAGAGTTCATACCATGCTCTCACAAGGTTGTCGCATTGCGCCGAAACCAGTCAAGGGGATGACACTGCAAACGAATTCTCCCAAACGATCGGTCTTGGTGATCCATCCTCAGCAAGGCATCATTAATGCTCTTTCAGGCACAACTATGCAGATTATCGCAACTTCTGGGGACTTCACACAGGTCTTAAGTCCACAGATTGGTCTTAACTCACCTTTGGTTTTAACAAATCCCACTGCTGCCACCAGAGGAAAGTCCCCCGATTTTCAGACTGTTACTTCGCTCTCTACCCCCAATAGCAGTCCCAAGGTGTCCCCATCTACTGTAAGTCCTAGTGGCATTTCAGCCCTGCAGAATTTCAAGGTACACCAGGCAGTAATGGATAATGATTCCCTTCTTAGCAAAGATGGCAAACTTCCAGATGAGGACAAAAGTAGCACAAACAGAACAAGCATAAGAGAACCCGCTGGCTTGCATAATCTCGAGACTGCTTCCAAGGAAATGTCAAAGCAGTTAATATCAAAGGCACACTCAATGTCCACTGTGAGCGAAACCTGTCCTGTTCATGGGAAATCCCAGAAGGAATCATCTTCCAACCAAAAAGGTCACAACCAGGATGTCAAGAAACAGCCAGTCTCTGACAAAAACAACTCATCAGGTTCCGCATCAGGTAGCAAGACCGCACCACCCCCATCTCAAACATCTTCGACTTCTACAGACACAATCCCAATCAGAACAAATGAAGTATCGGATAAGAAGGGCTCAACCACAGCTCAAGCAAACGTCCAGAAGGAATCACACAGACCCCCATCCAGGAGTAAGAGTGGAACCCCCGACTCCTTGCCCGATGAAGTGGAGGAAGATGAAGACAATCTTGGCGATGCAGCATCTCCAGTGGAAAACCTCATTACAACTAGGAACTCCAACAGCCAAGACTTTGGGGATGTTGCAGACATGCCAGATACCCACCACAGTGTGGGAGCAGGGGAGGGGGAGGGCGACACTGAGGAGACAGCGGAGGAATTAGAGAAAGCATCACTGACTACAAAGATGGCCGCCAAGCGCATGAAGAGCAAGCTACGAAAAGATCTGGAATCAACAGTGGTGCTTCTGGATTCTAACATTGTGTCCAAAGACCCAAAGGTCAGTAACTGCAATTTGTAATTGCTTTGTAATTGAAAAATAAATATAACCAAAAAACGGCCAATGCCCAAATAAATTAATTGTATAAATATTTTGCAAAAAATTTATGCATTTGGATATTTTTGGATGATAAGAAATAATCTTGATATAAAGGAATCCCTGAATTTATTCTCTTAAATTGGCAATTTGTTTGCCTTTTTTTCACAGAGAGAAGAGCGAGAGATCTCTTTCTCAAGAGCATACCTCAACAAAGTCAAGGTAATTTTTTTCCTGTCTATGATCTGAGCATGTAATTTATTTGTTCATATTGTTTTTGGATATGTTTTCTCATCCATATAACTACATTTTACCAGTGTACCTTAACACATATTATGTTACAAATTGAAGGGTGCCCTCGCTCATATGCAAAAAAAAGTCATTCTTTGGTTCATGTATATGCTCTGTGCGTACATGTGCCGCGCCTTTGAGTAAGTGGAATGGGATAAAGTGTTGTTTTTGGGGGGCATTATTCTTTTTTTTTCTTTTTTTTTCGTATGTTGATAGATTTTTATCCAACTTCAGGAAAAGGCTGAAAAAAACTAAACTAAATATCCAGAGTCCCCTTTAATTTCCCTTTTTATTGTCATTTTTTTTATCTTCACTTTTTAGTTGCTTCTTTTTCCCCTCTTTTTTTTCCTTTTAGGAGAGATTTTCCTCTGAGCCAGATAGATACATTGAATTCCTTGGAGTGTTCAACTCATTCTCACAGACATCAGAGCTACCGGTGGCTGAGGTATGATACACTAAAATTGGCTCACTCATAGGCTTGGGCGATATTGATTTTTTTCATCCACGATATATCGTCAAACATATATCACGATTTTTGATAATATCGCGATTATTTTTTTTTCACGCATGAGTAATTTAGAGCTGATAATAACAGGAATGTACCCATATACACGCGTCACAATAAATTGCCAGTGCTTACCTGAGAGACATGTGGAATTGCGCCGTTCACGAGTGCACCATGGCCATTGGCAAATTCGTTTGCATAATAATTATGTGGGGGCGGTTACTATGTCGTGCGTCCCAATCAAATTATCAGCCCGAGTTCACGTGACTCGCGTTCCACATGACTATGTCATAGTATAAACACGTGACTAGGTTTATTCCTGCATAGTCTAGTACCGTGGAGAATAAAACAATTTTTATATTACTCACACTATTTTAAATAAACGTCACGTGGTTTATCAAGAGTAGTGTACATGTATGTGTTTTGTCACGAGACAAGAGTCCCAGTATGGTATAATAGAATAGTGTCCTAATCCCCCAACTTTGATAAAGCCGCCATCGACCCATGCTTTGATTTATTTCATGACTAATGTGAGCACAGAGCACCTGCAATTACTGCAAATGTTATTATTTCATCGCGATTTTTAAGGTAACGCCCATATTCTGCATATATTTAAATATGCATGATATAATATACTCGCACGTGGTGCGCCAGCCGGCCAGAGTCACAGACCACCATGGATAGACAGTGAGACGTAAACATCGTCTACATATTGTTGGATCAAATACCCCATGCAATCCCCAACATTTAATCCGTCTGAATAGATTTCTTTGAGTGGCGGTGGATTTTAAACAACGCCCTGTTAGGCGGCTCCTTTGTGATCTGACAGTTGGCTAACCACAGAAGTAGTTCTATTTTGTTTCTCACTTCCGAAAGCTGAAAAGACTTCCCTAAGTTTTTTTCCCATGGAATTTCTGACCTGACAGACAATCAAGGATTTTGTTTTAATCGCGATATATTTTTTTCTTCACGATATGTTTGTTTTCATTGCGATATATTTTTTTCATCGCGATTTGCCGATATCTCGATAATTTGAAAAGTTCTCGATATCATAATCGAATAAAAATAAATATCGTGATATTCGATATTATCGTGTCATCGCCCAAGCCTACTCACTCATTTGTTCATGTTTAAAATACTGTTTTCACTGTGAGGGAATCAAGATTCTATATTTCTTGTTCAGTTTCTGTAAACTTTAGGCCTGTGATTTCTCAGGATTTTTCCTGATTTCAGGATTTTTTTACAAAAATCTTCCTTTGGCTCAAATTTTTCTTGAGAGAAGAGAAGTAGCCACCAAGGAAAGAAAGAAGTAGCCTGTATTGTGTCCAAACCTCTAGTTTCTTGTTTGTGGAGATGTGGAGAGTCTGTAAATCCTCAAAAATTAAACATCCAGGAGGTTCAGGGGGGCTTTGTCATCTAGACCAAAGGGAGACCCAGGCCCGCTACCCATTTGTCAGGATTTGTTACTTTTGTCGAATCACACCCTTGAAACTTACAATGTTTAAGTTGAAAAGTGTACAAACTTTTCAGACAGCATGGTGTTGTGGTTTCCTGTAGGTCTGTGTACACTATACAGTAATATTTTGTGAGAAATATGTAATTTTAATAGTATTTTTGTTTTCCCTTTTTCAAGTAAAATATCAATGTTCCAATGAAAAATATTTCTTTTGGAAATTGCTTTTATAAAAAGAAATGGCAGGCCTCCCAGCGAAACCTATAAAACCTATAAAAACCTATATTTCAAAATGGGAACCTTTATTTCCCCCAAAACAATCCTATATTAACCTATAAAAACCTATATTTTTTAATCTCCTGCAACACAACTCCTTCAACTTCCTCATAAAATCCTCATGGCTTTGAAAAATTATGAAGAGATGAAGCCAAAACAATAGGCAAACTGTAACATGTGTACCGCTCTTAGATTTTCTGCCAGACAGGGTATGGGGTAATGTACTTTGTTGCAAAAGTACTCAGAAGGTAGCCAATTTACCAAAAACATGTTACTTAACACTGCATAATCATGGGAAATAACCTATAAAAGCTTATATTTTGGCATTTGGTAAACCTATAATAACCTATATTTTGCTTAAAAACCTATTTAAAAAACCTGTATTTGGTAGAATAGGCACTGGGAGGCCTAAAATAGTGAAAAACACAGGGGAAACATATTTAATGAAGGGTTAATTCACTGTAGTGACTGATTCTGCAGTTGGTTCAGTTGCTTCAATCATTGGTCTCTTCTCTTCATCAGCTTTATCAGAAGATATGTCATGCTTTGGATGGCAACTCTGATCTTATTGAGGATTTTACTGCCTTCCTGCCCTCTGATGTGGCCCTGGCTTGTGGAGTGGTGAGTCTGAAAAAAATGCCTAAAATTAAATTTAAAAAAAATGGGTTGTTAACAAAACCATGTATGAGTTTGTGGTTGCTTTGGTTTGTTTTGTTTTGGTTTGGTTTATTTATTTATTTATTTATTTAATTTGTTAAAATTTTTAAAGATTTTATTTTATTAACATTATTATTATTATTTTGTATGTGTGTGTGTGTTGGGGGGGTATTTTGTGACATTGAAAATATGTTCACATATCCTTTACTCTATTCTATGTCTTTGGCCTTTTTGTGGATATATATAATTTTCCTTTTTGTAATATACAATTAAAAAATTGTTAAATAAAAACATCTTCATGAAATGGCTTTCCAGAGATTTTTCACCTAGAAATTATTAAAAGGTTTCTCATATATTTTCCCCCTTCAGCTGATGGAAAACTTGGAGTTTGCCAAAGCGAGGCTTTTCCTTCGTCAAGTTGAAGTTCATTTCCAGAAGAACCCGTGCCAGTTTCAGAAAGTTCTTTGCACCATCACAGAGTGGGGGGCCAAAGATAACAGGTCAAATAATGACGTAAGCCTTTCCACCATATTTTCTCTGGTTCCACGACTGCCATTTACAAAAAAAAAATACACTGCACAAAATCAGCCTGAAAGGCACCAGTCTATTTTGGACACAAGCCTCATTTTGAATCCCATAGACTTGTACATTAAAAAAACCAAGTTGGAATTTCCATCATAATGGTCTATTATGAGACACCTGCAGAGGGTCACAGGCATAGAAAACATCAGTTTGTTCATCTTTGTCAAAAACATTTCTTTTTATAAAGATTTTTAAAGATATCCAATACAAAAGGAAGCATAATGATAAAGTAAATCTATGTAAATCTATGGGAAGGGTTCATTAATTGCTTATAGTAGTTTTCGAGTATTGCGAATTTAAAACCGAGTTTTGAAAATGACCTCATTTGCGTATTATTATCATTAAACAGTTGTTATATAGCACCAAATTTCGTCTAAATGGAGGCACTTTTATTACTTCTGAATCATTCCTGGATCATTCTCAAGTAATTGATTGGTTCTCCTGAGGACGATCAGAACATACTGATTAAAACGTTGAGTTATAACCTCCAGTTCTTTTCAGAACTAATAACTACTCAATTGAGAATTTCACATGGTGTCACCGCATGGTGTCTTACTTAATTGATTGGTTGTTGATCTCATTTGCTTATATAATTGATTGGTTGTTGACCTCATTTGCATATGTAATTGATTTGTTGTTGACCTGATTTGCATAGGTACTTGATTGGTTGTTGACTTCATTTGCATATGTACTTGATTGGTTGTTGACACATTTGCATATATAATTGGTTGGTTGTACGACCCCTATACAGCTTAAGGAAAACATTTTCCCGCTACTGAAGGGACAGCCTCATCTTGAGCAGGAGTTCTCCCTTCTATTTCCTGACGAGCGGCCGCCTGATAACTACATGATGGACTTTGAGGAAATTGTCTTGGATGATGGGAATAAGAAAGAGGTAATTTTTATTTTAAGATTCATTTTAAGAAGTCCTTGGAATAACCCTTGAGCTTACCCCAAAAAGTTTTCTTAAATATAATATTTATGGAATTTTTCTTCATTTTTGATCCAATCTTACAAAATGTGTATGAAGTAGCCAAAGCCGCTTTTGTATAACAGTTCTCTAAACATGCCTTTTCAAAATGCAAAACGATAGAAAATGTCAATCAGTTTTACCCCATAAAAGTCTTAACTCACAAGATGCTGACTAATGTTCAGCAGCAAATTGAAGATGATAATGTGCTCGTTTTGTTGAGCTAAATATCCTTCAGATTTTGTTAGATCCGATCATATTTCATATTTTATAAAGCAGCCCCTCTCTGACTGATACCCCAATTGCCACTTCTAAAGTCCAGTATCTTAACTTGCGAGATCGCCAGCTACACGGCATATATAGGTTTCAATGGCTTTTGACTAGTACACGTAGATATTGACAATTTGGGCGACTTCCATCTGTAGAGTTTGATGGCTCAGTTGGTAGAGCGCCTGTACAGTTATCTGACTTTAGTAATTGTTTCTTTGTTCAGACCAAAGACTAATGTTAGAAATGATTTTTACTGAAGGAAAACATACTCTCATTTTCAGTATGACAGCTTTGAAGAGATAGATATCCCAGACAGTGATGAGGAACTCCCAATCACCAAGTCTCGTGTCGGGCGACCGCCCAACAAGCCGGCCTCCAGCAACCAGTCCCCAACTGGCCTAAGAGCTTCCTCCCTGCACGGCTTCCTACCCAACAGAAAGGCGGCTCTGCTTAAAGGGAGACTACCGTCTATCCTGAAATCAACGTCGGGTGTAAAGAGATCGCGGCAAAAGGTCAGTATAAATTCTCACTCATCATTTCAGATCTTTCCTGACAACAAATTATTCCTAAATTCCTGTAGCTATGCCTGTGAAAAAGGTATTTGTTATTTTACAAGCCTTAATCACCCATGCAAGTCTTCCGCGGATCGTGGATTTTTAGGTTTTTTGTTTTTAAATTACCCCCCAAAAATGCAATCCCACAATGGATGCTGCATGGACTTCACGATTCAAAGAAATCGTTATAGTGAGATTTGCGGTGACACCATGTATTGAAAGAATCTTTTGGTTAACTCGACGTTTCGATCAGTATGCTCTGATTGTCTTCAAGAGAATGCCACAACTCTGGTGCAGGAGGGGCTTTTAAGTAGCTTAACCCAAATCCTGCAAAGTCCTCCAAGGGGCACTTTTTGGGAAAAATTCAGCTGGTACTTTCACCTCTTCAAATGGGGCAAAATTACTACCTGGCAAGAAGTACAGACCATAAGTGCCGAATATGAAAGATCAACGAATATGCATGTTGCATTTTGAAGATAAGGGCATGTTTCCAAAAGTGCACTGATGGATTTTGGAGGATTCAGGAAGGTTCCTAGCCAGAATACCTAGGGGGTTAGGGTTAAAGAAATTGGTCGGTTGCATGCCCAATCACCAACATGTATGGCACTAAATATGAAATAAATGGTCACAGAAATTTTATAAAGATTGGGAATGATGACTGAGAATTTTTGTGATAAATTTTGAAATAAATGTATATTTTGTTCCTCAAAGAAGAGCATTGGCAAGTTCCATTAAAAACCAAAAACCAGAAAAACTAGACAAAATGGGCTTCTGTTTGTCATTACATACATTTCCCTCACAGCAGTTGTTTTTTGTTATCTTTATATAGAGTCAGGCACTAGACCCCTGGCAGGAACTCAATGCACATCTGCAGTACGGTACCCAAGGATGTAAATGCAACTGCCATGAGAAGTCACATGACTCCAGAGTACAGCGGAAGGTTCGCCATTGTGCCTATTGCAGTGCCATGGTAAGATATTTCTCCCTCCCACATTTGATGAAAGTGATCCTGATAGTGGAAATAATTAGTTTGATTATGAGCCAACGCAGAAATGGCTGATTGATTAGAGGAGAGTCACCAACCTTACAGGAAATGTATATCATTGGTAATGACCAGATCATCAAATTAACAAATTATTATCTAAAAACCTCTTCGGTGTAAAGTTGGTTCAAGTGTCATTCGTCCAGAAAAATATTTTCGTCCAGAAAAATTGCATTCATCTCCAAGAAAACAGGAATTGACAAAAAGTTGATGTCAGCAAGAAAATATAAAAATAAAAACATGTAACAGTATTTGGTTGTTCTAAAAAAAAACATGAATTCCATTTTTTGTGAAACTTTCCCAGGTGAGTTTGATGATATACTTTTTGATAACTAGAGGGTTGAAATGAACGCATGTTTCCTTTTAAACTTTCTTAACTGAGCACAAAATGATCACAAATTGTACCTTTATAGTGCTCAGTGAAAGAGAGAACACCATTTTTTAATGGGAACATTTCAAAATAAATTTGTTTTGCAAAAATGGTAGTTAGTGGCCTAACGTTTTGACCCTAGTAGGCAAAGAGACTGGAACATGCACATAGAAATATTCATTAACCCTAACTCCCTAGGCCCATTTGCTTACACATATCCTGAATCCTCCAAAATCCTTCAGTAGTAAAGCAAGCACATGACATGTATGCACACATGTGTTTCTCATCTGTGATACATGTACATGGCCAGGGACCCTTCCTGCATGCATGGAGCAATAAACAGTGTCCACTGACCCAAGCACTGACCTTGCAATCACTACAACAAACATGGATGTACATGTACCATGGAAAGGCAAGTATGCCTAATAACCTCAATCCTTAAAAATCCTTCACTTTAGCAAAGAGGATTTTGGAGGATTTGGGAAGGGTAGGGTTAATATGCAATTTATTTTTTTGTAACTCGCTGGGCTATACATGTACATGTATTAATTGTAATTTATTTGTAGGTAACTCGAACAGAATTGATCAGTTCCCTCAGAGGGCTCACCATAGGTAACAGACGCAGAGCACATCTCCTGAGCGGTTCCCAGCAACCAGGGACCAGTGAAGATGACGCTCAGAATAGCCGGAAGAGAGGATCCGGCAGAAATCCCTCGGGGAGGAAATCGCTGAAGGTGCAGTGGGCCACGGCGGAGGGAGGGGAACGTGAGATGGAGGAGGACGAGGAAGAAGAAGAAGAGCAGAATCCTTACAGCGATGCTGTCGCTCATCTGTCCGAGATCTGTGCCAATCTGGCCGACTTCCTGAACGAGAACGCATCAATGTCAGAAGAGGATGATGACGATGGCAACGACGATGCGGAGGACGGACAGGATGACGACGATTACGAGGACTTGGAGGATGAGGACGAACAAGATGACAAGCCCGATGATGACGAGGATGACGACGACGGGGGAGATGATGCTGTCATCACCTCGGAGGAGAGTCGAGGACTGGACGGGGCGACGCCCGAGAGCTCGGTCTCACCCGTCATGAGCCAGGGTAGTCATGAAAGCTGTCTATCCGGCGGGAGTAGTGGTGGTAGACACACTCCACAGCCAACTCAACAAAGCTCCCAAACTACCTTGTTGGGTATGTATCAGTGAGAAAGGGATTCGGGAACAGTGAATATTTAAAGAACATTTGAAACTAACTTTGGAATAAAATTGAATCAATCAAAAAGATATATAAAAAATATCCCTTTTTTAAGTGAGTTATTCCATAATTAATTTTTATGTACAAAACAATCTGAATTATTCTATACCAATTATGAGTTTTGTTTTTAAGTTTACAAGATGTCTGTATTGTAAATTTAAGGAAACTGTGTTACACCTTTTTGGGGAAAAATGTTGAACGATTTAATTTCATGAAAATCTTATTTAACAGTTCATCTTCTTTATTTCATAATTAGGGTCAGGGGTCATCCTTGAGGGTCATGGTAGTCGTGCAAACTCTCCTGTGACATATGCAGAAGATGACTGCAGCACAGAGGATCACATGAAAGAGCTGAAAGCTCATCTCGCTCAGGAGAAAGAAGATGAGAACAGTTCCTCCAACCTGCCGTCCGTCAAGAGCTTGATTTGCACCGAGACATTGCCCGAGTCTCCCGTCAGGCATTTCAGTGTCGTTGGTGAATCGGCTAGGGTCAGGCGGTCAGTTTCAGCAACAGGAGATAGAGAGAGCACTCTTGGTGTTGAACAGTGTGATTCATCCTTGAAAGGGTCCGTTACTCCATCAGCGAAATCTCCAGCAGTGATTAGCACCACACCAGAGAGAAGTGGCCATGTCTCTGCTGATCAGAAGAGTCGGAGTCCTCTGTCTAGGAAACCCACGATACGGCGAGTGAAAACTGTCCGGCCAACTCATATTCCCAAGGTGCCGTTTGGTGACTCCGAGCCAGTATCTCTTTTTGAGAGTTTAACCAAGAGTAAATCGTCTCCCAAGAAAGGGGAAGATCTTGAGACCTCCTCCCCACCAGAAATTCCCAAGAAAACTCAAGAGAAGGGAAATGAATGTATACATGAAGTGCAATCTGTTGAAGAAACTGAGGAGACACAGCAGGAATCTGTTCAAACTCAAGAGAGTCAAGAACAGATTCCTGAGGAACCAGAAGTGACTCGGACATTACTTGAGGAAGGTGCTGCTACAGAAGACACTTCAACGGTCGCAGAGTATGCAAATGACCAAGACTCCAGAGTGGACCAAGAGAGAGCATCAGGAACGTCGTTGTTGTCTGCTGCCAATGTGGCCAGGAGGAAGGATGGAGAGGTGGTCGTTGTTTGGACAAGGTAGTCTTTTCAGCTTCATCCTCAGCAGGATATTACACTTTATTCATACAGCTGCCATCTTGGTTTTCTAATACACAAGTCTATTGGTATCCAAATGAGACTCATGTCAAAAATAGACTGGTACCTTTCAAGTTGATTTTTTTTTTTTTAATGGGGAGTTTCAATTGGCAGTCAGGAAACTAGGCAAAATGGTTGCAGTGTAGTATTCAAAATTTGCATCTTAACTTCAACCTGTGTGACAATTCATCTCTTCATAGTATTTATTATGTATCCATGTCTTAGGGATGCAGACAGGCTGTTGTTGCAGCGATGTCGCGACCAAGGAGCAACTGAAGAAGTCTTTAAAGAGGTCGCCAAGATGCTTGGTGACAAGAAATCGGAACAGGTGAGATGATTGTGTACAATAAACCAGGCCTCAAAGGGAAGGTACAGCATAAGTAATGTTGTGAAAACTGCTTCTATGAGTACGCTAACTCTCTTTGAATCAAGATAGACATTAAAGGGAAGGTACAACATTGGTAATGTTGGCCAAACTGCTTCTGTGAGTATGCTTACTCTCTTTGAATCAAGATATACATTGAAGGGAAGGTGCAACATTGGTAATGTTGGCAAAACTGCTTTTGTGAGTATACTCACTCTTTGAATCAAGACATACATTAAAGGGAAGGTACAATATTGGTAATTTTGTCAAAACTGCTTCTGTAAGTATGCTTACTCTCTTTGAAGCAAAATTATGTATTAAACAAACCAACCTGTGAAAGTTTCAGCCTTTTACGTTCTCAAGAAAGTAGTGAATGATGCATTCAGATTTGGGTATTCATTCTTATGTGGAATTAGAAAAGGGTACTTTTTCGTAAATTTTACTTTTCTTGAAAATAAGTAAGATTTGTAGCTTTACATGGGGAAAGGATAAGTAAAGACTTTGCGGTGACACCATATGAAAAAAAAAATCTCTTTTGAGTAGTAATTAGTTCTGAAAAGCACTGATGTAAATGCTCAATCAAAATATTTTGAGTTCTGAGACTCTGTATAACAACAAATTGCCTCCATGCATAATGTTCCTATTCTATTTACCTGTAACTAGGTTATAAGCGTATGGAAATGAATGAACTGATTTTGTTTTTTGTATAGGTGGCTGATAGGTTCAGCACACTGATGAAACTCTTTCAGTCAGCAACTCAGCTTACAGAGGAAGACAATGAGGACGAGGAGAGTGAAGGTGAAGGATCGGAAGATGATGATCTACAAGAATCTGATGAAGATGATAATAGGTAGATTTTCAGCAATGCTTGAACACTGAAGTGCTGATGTTTCCAACCCTCCCATACAAGAGAGAAAATATTGCATATAATTTGTACAGATAAAAACTTCTCAATATTCTGAAAAAGACTTGCATAATCTTACCAAGGTTTTGTTTATTGCTACCAACTTTTAAACTATTGTTTTTTAATAAGTGAACCTACACATTGGTTAAATGTCTGTTATTATGATTCAAGGGATATGTATAGAAACCAACCTGTCAGTTTTTAGTTTATTCCGTTTACCAGAAAGTAGTGAAAATTTATACAGATTTGTTTGTAGGCATTCTAATGTTGGAAATGAGCCGCAACCCGTGAAAAAAAATTCAGTTTTGACTTTGTTGTACACCAGTGGTTTACAATATCTTTTAAAATAACTGTCCATATATATATGTAATTTGCAAGAAAAAAATATTTATTAATTTTTTTTGTTGGGGGGGTGAAGATATTTGGTTGAAAAGCTATTTATTTATTAATTAATTATACAGCAATGCTTGCCGTTTGTACAGTAACATCATGCTAGATGAAATAAACCAGAATAAGAAATCAAACCATAAAATCTTAAATATTTTATTCAATAATGTACGAGGATAAAAATTTAGACTCATAAACATAATATAAGCAGTTACAACATTGGTATTTTGTAATGTCAGAAGTCTGTTAACCATTAAGTTTTTAAGAAATATATGAAAACTTACTCGGGATAAGTTTCATCACAGTAAGTGCTCATGTATTTAATTTGCCAGAAGCTGCACTTTAGTGGCAAGTAGCAAGTTGAGACATTTATGTATTGCATTAACCTTCCTATTATAGCTGCTCTTTAGTAGCAAGTTGCTATAGAGGTCAAAATCAGTCAATTGACTGTGGACCCAAATGTGCACACAGGGGCATTTTTGAGTGGTTTTTACTGTCATTTTGACCAACCTGAACAATACCAGTCAAAAACGGTAGACTCATTATTACCTGTAAACTACACGCGCAAGGTTTGACAGTGTATGACTTTTAAGTACACTAGATATACCTTGGCAAGTATATCAACATTTTGACCCTTGCAGTCCCAGAAGGGTTAAATTCTAAATAACAAATCTGATTTTAGATAATAGTTACCAACGTTGTCCATGTACCTTCCCTTTCTAGATAAATTCTTGTCATTTTCTCCCCCTGCCCCACCCCTTTTTGGGCCCATTTTAAACAAATTATTGAAAAAAACTTCATACAGTAATAGCGATTAACATTACATGTAATGTAATGTTGAAAAGATTTCACAAAATCTCCCAACAGTTTTCATGATTTCGCATTGTTGAATCACTTAGTCTGCAAATTGGCATACCTTTTTTTCTTTAAAGGTAAGCAAAGCATTTGGTTGCTTAGTGGCTCTATCAAACTGGACCCAGTATATTCAAATATGAAGAATATCCCAATGTAAGCTTTCCTGAGTGTTTTTTTATTTCTAAATAGCTACCCAGTTTCGTTTTTTTTTTCCACATTCATATTGGAACACGAGTGAACAGCTGGTATTTACATCTGATTTGAGGTGGCTTGCTGAAAGACCTCCGAAACAGTAGAATGCTCAGCCGCTCCATAGACGTCTTCTTTGACTCATCATCCATGGATCATCAGAAAATTTTTAACCAATCCACACAAACACGTTTGAGAAGTACATGTTACAGTTGTACAGCCATGTGGCATAGTACACTCTGAATATCAATCAGTTCTTCATAGTCTTTTTCCTACACAAGTAGAACAGCATTGATGCAGCCGTCATTTTCTGGATTGTTCGTTACTTGGGCATATTTACCTATAATTAGGTGAAAAGAAAAGAAACATTTTGATTTATTTGAGCAATTGAACAGCAAACGATATAAACAATGGAAACAAATGATATCGTTGTGTGTCCGGAAGGAGGACGTAAAACAGATTAGGTTAAGTGCGTGCTTGCATCCTTTTACTAGGCACACAACGATATACAATATGTATATTGTAAAAACTTCAATCAAAAATTTTGTTTGTTTGTTTAAGTATCCAAAATATAGCCAACATATTTGCATGATGAGTTTCTTAAAAAGTTAAAGTTAAAATAACTTGGGAATTAAACCATCGAGGTAAAGTTTGATACATTTCTGCTCAGAAAACTGGACAAAAACCAACATTTTCTTTAAATGAGGACAGATTTAAAATAAGACTTCTTGTTAGACTCACCCCAAACAACCTTGCCTCCTTGTGTTACTAGACCTAATTCACTCACATTCACCTGCAAACAAAATATAAAAACAATGTCAACACATACAATAATCCATGCCGAGATGGAGTTAAACACTGAATAAATGTTCGAACAAAGACGGCTACACATTTACTTAAAACTGCTTGAAAGATTAGATAAAATGAAGTTAAAAACGGTTTTGTGTTCAAAGACTTTCCTTGCAGCAATCAGGCCCGTAGGTACAAGGTCATCACAACTGGAAAGTAGTTTGTGGTAACACCATGCATTTAAACAATCTCTTGGGAGATGTAATAGTTGTTGGTTCTGAGAAACTTAATGTTTAAAATCGGTATAATCTGATAAAAATCCCATTTTGTGTATTTTTTTTTTACACACCTACACATAAATTTATCCCCCAAAAACTTTCCTTCATAAACTACAATAGTTCCTTTCCGACAGTAGATTATTGGCAAATCATCGCATCACCTCGATATTGGTTAGTTGGCTAAAGAATGACCTCTCACCTCTACTATGGTTCCCTTGGTGATGACCCCTAATTGTGTATACAGAGGGGAGTTGGGGTTTTTCTTGACTCCAATGAGTGGTAGGTAGAACGTGGCCTTCAGCTCTGGGTGTGTGACGTGGGCTTTCTTGAATCTCAGACCCTGAGATGGGAGAACAAACAGTTGCGCGAAACTGAAATGTTGGGATCTTATACAGACAAATCTTGAGGTACAGACAAATTTTGAGGTTGTCTGTAGTGAAACATTTAATAAGTTGCATGATGGATTCCACAATTTGCCTTGGAAGAACACATCTAACGTGAGGTTCAGACAAATCTTGAGGTTGTCTGTTTCCTGAGTCGTGAAACATTTAATAAGTTGCCTGATGGATTCCACAATTTGCCTCGAAGCACACGTCTAACTCTTCACGTTGTTGAATAGGTCACCAATAATATCCAAAGCAAATTCAGGCGTGGAGCCAGAAATTCTTTCAGGGGGTGGGGAGGGATTCATCCCCCTAAAATTTTTCGTCTATCCTTTTGATAAGTTTGAAATAAAACCAGTAGTTACCATTGGTCTGATGAAGCGTTCATACTTGGGCGGTTTTCTTGTGAAGCCCTCTCCGACGTAACACACTTTGGTCACCATTCTTTTCCATGCTTTTCCTTCAAGAAATAAGAAAGAACTGAATTACACTTCCTAAGTTGACACTACAGCAAGAAACTACTTTTTCCAGCAACACAACACTTTACTTAAAAAGATTTTATTATCATAGAATGATAACGAAAAATCGATGGGTCAACATAAAATGCTCGGTTTGGTGGTCATGTTTTTAAGTTATTTTTTTATAAGAATCCACAGGGTAAACCACAATTATCAATATTTTCGAGGTAGGACAAAAAGAGTTAGAGATTACTTTTCATGGCCCAGTAGAATAAACTAAAAATAACTCAGATTCAGTGACAGTCTTTGTAATTTTGTCTATCTTGCCGGATGACTAGGAGAGCATTTTCCCCCCCTTTAACCCTCTTACTCTAGCTGCACCTTAGTGGGAAGTAGCTACAGAGGTCAAAAACAGTCAACTGATTTTGACCTGTAAATGTACTTACTACACATAAGGTTTGACAGTGTTTGACTTTTTAGTGCACTAGATATACCTTGCCAAGTATATCAACATTTTGACTGATTTTGTAGTAGTAGGAGGGTTAATGTTTGCAACTTTCAAGCTCTCAAGCTCTCGAGGTGTAGCTTACCTTTCCTCTTGCCCGTCTTGAGAACCTTAAACACCTCATGCTCTGACACCCCTCTTGTCTTGGGTATGGGGACATCCCACTTCCCTGCCTTCTCCTTCCTCTTCTGTTTCACCATGTTAGAGAGAACCTTGGCACGGGATTGTCCCTCGCGGTCCAGGAGGTAGGCGGGAACAGCGCCCTCGGGGACTTCTTCAGTTTTGCGTTTCTTGTTGAGTTTCTCCTCGTGCATTTTGATACTGCAAGTTCGACAGTGGAATGTTGTTCAAGAATGAGATTCAAAACCAAAAGTAAGATAGTCTCGATACTTAAGGAAAAGATTCAACACCAAAAGTTTAATGTAGGTACTTTAAGTTGAAATTTCTGAAGCTTCTTAACCCTAACTACCCCAAGTCCATCAAAATCTACCCCCTGGTTTTGCTTAATTTTGGCGGATTCAGTACTCCACAGTATAGCACAGCGAATAGAGCATGTATCCGTGTGTACTAAATCCATCAAACTCCACCGGCTGCTTTTGTTGGATTCAGGACTGTGTATAGCCTAGCCATGGATGCTTTGCATTTGCTACTGTACCAATTCCATCAAAGTCCCAACAATTGGGGTACCTTTTTACTGCATGTTCATGGATATTGGAGGATTTGGGATGGTTCCTAGCAAAAATGCCTAGAGAGTTAGGGTTAAGTAAAATAAAGAAGATTGTCCTATTTCTGCCAATCCAACTTACGTCTTCTTCATCTGTATTTTCTCTGAATGTCTCTTCTTGTTGTACAGCTTTGCTCTGGAGGGAAGGAAAACAAAAAAGTAACAAAAATTAATCAAAGTTTTGGGGAATATAAATACACCATTACACCCAGCACTTGGTTGAATTTGTAAGCCTTAGTTGCATATTAACCAGTTTTACAATAGTTTGTTAGTCGTAGTCAAAAATGCTAGCACAAAGAACACGTTGTTGCAACTGTTTGCTAACATGATAAATGCCAGATTTTGAGCTAATTTGATTGAATTCAACATGCATGTGCAACTACAGCTATAAAATAGAGGTTTTGCAATGCTATCATTAACCCTCCTACTGTAGCTGAACTTTTGTGGCAAGTAGCTATAATGGTCAAAATCAGTCAACTGCCTGTTTTTAACTGTTGTGAATTTGGATTTTTGACTGGTTTTTACTGTCATTTTGACCACCCTCAACATTACAAGATAATGCTTTTACCAGTCAAGAATGGCCAACTCATTTTGACATTGCTACACGTAAGGTTTGACATTGTTCGACTTTTAAATGCACAAGATATACCTTGGCATGTGTAACAAAATGTTTACTGATTTTGACCCTTGCACTTGCAGTCATGTTGGCTTGACGTGTAGTACATGCTCATTGGCACTGAAATGTACTCTCGTTGATTTGAACTGTTTTTTTTTTTGGTTGTATTTTTTTTGCTGCAACAATACTGGATATCTTTGTTGAAGCTTGGAACACTTTTAAACTGGTGCTTTCAATATGGTATTCTCATCCAAATTCTGAATGATTACTTACTTGATGCCGGTCAACATCCTCGCTTTCTTTGCTTTCTCATGGGGCTCTCGAGCCTCCTTCTTTCGTCTGAAAAAATATTTAAACAAAAAGATTAATTTTTTTTTTTAAGTACAGAAAATTTAGTATTTTTTAAATAAAACAACACATAAAGGGAAACACTATGTCAAATTGTGTGGCCTTTTGAATTTTGATATTTGATGTAACAATCAGAGTATGAAAGTGATGTATCACGCAGACTTTATAAGACCGCACACACGTCTTCAGTCTGAGAGTCTAAGTTTGAGTCGTGTGTCACGAAGCTCAAGTGTGACTGACTGACCGACCGACTATGTGTAGGCATGTCACAGGAAGCAGTAATAAATCCTGAAATACCACGGCGATACGTACACACACACGCAGGATTTCAAAGAAGACTTGCCTGTATATTGTACATTTAAAATTTCAGTGTTGTATTATGAATGGTTTTGGAGATTAAAAATGACACAAAAAATGGCACAAAGTACACAAGAATCACTTTGGACTTAGTTTATTTCACTCATGGTGCCACGCTCATACAGTAAAGTTCCATTGCATTTTTTCAGGAAGGACCCCTGAAATTAAATATTCAAAAATCTGTAACTTTTGAACCGTTTCATCAATTTTTCTAAATCTTTTTTTTTTTAAAGTTTGGTATTTTTTGCCCCATTATTCAATATGAGTTTTGTGCAGAAGCAAGGAATTTGAATTTTGGGTCTAACATGCCTACTATGTGACTTGCTGTCACTATTACTTGTGAGAACATTTAGCACACCCCCTTCATACTGTATTATGAAGCAGTGTTTTACTTACTTTCTCTCATGGTAATCCAACCGGTATCCATACCGCTTCCTGTGAAGCTCCATATACTCATTCTGAGGCTGTGAAAGATAAATAATTGATTTGATTTTGAGGTTTTTAAAATTTTTGCCCTTACATCATTTATCATCAGATAACCAGCCGACCAGGCATTGAACACGGTGCATATTATTAATTATTATCGATTAAACTTAAAGTTGTTATTTTAATGACCCCCACCATGGGAACTAATTAATTCCTAAGACCCTGTCGTAATAAAATGAAGAAAGGAAGGGGTAGAATGTCGTATCCGACCGTCACTTTTTCTCATTCATCATAACCAATAATGTAACATAATCTTACGTACCTAGTAAGGTGGAGAACATATGGATGATGATGGACATATAGGCCTACTTCAATTTATTCAAGGATATTTATTTCATGAAAAATCACACATTTTTGGTATACAATGACTTCCTCAGTCATGTCAGTCTGATCTTGTCTGATTAGTGACCAACACGGTCATTGTACATGCACAGTGGCAACTATAATAGGATCCTTCTATTTTCTGAATGGAAGGATTTTTTTAGAAGGTAAATAAAGTCTGAAAACCATCATAAAAGTGGATTTTAAAGATAGTTTTCACTTTCTGTACCCCCCAAAATCGATAGAATCATTTTTTAACTGGTTAGTGGTTGCAAAAAAATTCCAAAAACCCCTTAAATAGGGTTTTCAGTTTGTACATGCTTGACCGAATCCTGCCACACGTACAGCGCATCGCGCGCAACAAAAACATCAAAATTTTAAATCCAAATTTTTTTACTACTTTTACCAGTCAAAATCTTACATGTAATAGCTCATTGGAAAGCTTATAGTTTCAGCTATCCAACAATGTACATAAAATAGTAATCGGAAGTACGTGCGAAAGCCTAGGTTTTTATGAATGAACTACTCTCGTCCCACCCAGCCTTTCGCGAAGTGTTCCGAGATCGGTCGCATTCGGCACGTAAAATTTGCCGCGCTCTGCTGAGGGCATCCACTTCGGAGCTGTCTCCGCGCCCAAGTACATTGTGATTGACATGAAAACGGGTTTACTATTGAGTCAAAGGGCTCCTTTACATGCCCATGCTTGCTCGATCTCCATAACTACTCTACAACCGAAGTTACGAAGAGATAAAAAGTAAACACCGTTTTTTCGAGGTGAAATCTTCAAGATGAAAGTTAGGAGCGGTGTCTGAATGAATTTTACACCTCTTTTCTATCATATGTGAAAGTTTTGAGCCGTAATTTTGTTTAGTTTTGAGCTGAGAGTGTATTTTTTACACCCTTTCAAAAGCTCTTATGAGGGAAACGAGCACGAACGCTGTGCGTGTGTATCACGGTGTGTGTAGGCTGATTCACTATAACAATAAAAATCCTTCAAAATCCTCCAACTGGCTTTGTTGTCTAGGGACTTAGGGTTAAGTATGTACACAGTGTATGGACAGTCGCGCTTCATCGAATGCTGTATATTTGATTAAATAAAACAGGATTCCTCAAAAACTACTCGTCCGATTTTCTTGATTTAAAAACCATTGTATTTCTTTCATCAAGTCTTCAAGACCTTTAAATTAATTTGATATAAATATTGAGCATATTGGTTTGGGAATAATTTTTCACCTGAAAACCCTACCTTAAAGGCTTAAAAAGTGGCGGTCGGATACGACATTCTTTCCAAAGGAAGTTAAACATACTAAATTTTGGAAAAATTGGATAAGGGTGGGTTGGTGTTTTGGGGCGATATGGTGCCACGTACATGTACCTGTGTGTGTGATGTGATCATGTTTGTGGAGTTGTTTTGGGGCGAGTTAACTCCCTTTTAATTATATTTATTCTTTGTGCCACACAGCACGACGGAAAAACAAATACAAATAATACATTATTACATTTGTTAATTGAGTATACGATAGCTTACCATTTTATATCAACAACTGGCTGTGTGTAAAAACAATAACTACCGGTAGAATAAATTTAAGATGCAAGGACAGGTCCACGGACGAACACGATGTTCTTTAATGGCAGAGCACGCTTGATAGATGACGCCCTCTAGAGTTGAGAACTGCGTCTGGAAAAAAAATTAATTAAATTAAATGATCGCTTGGTGGCGCTATACCAAGCGGCCACGTCACCTTTGCAATGCTGGCTCTAAACATGATTCATGATCCCAAAATAGCAACTGAGCGAACACAATATTTTAGCAATCTAAGTACAGCATATGTACACGGGAGGACTGGTGTTTTTTGCGAATACATCAACTAGAAACTAAACAATTATTAGAATTTCACCCAAGACTGCATGCAGCGAGGGAGGGTAAGATATTAACAGTGAAATTTCTGTCGTATATTTTTCATTTAAATAGTAAAATTCTGCCCTTTGCAGTTGCACTAGTTGCAGGAAGGTGGGCAGTCAATAGTCATGGCAGTGACAAGCAAGATTATGAAATCTTTTGTGCATATTTTAGCTTTTTGCCATGCTGGAACTTCCGGACTGTACACATGCTTAGTTGTGACTTGTGTTGATTACTAACGTGTTATACACAATCACAGTAGACTGACATTACTTATTAGCCAAGTTGTACCATTCCATGTTGTATGTCCATGTACATGCACATGCACATGTGTAGGGATAGAAATGAAAAATTTCAAACTGCTTTCCTCAGTCTCTGTTTGATGTTTTTCAAACAGATAGACATTTCTAAGTCATTTGACATTTGAATGAAAACAATCGGTCAAGGGGTTCCAGAGTTATGGTCCAGTAAGTTCGGACAATATTCATTGTGTCCGTTCCATTTTCTCAATTGTATTTATGGTAAAACATTAAGACAAAATGCATTGTTTATACCTCATAAAGAAAGTAAACAAAGCAGTAAACAAATTGTTTTGAGCATAACTTTGCATAGGAAGTTTATTACTTTCCAATTTTTTCAGGGTTGGTAAAAATGATACATAAGTATTCAACGGCAGAGTTTGATAACTAATCGACGCTAATTATTTTTAATTACGTTGCCATGGAAACAAAGAATAATCAATAATGTGTAAATGCTCTTTAACCATGAAATATTTCTATTTCTATTTCTATTTTATTTCTCGGTATATATCAACAAATACATAGATGACCAACATTACAAGGAATACATAAAAGCAGATAATACGTGCAAAAACATAACACAATACCATTCAACTCCCGAAGGATTACCCAAAAGAAACATTGTTTCTGTCTAGGGTTCTCAAGTTGAATGGATACACAGAATATAAGAAGCAATAAATATAAAATAAAGTTTTAATTATAATTATAACAAAATTAAATAAAGTGAAATAAATAGTTAAATAAAGCTTTAAAGTAAAGTATATAAATAATAAAATCATAGATTGTACTAATTAAATAAGAATACTATATAAGCAAAAACCAAAACCAAGCTTAAACATGAACAAGCATAAAAGCAACATCTCCAAACTAAACAAACATAATCAATCAATTAATCAAAATAATAAATCAATAAATAAATACAGATTAAAATAAAAACAAAAACAAAAACAAAATAATTATAGATAATTGATAATTATAAGTAAATAATAAATAAATATATATAAATATATAAATTTATAAAAAATTGAATTTTTTAATATAAATAATTAGACACATAATTACATACACAAATAAATAAATAAATAAATAAACAAAAATTTCATTGATTTTTTTTTCTTCACAAAATAGTGTATTACAAAAACCTGAATTACTGTATTCAACTACAGTGTAAGACAATTATTGAAATGCCTTAATAGGCCTGAGAGATAGGATTAGAACTGAGCAGATGGTCGCGTAAAGAAGTAATGAATGGTTTATATGAAGTCTCGATACAGAGGTCTCTTAGGTCACGAGGAAGAGAATTAAAAAACCTGGGGAAAAAAATATGAATAATTAAGATCAAACAAACTAATACATCTATTACTACACATCTAAAAGTACATTTAAAAAACTCATCTTAAAAATTTGATCAAGTTAATTAATTATTAAAGGTTTAATTTGTTTACCTAATATCGGCAACTCTCTTGTTAAGTAAACAAAGCAGTAAACAAATTGAAACATCCATAACTTTGCATTCCAATACAGTGCATACTTGATTTTTTCAGTTACTGAAGTGATATTACAGCAAAACATAAACACACATAACAATTGATTAACAATAATTAAAGTAAATTATGTTGCCATGGAAACAAAGATAACAATCAATAATGTGTAAATACCCTATAATCATAAATTATGATTAATTCTGATCAAACAAACTAATACATCTATTACTGCACATCTTAAAGTACAACATTTAAAAAACTCATCTTAAAAATTTGATCAAGTTAATTAATTATTAATGTTTTAATTTGTTTACCTAATACCGGCAACTCACTTGTTAAGTAAACAAAGCAGTAAACAAATTGAAATGTCCGTAACTTTGCACTCCAAATCAATGAAGACTTAATTTTTTTCAGTGATTGTTGTGTTACAAAAGCAGCACATGTACATATACTAACAGAGAAAACTATGCAAGGGATGTTGATTAATAAAACAACCAAAGTACAGAATAAATAAAACTTAAAAATGGCAGCTTCACTAGGAAAATCCATCACAGGCTTGTCCATTAGTTGTGCCAACCAAAGAATGACATCTGCCCATGTGATGCTCTTGTCTTGTTTCTTGAGTTGGTACAACTGGTTGATGTGCTTGTTAAGCAGAGTCGATGGCTTCTCATTCAGCTCTTCCCCTCTTCTTAGAACGTTTAAGTCTTCCTCACTTAGAAGCGGAGATGGACCAGGATTTTCCTCCACATCACCAGCCAGAAGAAGATTCAGCTGCAGATAGGGGACAACGAATGCTCATTGGGCTCAAACTCATTTCCACTCATGTCTAGTGCACATGGATGACGAACAAAATGAACTGCCATCATTCCGATAAACAGGAGGCAAATCATCACATCGACTGATGGTCCTGACACATCACTCTGCCACTCGTGTAACTGGCCAGCTTTCCTTGATGACTTGGATGGAGGCATTGTGAAAAGACTTACTCTCAGCCGCCATACGTCAACTGAAACAGGCATTCTGAATATGAAAGAAAAACACAAAAGGCAAAATATTAATAAATAGTCGAGTTGGCACTGTTTCCTTTGATATTTGAAAATACCAAAATAAAAGTTTCATCATAATGCACACCATCAAAACAGCTTATAATCAAGTCAACCTTTTAGTTAAAAAAAACTTACACAATTTGAAAATGGCATAATAATTTAAACTAAACAAATTAAAGCTCGATGAAGGAGAAAAAAAGCTATCCAAAACCAAAACCAATAAGGCAGCTGCCGGATGAATAAATTTCCAACCGTACTTGCCTTTGATTTAAAAAAAAAAAAAAAAAAAAAATTGAAAAAAAAACATTTGAAAAAATAAATAAAAATAAAATAAAAATAAATAATAAAATAAATATGATAAATATCAATAAATATTGTCCATCCCCCTACGAATGATACTTAGAAATTGCTGAAATATTTAAAAAAGAACAAGATTGTCCCCTTCTATTTCATTTAGAAACGTTTTAAAGCCCAACGAAAAGTCCGATAAAATTGTTGCACACACAGCGTGCGCGAGCGGAAAGCCTACCTGGCTTCACACAGCTTCGACGGCAGTGAGTTACACGGACTGTTTCGCTACGTTCGGACCGCTCGTGGGCGAATGTGCTCGTAAGCACAACTAAAAGGACAAGTTTGATGGACAGTTTGAACCTTAAAATAATCAAATTTCACCCTTATTTTTACTTAGGTCATGTATTTTAAATTTCAAGAAACAAATACTCACCGAATTGTAAATTCAACGAAAACAGAGAAAATTTAGCGATTTTGATCGGAACTTTCGTCGATGGTCAGCTTGGCTTTTCTGCTTCACATGGAACGCGTGGGCATGCACTTTTACCCACAATCCTTTGCGGTACAAGGCTTTTTCGCGAGCGCGGAAAATGGTTGAGCTGAACCAAATTTTGTGCAGTGTTTCGTGACATGCGCAAAGGGGATGCGCAGTTGTCCGTTTCGGTCCCTAACATGTGTTGTGTTTCTGTTTGTTGTTGGGGAAACTATCGATTTGTTTGAATCTTTTATTTGTTTAGAAGTAAAGTTTAAAAGAATGCGTATAACTATAAAATAAGACTGTGTCTATTGTAATTATAACATGCCTTCTTAATGTGACACAACAGCAGAAAAGTTCATTGGTTCGTTTTTGGGGAATGTTTCTCTTTATTTTTTAAAATTATTATTATTGTTTTTGAACATTATTAAGGCCATTCATGTACTTGTTATTTTTATTATTTATTTATTTGTTTGTTTATTTATTGATTGATTGATTTATTTTATTCTGCAACCTAGTAATTACATGTATGCACACATAAGTTTTGTTGAAAACAAATTAATAATTTAGATTAACTTATTTTTTATGTCAGTCAGGAGTTATTAAGACAGTTTATTGAAATCGGAAGAAGCCAAGATGTCGGTGCAGATACAAACATTACGAGGGAGAAATCAGTCAGGGTCGGAAGACCTCGACTTGCTCTTCAACAACAAGGACGGAATCCTGATAGATGATACTGATACATTAATCAGTTTTAACAACACAGATGATGCATTGGTAAGAGCTTGGGTCAAGATGTTTCATTACTTGCAAACCGTGGTATCTGCAGTTACTGTATCTCAAAGGTCTTGTCATTGGGTCTAATCATGGGTAGAATGTCGTATCCGACCGCCACTTTTTCTCATTAAATATAACCAATAATGTAATCTTACCTACCTGGTAAGGTCAGGCATGCAACTCTTCCGCGTTTCCGCGGATTTCCGCGTTTCAAAAAAAAATCAGCGCTAAAAAAAAAATCCGCGGTGAATCCGCGTAAAAAAAAAAATCAGCGCTACAAAAAAAATCCGCGGTGAATCCGCGGTTTTACCGCTTTTTCAAAAATCAAAAAAAATCGCGCTATTGATCCGTCTGGCCCATGCCACTGCATGCGATCCACTCGAATCCCACCACAAAGCGTACGTTTGTAGCCGTGTGTACGGTCGTTAAGTCTCGAACGGTGGAATGCACCACGGGCGGCGGGCGAGTTGTGTGCTAAACCAAAGTTATTATACAGCCTTGAAATGAGTCTAAGGTGATGTCTCAGTCTGGTTCCGTGGTTTCCAATACGATACAACTGGTCTGTGTGTGTGTGTTTTGTGTGTTACGATCGCGTATTACTTCACATGTGTGAGTTCCAGATTATATTAACGTTACTGTACGATCCGTCTACGAACGTCCGTCAAAATGACATCTAAAAGAAACGATATCATAGAACGTGACAGAGTACTTCCTGGACAGATAAAATCCATCGACAAAGACGTCAAAAATACATGGAAGTGGAGCTGGTTGGAGACGGAGGTGGATGGTATCATGCTCGCAGAAGCTGTCCGTAAACTAGACAAACCCGGCATGGCATATAAAACACTTCACTTTGTCATACATGCTCAGAATGCACCAAAGAGCATAATAAACTTCAACATTTTCTAGGGTACCATTGTGGGCCTCATGTCTCTTGGCGTTTTGGCTGCCTCGCTCCGCGCTTGCATTGTGCCTTCGAACGTTTCCTCTTTTTTTTTGATTGGGCAGTTGCATGCCTGTAAGGTGGAGAACATATGGATGATGATGGACATATACTTCAAATTATTCCAGGATATTTATTTCATGAAAAATCAGCCATTTTTGGTATACGATGACTTCCTCAGTCATGTCAGTCTGATCTTGTCAACTCCCCCATAAGTGACCAACATGGTCATTGTACATGCGCAGTGGCAACTATAATAGTATCCTTCTATTTTCTGAAGGGGAGGATTTTTTTAGAAGGGAAATCAAGTCCGAAAACCATCATAAAAGTGAATTTTAAAGATAGTTTTTGCTTTCTGTACCCCCAAAAATCGTTGGAATAATTTTTTAACTGGTTAGTGGTTGCAAAAAACTCCCAAAAAACCCTTAAAAAGTGGTGGTCGGATACGACATTCTTTCCCTAATCATATCTAAGAGCTACAGATTTTCACATAGGAAATTTGGTGGACCCATTCTTTGTACACTAGCCAAAATAGACTGGTTACACAGATTGGTAAAACTTGTAGCTTTGCGTGGTGAGGAGAGTGAAGTAAGACTAATTGCAGTGACACCATGTGAAATTCTCTATTGAGTAGTAATTAGTTCTGAAAAGAACTGGGGGTTATACAGATTGATTCATTTGATAAGATATAGTCTGTAATATGATTGTTTTTTACTGAAAATAAGATCGGAATCAATGTCTGCCAGGTGTTTTCTTGTAAATGCGCAGTACATAGGTGAAAAACTTTCTGAATTGACATCAAAATATGTTTTGACGATTTGTGTCGTAAGTAGGATTTGAACAGCTTTGCATGGTGGATAGCACCATGTAATATCTCCAATGAGTTGTAATAATGCGAAATAACGGTTATTGGCCCTACGTTTCGAACCTAGCAGATTGTTCTTTCTCAAAGGCAAAATGAGACGGAATACAACTACATTCGTACATGAAAACAAGAGTGAGCTGAAGTTAGTCAGGTGTGAAATGAACACAAAAGGTACGAAAAGCAGATACAGGTTCTGGTCCTGGGACCGGACAAAAGAGGGATTATACATGAATGGAGTTGTAATAATGTGTGGTTCAGAGATGGTGGTTTAACAAGTATGTGATTTTCTCCCTCCGCCCCAAGATGTTTGACAAGGAGATGAACTCTGCAGATGATCTTTTCTCCAACCTTCTAAACGTGGACTTTGACCTAACGGCAATTTCCCAGACGTCATACGACACCGCCGTGGCCTCTCCAGGTAACAGTGACAGCGGTATCTCAGACGGTGTCAACTCCCCACAGTGTCAAAGCGACAGCCAATCAGGGGGTAGCCCTCAGCGTATTGACGAATTGGAAGAGGTGATAATGGAGTCGGCGGATATGTCCAGTTATCTGATTGGTTCAGACATGATGCTGATGGAGGAAACTAACTTTGCAAATTCAGATCTTGAAACAGGTAAATACCTTGATATTGATTCCTAAGGCTTCCTATTTCAGAAGGATTTTACTATCATACCTGTACTTGTTCTACAAGTTATTCTTTTACAAACAAACTTCACTTTTTATGGTGGAAGACACATAAATGAGGTAGCACAAGTGCATTTTAACTTCATAGACTCTTTATTTCATGCCAAGACTCTGGAATCATCTTCCAACTAAACTCAAATCTTGTCATAGTATAACTAGATTTAAGTCGCTGCTTAAAACTCATCTCATGTCACAATTCTTCAAAGATGATTTGTTTATTTTTTATGTGTTCTTTGTTTATTATTATTATTATTATTATTATTATTATTATTATTATTATTATTATTATTATTATTATTATTATTATTATTATTATTATTATTATTATTATTATTATTATTATTATTATTATTATTATTATTATTATTATTATTATTATTATTATTATTATTATTATTATTATGCCTGGAATTTCAAGGAGGCCATGGCCTCTGTTGCCCTGGTCTTGGCCTTGGTGCTCCTTAAAAATGTTCCCATTAGACATTCTGATATTCTAATGGAAGTCTTCGTAAAAAAAAGGGCCTTTCCCCCACAAGAATGACATTCAGGTCTGTATTTTCAGAAAATCTTCTTCAGCTCTGTTCATATCATTTGTGTAACAGTACTGGTACTATATGATAGTAAAATATGTCCCTGTAATTCAGTAAAATGTTCCCCTCTATTTCAGAATACATTTTGCCTAGAGGTTTCTTCCACATTCAAATGGCTATTGTTGTCATTCACTTCTTATCAATGCATTCACTTAACACAGCACAGCACCTTTTTTTAAATTTTATTATACATTGTAAACACTATTTTTACTGCATCATAGTAATTATTGATTTGTTGGAAACAGCTGTGGGAGCCTTCAATGTAAACAAATATTTAACATTTACATAGATCCAAGGAATAATTTGTGTTTAACATGGAATGTTTCTGTTCAAATAGTTTGCATAGCAAAAATTCTAGGCAGAATACTTGTGTGTGTGTGTGTAATGCTGAATTTGAAAAGCAAATCTTGAATTTTAACCCTAACCATCCCAAATCCTCCAAAAACCTCTTTGCTAAAGTGAAGGATTTTAAATGATTGAGGTTACATGCTACACGCTCTTTGCTAAAGTGAAGGATTGTGCAGGATTGAGGTTATTATGCATACTTGCCTTTCCATGGTACATGTACATCCATGTTTGTTGTAGTGATTGCAAGGTCAGTGCTTGGGTCAGTGGACACTGTTTATTGCTCCATGCATGCAGGGAGAGTCCCTGGCCATGTACATGTATCACAGATTAGAAACACATGTGTGCATACATGTCATGTGCTTGCTTTACTACTGAAGGATTTTGGAGGATTCAGGTTATGTGTAAGCAAGTGGGCCTAGGGAGTTAGGAAGGATTCAGGTTATGTGTAAGCAAGTGGGCCTAGGGAGTTAGGAAGGATTCAGGTTATGTGTAAGCAAGTGGGCCTAGGGAGTTAGGAAGGATTCAGGTTATATGTAAGCAAGTGGGCCTAGGGAGTTAGGGTTAATAAACAAATTGTGAATTTTGTGTAGAATTTTGGTAAATGTGTCACAAACAAAATCATTAACTGAAACAGATGGTGGTATAATCCAATTACCTTCCTACACTTATATTAGAAATAACGTGAGAACATTCTGTTTAAATAGAGCTTTTTTATATGTGTTTCCTCAGAACATCTGATAACCATCTCATTTATATTAAAATTTAAGCTTTTTGCATAATTTTATTAGGAGAAACAGTTTTATCTACATTATGTATATGATATATCTTCCTTTAAAATTAAATTTAATCATTTTGAGTTTATAATGGAAGTGTCCTTCACCGAGGTAAATCGCCTGACTGAATTTACCTATATCATGCTATATGGTTGAATCCAGTAATATAAATCATGTTTAATTATGTTTCCTTTGTAAGCCATACCTCGCACAGATGGCTTGATACTCCATATCATTAACACAATACAAATATTCCCTGCCTCTTCGAGGCATGTTGAATTCACCTGTATCATGCTGTGATAGAGCAGCCTTCTCGCATGGTTGAATCCATTAATATAAATCATGTCTGATTATATTTCCTTTGTAAGCCATACCTCACACAGATGGCTTGATACTCCATATCATCAACACAATGCAAATTTTCCCTGCCTCTTCGAGGCCTGTTGAATTCACCTGTATCGTGCTGTGATAGAGCAGCCTTCTCGCATGGTAGAATCCATTAATATAAATCATGTCTGATTATATTTCCTTTGTAAGCCATACCTCACACAGATGGCTTGATACTCCATATCATCAACACAATGCAAATTTTCCCTGCTTCTTCGAGGCCTGTTGAATTCACCTGTATCGTGCTGTGATAGAGCAGCCTTCTCGCATGGTAGAATCCATTAATATAAATCATGTCTGATTATATTTCCTTTGTAAGCCATACCTCACACAGATGGCTTGATACTCCATATCATCAACACAATGCAAATTTTCCCTGCTTCTTCGAGGCCTGTTGAATTCACCTGTATCGTGCTGTGATAGAGCAGCCTTCTCGCATGGTAGAATCCATTAATATAAATCATGTCTGATTATATTTCATTTGTAAACCATATCTCACAGAGATGGTTTTTTAACCCTCCTACTATAGCTGCACTGCAGTGGGAAGTTGCTATAGAGGTCAAAATCAGTCAACTGCCTGTTTTGACTGTTGACCCAAATGTGCACACAGGGGCATTTTTGACTGGTTTTTACTGTCAGTTTGACCACCCTGAACAATACCAGACAATGCTTTTTACCAGTCAAAAAACGGTCAACTCATTTTGACCTGTAAATGTACTTATGACACATAAGTGTTCGACATTTTAAGTGCACTAGATTATACCTTGGCAAGTATATATCAGCATTTTGACTGATTTTGACCCTTGTAGTAGTAGGAGAGTTAATCCTTATCCTCAAGACAATAATAATTGAATGAGATGCATTTCTACGATGTGATTTACAGTTGGCTTTGAATGGGATCTCAAGTTATCCCCCAATGAGAGTAAGAAGTCAGCCCTCCCCCTGACGGTGCAAGACGTCAAAATAATCAGCGCCACAATGAGTACAAGGACCATCTCAACGTCAGACTCGGTAATGCTTTACTACCCATTCTCTGGTTTAAAGGGACAGTATCGTCACGAACAACAGGGCATGGAATCAGAGTGCTAGTTTTAGAAAATAATAGCATTGCTGCTGCATAAATGAGCCAGTAATTTTCAGTCACCGTGTTCATCTTAAACAAGGACACTGATTCCGTGCCCTGTTGAAAGTCTACTCTGATTGTGACGATACTGTCCCTTTAAAATCAAATTCAGACAAATTTGATGGCAATGGCTGATGTTCAAGGTTGCACCCAGGATGGCTGAAAACGAAGGGGGTGGGGGGTTCACACGAAAAAGAAGGGTAAAAATGCAACAACCAAAAACAGGGCATAGAAAAGAGGTTAATTTACATGCACTGCCATAAAAGTGGGGGTGGGGGGACTTTTTGCCACCTGGATCCACCCATGATCATAACAACAACAGCAGCTGCAGTTCACATGTTTCCTTAACCCTCCTACACATGGAGGCCACTCCGATCCACTAAATTCTGTTTTTTAGCAACCTTCAGTACATTAAATCAACTGTGTGCCACCCAAGGCCACTGTAAATGTTTGAACATATTAGTATGGCCTACAATGTATCAATGGGAGACCACCTTACCATGCAATCTCAGTGGTGTGACAGTGCACAGAAGGGTGACCATAGGAGGCCACTGGCAACAGCTAATGGCTTGGAGTGGCCTGAATGGGTTGTTTCAAAAATTGCACTGATTGTAGGAGAGTTAAAACAGTACATAAAACATTTATAACAAATCTCAATCAGTAATCCTAGTTTTCTCAAACATCTGTCAAAAAAAAAACCCAATAATTATAATAATGTTGTTGTTTTTTCCAGAGTTACCCAAAACTGAGGCTAACAGATGAGGAGAAGAGACTTCTGGCTGAAATGAACGTCGATCTTCCAACAGACATGCCTCTCACAAAGGTACAACATAAAAACATTTGTTTAAAATGTTTTGTGTGTGTGTTCTAGTATCCTTCCCACGTAACATACTTTTATCCAGTGAACATTGAGTATATTGAGCTTAGGAATTTCGTTTTGTAACCTTCACGTTAAATTCTGAGGAATTTTCTTGCATATATTATTAATTTTCCTAAAATAAAACCATTTAAATCAAATAAACTTGTCGCTTTTCACATATCTTCTGACTTGAGCAACTGTTGATTTATTCATAGTAACACGATTTTCATTTTTGTTTTTTTAATATATTCAACTGTCCATGTGTATTGTCTTGGTGTTGTTTTACTAAGAATATTGGAATAAATATTTCAGTTTTTTGACTTGATGGTAATTGTGGAACTTTCTTGCATTATATATGATTTTTTGTTTATATAAAGCCATGTCAATCAAATACATTTCTTGCTTTTCACATTGCTTATAATGTTCTACTAAAAATATTGGAATGACGGCCCAAATTTTGATAACTTGTCTTCTAGGAAGAGGAGAGGGCATTAAAAACAGTCCGGCGTAAGATTCGCAACAAGATCTCGGCAATGGATAGCAGGAAACGAAAGAAGGTATATGTGGACGGTCTGGAGCATCGCGTGAATCTCTGCACCAAACAGAATTTTGAGATGCAGAAAAAGATGTCCAAGATGGAGAATGAGAACAAGTAAGTCGTTAAAGCTTTGATTTTGATTGTTGATTTTTAGTTTTTTTGCATTTCGCGTGTCCGTTCCTGTCTTACTAACACTTTCTGTGAATCTCAAACTGTTTACTCCTTCAAGAAAAACTTAAAAACTCATCTTATGTGTATTGCCTATAAGGACTACTAACATTCATTTATGCATTTTTTAATTTTTTGTTTAGTATTATATTGCATTTGCTATTGTATTGTTATGCTATTGTATGATTTCTTGTTTACTGTAAAGCGCCTTGAGCACTTCTTGGTGGATATGTGCACATTATAAATCTTCTATATTATTATTATTTCTGTATCTGTATCTCCTTCTCTCTATCAATTTGTTTTTCCAGTGTTTAAGCCAAGATTTGAAAAAAGGGCATCCAAATTGGTTATTCTTTGAAAAACAGGGAGTCCAAATGTTTAACGTCCAGTGCTTTCTCTTGTGTTATTTACAAATAAAACAGGGTGACCATTTATCAAATGGGGCATCCAGAAGACACCCAAATGTATTGCTGGCTAATACTGTGGGTCTTTCTCTCTTTCTGTTAATCTATATTTCCACCAGTTTGTCTGTCTGGAATTTAGAAGTACAAGTTGTATTTTGAAACGAAAAAAGAAAACGTTATTTTGAAATTTCTATGATCGCTTGTTATCGGCAGGTCACTGATGGAGCAGTTGAAGAAACTGCAATCCCTTGTATCAAAGTCAACAACGAAAGCGGCCCAGTCTAGTACCTGTGTCATGGTAAGAGTCAAATATTAACATACAGGCCTATGATTTCTCAGGATTTTTCCTGATTTCAGGATTATCTCCCTTTGCCTCAGAATTTTCTTGAAAGAAGAGAAGTAGCCACCAAGGAAAGAAAGAAGTAGACAGTGTTGTGTCCAAACCTCTAGTTTCTTGTTTGTGGGGATGTGGAGAGCCTGTAAATCCTCCAAAAATTAAACATCCAGGAGGTTCAGGGGGCTTTGTCCTCTAGACCAAAGGGAGACCCAGGCCTGCTACCCACTGGAGGTTCAGGGGGCTTTGTCCTCTAGACCAAAGGGAGACCCAGTCCCGCTACCCACAGGAGGTTCAGGGGGCTTTGTCCTCTAGACCAAAGGGAGACCCAGGCCCGCTACCCACAGGAGGTTCAGGGGGCTTTGTCCTCTAGACCAAAGGGAGACCCAGTCCCGCTACCCACAGGAGGTTCAGGGGGCTTTGTCCTCTAGACCAAAGGGAGACCCAGGCCCGCTACCCACAGGAGGTTCAGGGGGCTTTGTCCTCTAGACCAAACGGAGACCCAGGCCCGCTACCCACAGGAGGTTCAGGGGGCTTTGTCCTCTAGACCAAAGGGAGACCCAGGCCCGCTACCCACAGGAGGTTCAGGGGGCTTTGTCCTCTAGACCAAAGGGAGACCCAGGCCCGCTACCCACAGGAGGTTCAGGGGGCTTTGTCCTCTAGACCAAAGGGAGACCCAGGCCTGCTACCCACTGGAGGTTCAGGGGGCTTTGTCCTCTAGACCAAAGGGAGACCCAGGCCTGCTACCCACAGGAGGTTCAGGGGGCTTTGTCCTCTAGACCAAAGGGAGAACCAGTCCTGCTACAGGATTCTTTTGAGTAACTACAGACTTGGAGAAAAGTGTCCAGTTTCTTGCCATAAGTCTGCTTCAAAATCGGTGCAGTGACACATTTAAAAAACATTTTTTTTTGCTAACCAGTGAAATTCATGATACATGTATATGCAGTTATTGGAACCAGACCAAATTTCCTCTTACACATAGTATTTTTGCTAAGAGAGGCCACACAAATCGGGCAAACGTTCATACCCCTATGTGAAAAAGACGTTTAAAACACAGCAGGGCAGAATTCCAATTGGACATTGTTTCATAGCCAAAATTAAAAAAAAAAAAAAAAATGCTGATGAGCAGGTCTGAGGGGACGTACACGGAGACCAGAGACTTCCCTGTTTCTATGAACTCCATGTATCATGGTTTATTTTATCTTGTTATTTAGGTGTTGCTGCTATCTTTTGCCCTCCTGATTGCCCCGAGCTTCAACCCATTCAATTCGTCCAGAGACGACCAGACACAAACGTACCGACCATCGGGAGGTAAGAAGTGTTGTATTTTTCACCGACTTTAAATCAGTCGGTCAGCTGCTAAAATTAAGTTAAGGTTCACAGATTCATTTGAACATTTGCTGTCAACTTTCTAAGTTATTTCTGTTCTGTCTAAGATATATCTCTCATTTTTGTATTATTATTATTATTATTTGTCAATACAGTTGTATCGAGAACGCTGATGCATACAGACACAGTCGGTGATCTGATTGAAAATGAGCCAATCACAACGGGCCATTTTGCAAGGCCATCCAATGGCCACGAAGAGGAATCCTTAGCAACCAATCAGAAAGAAGGCATGGATGTGGCTAATGTAGATTCGGGAGCCATCAAGACACAAGCGGCACCGACCAATGAGCTCGCTCCATCAGAGGGTCTTGCTAATGGTCCCGCTGAAACCACCGGAGCCCACATTGTGGAGGAAGTAAAAAGCAGCAGCGTGAACCAGTCGCAAACGGATACCAGGCAAAGTAATGAAAGGACCCAGCCACAGCAGCAGCAGCAGCAAGTGAAGAGAACTGTCATTCATGGAGATGAGATGTGAAACTCAATTTTGATAGTTAGCAGTCTCATTCTAGTTGGCAATCTATTGCTGTGCTGGGTATCTGGGTACCCGGATACTCTACCAAAAATGTCATTACTCAGTTCCATTTATCGGTTCCATGTACCTGTAAACGATTTTTAAAAAATTCCGACTGAATATTTAAACCACACAAATGGAAGCCTCTGAAATTTTGGCAATTTCCTCTGGGGTTCTGTGATGTCTTTCTATAAGAGTGTTGAAGAATGTTCCCTTATAAAATATATCACAACAGGAAACCTGAAAAGGAATGTCTGTAAACCTTATAAAATTAAACATCCACGAGGTTCAGGGGGCTTTGTCCGCTAGATCAAAGGGAGATCCTGGCCCGATACCCATTTTGCAGGATTTTTCACTTTTTTTTCTTCAAATCACACACCTGAAATCACTTTTCACATTTCCCTGCATGTTGTTTAGTTTGTCATCGAATTATCTACGTGTAGTTGCGTTGTACTGAAAATCATGTCTTACTGTTAATGAGTGTGATTGTAACATTGATAGACAATATCTGGGGAGGTAAAGTCAGTTTTGCAGTATTTTGATCGTTAGCTAGACCAGCATGTATTGCGCAAATAGGCTTGCGTACATACACAGTGGTATTTGTGAAGAAGTCTTTGTACAGTTGGATTTGTATATTTAGTTTTATTTTGTATTCCTGTATTTATTTTGTTGAGTTCAATCAAATAGAGAAATTGGATATGGGTATAGATTTCACTGGATTAAGATATTTTTAAGACATGCAAAAGCATGAATGTAAATAAAAAAATACTTTTACACAGAAGTTAAAATAACTTTTACACACAAAAGTTTCAATTTAACTTAATATGACAATTATGTATAACTCAGTAGGCTGTATATAGTTTTTCAGAGATGACAATTTATATTTAATAAGGTGTTTATTTGCTCACATGTACAGAGATGTTCAGTAGACATAAATTACATATACATTGTACAATACTAAATGTAGATTTAGTAATCTTTCCCGCCTTCTTCATGCTTAATCTTCGGTTTCAGTCGCCATCATTTACTACCTAAATCCTTAAAGGGAGCGTACAAAATCAGTAATCACTCGATTTCAAAATTATCCAGTTATAATATTCAAAAGGTACCAGTCATCCTGAACAGTAGTTCTGCCTGAAGTGTCTCCATTGTTGAGAACACAAATATGCACATTTTTTTTTTCAGTTGCCAGATGACAACTTAAACCTCTTGTTCAGACTTTTCTCCTGACTTAAGACTCCGCATTGAGCTGAAACTTTCACAGATTAATTGTTGAATGTATATCTTGATTCAAAGAGAGTAAGCATACTCATAGAAGCAGTTCTGTCAACATTACCAATGTTGTACCTTCCCTTCAATGTATATCTTGATTCAAAGAGAGTAAGCATACTCATAGAAGCAGTTCTGTCAACATTACCAATGTTGTACCTTCCCTTCAATGTACACTGAGCCAAAAAAGAAACTTATAAAATTTTAACAGATCACCAAATAAAATTCTGTGCATGAAAATGTACCAAATTTGGATACAATATTACTGCAATGTATTGCTTCAAATGGCAGTCAATAACCAATTGTTTGCTTCAATGACACAAGAGAAATGTGCACTGACCCAAAGGACTTGCTGTTCCACATGTCACATTCTTCAGCTGCAGCCCTGTACACACATGCATGTTAGCCTTGGCATATCTGTTTCATTAGCAATACTCAGAAGGACTAGAGCAACCCTGTATGAAGACTTGCAATCATGCAGGTAAGGGGTGCAAATCCCTTAACAAATTCTTTTGTTTCATTCATTGACATGCATGTGTGTACAGGGCTGCAGCTGAATAATGTGACATGTGGAACAGCAAGTCCTTTGGGTCAGTGCACATTTCTCTTGTGTCATTGAAGCAAACAATTGGTTATTGACTGCCATTTGAAGCAATACATTGCAGTAATATTGTATCCAAATTTGGTACATTTTCATGCACAGAATTTTATTTGGTGATCTGTTAAAATTTTATAAGTTTCTTTTTTGGCTCAGTGTATATCTTGATTCAAAGAGAGTAAGCATACTCATAGAAGCAGTTTTGTCAACATTACCAATGTTGTACCTTCCCTTCAATGTATATCTTGATTCAAAGAGAGTAAGCATACTCATAGAAGCAGTTTGGCCAACATAGCCAATGTTGTACCTTCCCTTCAATGTATATCTTGATTCAAAGAGAGTAAGCATACTCATAGAAGCAGTTCTGTCAACATTACCAATGTTGTACCTTCCCTTCAATGTATATCTTGATTCAAAGAGAGTAAGCATACTCATAGAAGCAGTTCTGTCAACATTACCAATGTTGTACCTTCCCTTCAATGTATATCTTGATTCAAAGAGAGTAAGCATACTCACAGAAGCAGTTTGGCCAATATTACCAATGTACACTACAATGTATATCTTGATTCAAAGAGAGTAAGCATACTCACAGAAGCAGTTTGGCCAATATTACCAATGTACATTATAATGTATATCTTGATTCAAAGAGAGTAAGCATACTCATAGAAGCAGTTCTGTCAACATTACCAATGTTGTACCTTCCCTTTAATGTATATCTTGATTCAAAGAGAGTAAGCACACTCGTAGAAGCAGTTTTGACAACATTACCAATGTTGTACCTTCCCTTGATTCAAAGAAAGTAAGCATACTCATAGAGGCAGTTTTGCCTAATGATGTACCTTATCTTCAATGTATATCTTGATTCAGAGAGAGTAAGCATACTCATGTAAGCAGTTTTGCCAACATTAACAATGCTGTACCTTCCCTGTAGGTGCATGTTCTTTGTGTTACACTCCTCTTTGTAGACAGGAAGTAACTCACTTTTTTTCAGGTGAGATATTTTACAAAACAATCAAGTGCCCATTTAATGAATGTATAATTGATTAATTAATATCTTCCAAGCCTTGGAAACTAACACTATTAGAAAAAAATAAAAAATAAAAATAATTACAATTTTAATAAACATTACAATTTTAATAAACATGTATCTGTCATTCAAAGTGCAACATTAGGGCAACTTCTGCATTCGTGTTCGCTCGATATGGACTGGTCTTCATTTGGTAGTTATATGACATAAATTATTATCTTACTCGAATTATTATCTTACTCTTATCGTGAACCTTTAATATAAAGAATCTGTTTATACCTTGTGTACAAAGTGTGAATGAAATATCGGTAATCAGCTCGGATTAGGAAGGGCAGTGGTCTCACTTTGTATATTTCTTGTGAAATAAAATATTTAGTATGACTGATGCAATGATGATTGGTTTGCCTTTTTTCGTTAGAGCCTTTTTTGTTTTTTATTCGTTTTATCAGTCACAATTTTATTGGTCATGTTGGGTTAGGTGGCGCATTGTCTAATGTGTCGCATTGCACATTATGTTTCCATTCATTTATTCATTCATTATGGTTTATTGCTAAAAAATATCTCGTTGCAGAATATGATGAATTGCGGATGTATTTTACATCAAAATAGTATTTAAAAAATAGTTATTAAATTAATAATATTAAAAATTATACAATTATCTAGTAGGCTTGATAGACGATAGGTTTGAATCCATTAGGCTTGATAAGCAATATTTCTACGTCAATTTGCTGAGGAATCGATATTGTTTCTGTATATCCATATTAAAAATAAAACAATATGGATAAGACAATTTCGAGAAAAATACTTTTACAACATAGCTCGGAGAATCCATTTTGAAACTGCCAGAAAAAGTGGGGTCATTTTTGAAACAACGGTAGATCATTTTTATGCAGATATAATATACTACTCAAAACAATTTAGGGAACACTGGATTTTTAACATCAAATAGATTTGAAATGTTCCATGAACCGGGATTTTCATTTGCAACCCGCTCTCTCTTTCAGTAGTCATGTCATGAAATGTGTAATCACTACATGCATCCTTTATCATCTGTTTCATTGTGCAGTTGTTTCTCATCAATTCTGTGAAACATGTTTATCTGAAATAAATGATCTTGCTTTAACTGAGATTATTCCGGTGTTCCCTAAATTGTTTTGAGTAGTATATTTTACACAGGCGGATATTACACTGAGCATGGGCGCGTCGATCGCAACTTAGAAGTGCTACGGGGGCACATGTAAAGCTACAGTCACACTGTCACGATCTGGCATTACGATTGTCCACGTATGACCACGATTAAAAAAATTAATTTCATCCGTTGCCATACGTGTACACTCCGTGGAACTTTCACTTCTACACGATTACACAAAGACTCCACTAAGGTTCCACAACGTATGACCCTGATTATACAACGATTGCTATAAGAGTATACAAAGTATTTACTAGGTATGCGTAACGATTACCCATGGATGCACGTATACACAGCGATTGACCACGATGTTACTAAGGATTCACAACATATGACCACGATTATACACGGATGTACAGCGATTGGTTAACGATTGCCCAACGATTCATTACGTTGTCTGTTGAGAAGTCTGCTACAAATGAATGAAATATAAAAGTTCTGACCCTATTTATACTTTTTCAAAACCAAACAAGATCAGAATCATTTTGAAATCGTGATTAATCGTGATAGATCGTGATAAATCGTGATGAAATCGTTATGATCGTTGTGTAATCTTACTGCAATCGTTATAAATAGTTGTCATACTTGGTCATCCGTAGAGTAATCTTAACATTCGCAGTGTATCCGTTGAGCATCCGTTGTGTATCCTGTGTACATCCCTAGTCATACGTAATGCTTCCTGTGTGCATCCCTAGTGCATCCGTGGTGATTTCTGCCACGATTGTACAAGGGATATTTACGTATGTCTACGATTGCTCACGATTGCCGTTACGTATGCATACGTATGACTATAGGGATGTACACAGGATACACAACGGATTTTTCCCCCACGATTCCAGAACGATAGTTTTGAACCGTTTGAAACCTCCGTTGTGCCATCGTGGACCATAACGGATGCCCACGTATGATTAAAACTCTACTACGAATGACTAAGTATCCCCAACGTATCATTACGTATGACTACGGATGACCATCCGCTGGACATTCCGTTGTGCATTCGCAATCAAAAATCGTGACAGTGTGACTGTAGCATAAGCAGTAACGGATCCAGGATTAGGTAATTGGGGCGCACCCCGGTCGCACAGCCTCGCCCCCTCTATATAGACATATTTAGGGAAAAACAATTTTGGAAATGGTATCTGCAATTAATTTCTTGCATTTTTACCAAACTTTAGGCAGAATATTTGTTCAGAATGATTGGTGGTGGTACATTTACCAACCGTCACATCAATTAAATTTAGCTTCCGGATAATAATAATAATAATAATAATAATAATAATCATATTCAAGTTATCACCAATGTTGTATATTATCTTTACACTGTTTAGAAGCATAGCTTTAAGTATACTGTAGACTACATAAAATATCATTTTATGTTTAAAAATTATAAACAACAAATTTGTTAAACCTGTAGCAAAGTTCATATTTAATTGTATATCACGCATTTTTAAATGTATTTAAGTTTTTGGTTATGATTATGTATGATTTGTACATCTGTTGTCATGTTAAATATAAAAGATGTAGGCATACTCCTGGCGCTGCGCCAGATCCCGTTACTGCTGCATAGGTAATGAGCCAGTGTCTGCATAATGGATACATAAGCAGTCCACAGGTAATGGGATCTGGCGCGCCCTGTTATCTGGCAGGCCAGCGCGTGCTCGTGGGGTATTATTTACAATCACTGGGTTCATCTAAAACTGTTTGTTTGGAATTCAATGTCAAGCCACAAGTATGCTCTGATATTGACGATATACCCCTTTAAAAAAGTGTAAAATATAATCCGTAACATTTGCTCGAAAAATTTGTCTTATTCACTGATGTTTAAAAAAAATGGCTGTACTCCAAAATGTCATTACTATTGCGCCCTCTTGCGGTCAAGTATAAGGTCTATTGATAGGTACGATAATAATATGGTCCGTGAACAATCACAGCATGCACGATTGAAAACCAAGATCATATCCTAATAAGATTTCCATACATGGGGGAATGTACATCACTGCTGCAGTAAGCTGATCGGTAAACACCAATTTCGTATTCACCATGGCATTTTAATACTGTTCGATACCAACAATATTATAGACGTGCATAATTTGCTAGGAATAACATTTGCGCACTTACGACAGAAATTTTTAAACTTGAAAATGCTATATTTGATACTGTATCATCAACTCTACATTTAGTAAATGTTATGCTATTTGAGAGCGGCTAAAAGCATTCACTGCCTTTAGATTTGTATCTTGATATACACAAAATGAGCACAATCGAAGTGACAGTTTTTTTTTAAATATAATATAGGCCAAATTCTTGTATGATCAAAGAAAGCATACATTGCAAATGCATGGCGTTTCTATTTTATTGCATAATCTTTTCCAAACAGCTGGAAGGCTCCGGGATCATGCGGTATTGACACCTAAACACGAGACGAAAAACTTTCTTGAAGTGAGGGTGTTTCGCCCCGTATATGACGGGGTTGACGGCGCTGTTGAAGATGACGATCATGCCGGTCCATGGGATGACTGGTTGGATTGGCGGTATCATCAGAGCGATGGCAAAGGGTGCAAGACACGCAACGAAGGCACACATCACATAGAAGAGGTTCTTGGTGATCTCCACCTGCCTCTTGTTGAAGCTAGCCTTCCTCTGGAGCTGTCTGGTGCTGCCGGTGGTGGATACATTCGAAATGTCAGACATCTCAATCCCCTTCCCCACCATCTTCTTCGTGTGGCTGGTGATGTGTCGGTAGATCTTGACGTAACATACAAGCAGGATTAACAGGGGGATGGGGTAAACGAGGGCAGACCCCAACACACTGAAGAGTTGGCTATACTTGTGTGTGCTGTCTACTGAACATGCCTTGTACTTCTTTGAATATCCCCATCTACCTAAACCAAAGAGTGGAAGGCTACAGACTAAAGCTGGATACAGCCATGTGAAAACCAACATGGCTGCTGTCTTCTTCGGTGTGTAGATTGATATGTATCTTGCCTTTGGCTTGGTGATAAGAATAAACCGATTAATAGCAATGGCAGCCAATGTGACAATGCTGCAAGCCAGACAAGTAAAGTATATGGCACCTGCAATGGAACAGATACTCTCCGGCAAAGGCCAGCCACTTATGCTGAAAGCCGCTACCAAGTTGAATGGAGAAGCGGTACAGGTAAGCAGGTCTGCCGTAGCCAAGTTGACGACGAACGCGTTGGTGCGCGTTTGGAGCTTCTTGGACAAGATAACCGCCAGAATCACCATGGTGTTTCCTATAAAGCCAAACACAGTAACTAGCAAGACTACAGTACCAATAATAGTTCTCTGCGTTACATCCTCAAAGCTAAACTCTGATTCATTGCCTGTCGTCGTGGTTTCGAAAAATTCTCCAATTGTCACGTTCTTAGAGAAATCACTTTTGGTAAGAGCTTTGTTGGGTGTTGATATGGAAGAAGTTTCAACTGTGGAATGTTCATAAAATGTGCTGAGAATGATTGATTCGTTTTCTGATGCCATGGTTGTGGCCATACTAGTTCCCATAGGAGATAAGTCGGTCATCATAGTGATAATGCTTTGTAACGGGTTGCTATAATATTGTGGAGATCTTGAGCTTGTCCAGCCAGATATCCAACGGATCTGTGAGAATAAAGCAAAAAGTTAACATGCATTGACCGAAACCTCTCCATCGATTATCCGGTCAAATCAGGCAAAAATGCATATGATCCTAGCTTTTCATAATCAGATTTTGACTTAGTTCATATCGCCTATCCTATTCGTTTAAAATATGGAACACCATTGCGCTCCAAAAAAGACTTATTTATTGTTTATCAAAAAAGACTAGTCGATTTGCTTGAATCCAATATGCCAATACAAAGATTTGATTGCATTTTAATATCTCATTGAAAGTGAATAACTCTGTTGAAGTTTGAAGGTATACAGCCACCGTGTATCTTAAGTATAAGTATAAGTATAATCAGAGATAAAATAAACTTACTTGTCTGATCGTCGAGTTTACGGAAAAGAATGCGAAAAATGTAGGCACAGATCTTTACGTTTCGAGTACAAACTGTATACTGCATGAAATGCATGAGCTGCTCTTTTCTTGTGTATTCTGTATTTCCTGCTTTTTTGAAAAGCAGTGACCCGTGATTGCTATGTGCAGGAAAAAAGAGATCTTTTGACAACAACACGAAACGCATGCAGTTGATGGATCGGTGATGTTCGTCTGTGTGGATGTAAACAAGTTCATATAACTTCCGCATGTGACAAAATGTCTGGTCGTGAAAGTTTAATTATTTAATGTGTGGTCGTGGGTATTTGATACTTTCCGGTTTATTAACCCTAACCCCTAAGCATTTTTGCGAGAAAACATCCCAAATTGGCCAAAATCCATCAGCATGCAGTAAAATATAGGTACCCCACTTGTTGGACTTTGATGGAATCGGTACAGTGGCAAATGCAAAGCATCCATGACTGGGTTATACGCAGTCCTGAATCCCGACAAAGCGCTGGCTATACTGTGAAGTACTGAATCCGTCAAAATCAGGATATGGATTTTGGAGGTTTTGGGGGTAAGTTAGGGTTAAGAGAATAACACTGTGATGAGCCGGTGTTTACCGACCGATAATGACCGGTGAGTGGCGTGTAGTTACCAAAGAGCAATGTTGGACCAACCTTCACTTTAACCAGTTTCAGATTCTATCGTAAGTAATAACAGTACCGCCGCAAATACTTTTTTAAACGGTTAAATAGGACGAAAATAGTAACTAATATAATTGCATCAAAGTGTTTACCTGATTTATGTTATACATGTTCACGGGCCACACGGGCAAATCGAACCCGTTCTAACGCACGTGACTTTCGCATGAGTTATTGAATTTGGGGGAACCTCTATACCTTCCTCGTGAAAACTATTTTATGTACTGAGAACCCAGTGCTATACATACCCACTACTGGAAGGTGTAGCACTGGACAGAGTTGGTAAGGTGTAAACACTATAATATCGTTTCGGTTTGCGGTAACACCATGTGTTTATCCCAAATATCGCGAAGCTGAGGTACAGGTTCTGAAAAGAACCTTATCGCACAACTCGTATCTCAACCTTCGTTAAGTGAGAAAGGTTCAAGGGAGAACCAATGTCGGGCATATTCCAACCATGCAAAGCTTCAAATCTTATAGCACTATAATAGATGAGTGCAATTACTATATATTGGCGTTTAAAATAGCAACAGTGAGTTTATTGATTAACGAATGTTTTAGAACTTGTTTAGCCTTACGTCATATTCAGAACACGTGACTATTCTATAGTACAAAAGGAGTTGTACCAAAATCGTGTTTCCGTTTTTCATTGTTTTCTCAAAAAGTGGACACTTATTGTGATGAAACTTTCGCGGGTTAATTTTAATTATGACGTTACCAAAACCTAAAGTTGTACCAGTCCTTCACTTTAAAAGGCTTCAGATTTTGTTGTAAGCCGTAACGGTACCGCCGCATGAACGGGCCAAGTTCATTGCCATAACAACTACGCATTAATCAGTAGAGCGGCATAATCTCCATATGAATATAGAAAGGTGAGTTTCCTTTCCAAGTTTTTGATCTGTTCAATTATCGGGGAATTCCCTTTTCAGACCTTAAAAATGGCCTTTGACATGCTAGACATTTTCCCTACTGGCGACACGCCTATAATATAAAACCAACATATAATAACGTTATTTAGGCAAATGTTTTATGCAAATGTTTTAACAAGATATTTTACACAGGGAGAATTAGAAAATAGAATTTAAAATTACAATGACAAAATTTACATTTATCCACAAAATAAAACCAAAAAGATGAATCTAGGGGAAGGCAGAGATGATAAAAAGTAACAATGGCAAATGAGGAAACAGAAAAGGAAAATAAATATCCATTAATTGTAAACAAATTAAAAACAAGTGACAGGACCAAGTCCAAGTCCCACAAAAAGTGGACTCGATTCCGGACTCGAGTCCTTGTCCGCGCCGGACTCTAATACTATACAAAACTGCGGTATGCATGTTTACAATAATAGAGCTTTGTCTTAAATATATATCGCCCGTCTTTGGCTAAGACGACCCACAAAATAGAACTTTTAAAGCTAACGAATTTGAAAAGATAATTGAGTTGTTATACAAAAACAACAAACAATTATGAAATTTGGATGTCGGAAACTTGATATTTTGAACGCACATGGTTGTGATTGACCGCCGGCGTTGGCCACGCCCTTGTGCAGGCTGAGAATTAAAACTTCCTTAACTTAAATCTATTGTTTACCGTCATATCGGCCCAAACACGGGCAATACATCTTTCACATACCACTAAATACATTGGTAATTTCAAAAGACATTGATCACATAAAATTTACTTTGTATAAAGTTGATGATCACAAAACATCACATGAAATAATTGTTTTGTCTTTTGAGATTTCACAAAACAACGTCCTCACGTGTCAAGGATTCGCATACCGCATTAATGAGACTTCCAATTTTGTTTAAACAGCCCAAAAGCATAAATTTCTGCAAAAATTAATATGTATATTATGTTAAATATTATTTCATAGGCCCTTTGAACAAAGATAACTGTCATGAACATTGGCGTTTAAATTAGCAAAGGAATTATTTATCAAAGTAAGTGTGAGTCACCATAATGTGATAATACTTCTTAATCTCATCTTAATCTCATCTTTTGAAGACAGCTTGAAGGATCCGGAATCATGTTGTACCGACACCGAAGCATGTGACGAAACACCATCTTGAAATGTGGGTGTTTCACCCCGTAGATGACAGGGTTGACGGCGCTGTTGAAGACGATGAGCACCCCAGTCCAAGGGATGACTGGATCGCTGGGCGGTATCATCAGAGCGATAGCAAAGGGGGCAAGACACGCGATGAAGGCGCACACCACGTAGAAGAGATTCTTGGTGATCTCCACCTGCCTCTTGCTGAAACTCGCCGATCGGTCTGTCTGAAGATCACTGGTGCCGCAGCTGGCTGAGGTTGAAATGTCAGACTTTAATTGAATCCCATGGCCAATCATCTTCTTCGTGTGGCTGGTGATGTGTCGGTAAATCTTGAAGTAACATACAAGCAGGATTAACAGGGGGATGGGGTAAACGAGGGCAGACCCCAACACAGCAAAGAGTTTGCTGTACTTGTGTGTGTTGTCTAATGAACATGTCTTGTACTTCTCTGAATACCCCCATCTACCTAAACCAAAGAGTGGAAGGCTACAGACTAAAGCTGGATACAGCCATGTGAAAACTAACATGGCTGCTGTCTTCTTCGGTGTGTAGATTGATATGTATCTTGTCGTTGGCTTGGTGATGAGAATAAACCGATTAATAGCAATGGCAGCCAATGTGACAATGCTGCACGACAGGCAAGTAAAGTATATGGCACCTGCAATGGAACAGATACTCTCCGGCAAAGGCCAGCCACTTATGCTGAAAAGGGCCACCGAGTTGAATGGAGAAGCGGTACATGTAAGCAGGTCCGCCGTAGCCAAGTTGACGACGAACGCGTTGGTACGCGTTTGGAGCTTCTTGGACAAGATAACCGCGAGAATCACCATGGTGTTACCTATGAAGCCGAACACAGACACGAGGCAGTAAATACTACCGATGATGAACCGCTGGGTTTCATCCTCAAAGCGAAAGTATATACCTTCTTCGGGCGTCGTGGTTTCCAAAAAATCTCCAGTTGTGATGTTCTTAGTGGCATCAGTAAAAGCTTCTGATGTCATGGTTGTAGTCATACTGGTTCTCGTCGTAGATATGTTGGTCATCATATAGTGATAATTGGCGTTGTAACGGGTTGCTATAATATTGTGGCGATCAGATATCCAACGTATCTGTGAAAATAAAGCCAAAGATTAATTAACACGCATTGAGCCAAACGATATTAAAGAAACATTGCATAATTTATGACCTTTACCCCCTAGGTGAAATAATCTTTTGACTAAATATATTCCATTCGTTTAAAATATGAAACACCATATTCTAATGCAAAGATTTTATTTTATTTTATCCAATATCTCAATTGAAAGTAAATAACTTTGTTGGCCCTGCATAAAGCTTGAAGGGTAGATCCACCCCGTAATTCATATGCCTAAGACGGTTTAGACAATACGTGGGAGTGTGTTTAACGCATGGCCCAAATCCATTGTTCTTGGAGTGCTATGCCTTGGACTAGGTTATTACACAATTGGCAAACTTCATGGTAGACTTCTGCTTGTATTAGATTGCTAATGCTCAGAGCTAATAATAAACTTACCCGTTCGATCGTCGAGTTTACGAATAAGACGAGAAATATATAAATGCCACAACTAAAAAGCTCTCCCCGTTTGGAGTTTACAAACGGTACTGCATGGAATTCGTGTGTATTCTGTATTTCCTGTTTTTTTAAAAAAAGCAGTGACCCGTGACTGCTATTCAGGAATATGTACAAAAAACTTCCACATTAATGTTGTCCATGTCTAGTCGTGAACAGTTGAAACTTTCAAGTGTCACTATTGGCAAACGAAGAAACAGAAAAGGAAAGGAAATATCTATAGGCCTCTGTACAAACAATTAACAGGATTAAGTCCATGTCCTGACCCCCAAGTCCGGGTTAACACAAAGTGGGCTTGAGTCCAAAATGTACTCCTAGTCAGAACTCGAGTACTACAACACTAATGTAAGCTATAGGCCGAAAAATTGTAACTATAATCGCATCGAAGTTTTTCTTGATTTATTTCATGGATGTTCACGGGCCATTATGGGCAAGTCGAACCTGTTTTAACGCGCGTGACTATTCTTTGTACCGAGTGTGTCCGGTGCTATATATTTACCCACTACTGGAAGGTGTAGCACCGGACAGAGTCGGTAATTCCCTTTCAGACCTTGAAAATGGCCTAAACATTTTTTCCCTACTGGTGACACGCCTATGATACAAAACCAACCTTATTATAATAACACTACTTTATTTAGGGAAAATGATGTTTTATGCAATACAATAACAACATGTTTTACACAAGGAGAATTAGAAAATATAAAAATAATAATAATTTACATTACCCACAAAATAAAACTCACAAGACCATAAACCGTAAGGGGAGATTATCAAAAGTAACAATGGCAAATGAAGAAACAGAAAGGGGAAGGAAATATCCATATAGAAATAAGTAACAGGACCAAGTCCAAGTCCGGGTCCACACAAAGTGGGCTTGAGTCCAAAATGGACTCTGAATCAGGACTCGAGTACAACAACACTGATGTAAGCATATTATGATATAATACAGTATAGCCTATATAGAGCTATGTCTTAATACCATTATACATCGCTAATCTCAAAAGACATTGATCACATAAAACTTACTTGATATAAAGTGATAATAATTGTTCTGTATTTTGAGATCTCACAAAACAGCGCCCTTACGTGCCAAGGATTGCATATTGCATTAAAATTACTGTCAGACAGTCAGACATTTGAATCCCCTTCCTGGCCATATTTGAATACCCCCATCTACCTAAACCCAAAGAGGGGAAGGCTACAGACTAAGGCTGGATACAGCCATGTGAAAACCAACATGGCTGCTGTCTTCTTCAGTGTGTAGATTGATATGTATCTTGGCTTGGTGATAAGAATAAACCGATTAATAGCAATGGCAGCCAAGCTGACAACGCTGTCAAGTAAAGTATAATAGCACCTGCAATGGAGCAGATACTCTCCGGTAAAGGCCAGCCACTTATGCTGAAAAGCGCCACCGAGTTGAATGGAGAAGCGGTACAGGTAAGCAGGTCTGCCGTAGCCAAGTTGACGACGAACACGTTGGTGCGCGTTTGGAGCTTCTTGGACAAGATAACCGCCAGAATCACCATGGTGTTTCCTGTGAAGCCAAACAAAGCCACTAGACAGATGACACTACCAATAATGGATCTCTGTGTTACTGATCATCAAAACTAAACTCTGATTCATTGCCTGCCGTCGTGGTTTCGAAAAATTCTCCAATTGTCACGTTCTTAATTCTATTAACGAAATAAAATTGTGGTGAGTCGGTCTTTACCGGCTGATAATTACCGCTTAGTCGCCACGATCACATGGCTGATGTTAATGGACCTGGCCCACGGCTCGTTCTATTAACAGCGGTCACGCCCATAACCGGTCATTATCGGCCGGTAAAAACCGGCTCGTCACAGTTTTGTTCCCATTCGTAAAAATATTTTCATTATAGAAACGGTTAAATAGGCCTAAATCTTATCGAAGTTTTTACCCGAGTTATTTTATTAATGTTCACGGGCCACATGGGCAAGTCGAACGAGCTGTTCTAACGCGCGTGACTTTCGCATGAACTATTGAATTTGGGGGAACCACTATTCCTTCCTCATGAAAACTATTCTTTATACTGAGGATCCGGTGCTATATATTTACCCACTACTGGAAGGTGCAGCACTGGACAGAGTCGGTAAGGTGTAGCACTATAATAGATGAGTGCAGATACTATTGGCATTTAAAATAACAACAGTGAGTTTATTGATTAACGAATGTTTTAGAACTTGTTTAGCCTTACGTCATATTCAGAACACGTGACTACAAAAGGAGTTGTACCAAAATCGTGTTTCAGTTTTTTATTGTTTTCTCAAAAAGTGATGACCTATTGTGATGAAACGTTCACAGGTTAATTTTATAATATATTATGACGTTACTAAAACTAGTCCTGTACCAGTCCTTCACTTTAACATGTTTCAGATTCTGTTGTAAGCCATAACGGTACCGGCGCATGAATGGGCCAAGTTCAATGCCATAAAAATACGCATTAATCAAAATGGAGCGGCATAATCCCCATATGAATAGAGAAATACATTGATAAAGGTGAGTTTCCTTTCTAAGTTTTTGATCTGTTCAATTATCGGGGAATTCCCTTTTCAGACGTTAAAAATTGCATTTGATATGCTAAACATTTTCCCTACTGGCGACACGCCTATAATATAAAAACCAACCTTATAATAATAATACTTTATTTAGGCAAAATATGTTTTATGCAGATATAATAAAAATATATTTTACACAGGGAGAAATAGAATCTGAAATTACAAAGATAAAATTTACATTTATCCACAAAATAAAACCAAGGAGATCAATTATGGAGAAAGCAGAGACGATAAAAAGTAAAAATGGCAAATGAAGAAACAGAAAACTAAGAAAGAAAATATCCATTAATTGTAAACAAATTACAAACAAGTGATAGTATACCAAGTCCAAGTCTTTTATACTAAAGTCTACGTCTAAGACTAAGTGGACTCGAGTCTGCACTCCAGTCCGAGTCTAAACTCGAGTACTACAACACTGCGATATACATGCATAGGCTATACAGAATAGAGGTTTGTCTTAAGTCTGTATTTCCCGTGTTTGGCTAATATACGACCCACAAAATAGAATTTATACAGCAAACGAAAGATAATAAATATCGTTGTTAATTAAACAGAAATTATGAAATTCGGATGTCGGAAACTTCAAAAAATAAAAAGCGATATTTCGAACCTGCTTGGTTTTGATTGATAGCCGCGTTGGCCAATCGGAAGACTGCACACGCCCTCTTGCAAGCTGAGGATTACAACAGTGGTCCAGCGTTGTATTAATTTGAGTTTTTAATACTGGTTACTAATCCTTCACGGATTTTTTTCGTTCAATGTCTCAAATGAAACTTTATAATTTCCTTAACCCCAGAAAAATAGCAATTCAACATTTAAATCTATTTTTTAACGTCATATCGGCCCAAACACGGGCAATACATCTTTCACATACCACTAAATACATTGGTAATTTCAAAAGACATTGATCACATAAAATTTACTTTGTATAAAGTTGATGATCATAAAACATCACATGAAATAATTGTTTTGTCTTTTGAGATTTCACAAAACAGCGCCCTCATGTGTCAAGGATTCGCATACCGCATTAATGAGACTTCCAATTTTGTAAACAGCCCAAAAGCATGAATTTCTGCAAAAATTAATATGTATATTATGTTAAATATTATTTCAAAGACCTTTCAAACAGAGATAACTGTCATGTTCGTGGGAGTTTACATTAGCGAAGGATTTATTTGCCTATCTTGATCTCATCTTTTGAAGACATCTGGAAGGATCCGGAATCATGTGGTACTGGCACCGGAACATACATCTGAACACCTTATTGAAGTGCGGGTGTTTCACCCCGTAGATGACAGGGTTGACGGCACTGTTGAAGATGACAATCATCCCGGTCCACGGTACGGCCGGATCGCTGGACGGTATCATCAGAGCGATAGCATAGGGGGCAAGACACGCGATGAATGCGCACATTACGTAGAATAGATTCTTGGTGATGACAACCTGCCTCCTGTTGAAACTCTCCTGTGATTTCCTTTCTAATCGCTTACTGCTTGCATGGTTGCATGAACCCGAAGTGTCGTCCATCTCGATTCCCTTCTTTGTCAACTTCCTAATGTGGCCGGTGATGTGTCGGTATATCTTAAAGTAACACACGAACAAGATGATCAGTGGTATCGGGTAAACCAGAACAGCCCCCACCAGACTGAAGGTCCTGCTACTTTTGTACGAGCTGTCTTGTGAGCAGATCTTAAATTTCTCCGAATATCCCCATCTACCTAAGCCAAAGAGGGGAATGCAGCACACTAAAACTGGATACAACCACGTGAACACCAACATGGCCGCTAGATTCTTTGGTTTGTAAATCGAGTGGTAGGTATCTGCTGGCTTAGTGATGAGAACTAACCGGTTGATAGCAATAGCCGCCAAGCTGATAACACTGCAAGATAGGCTAGTAAAGTAAATGACACTGGAAAGGGAGCAGATGACATCCGGCAGAGGCCAACCGCTCATGCTGAATAGCGCAACCGCGTTGAAGGGAACACTCATACAAGTTAGCAGGTCCGCCGTAGCCAAGTTGACGACGAACGCGTTGGTGCGCGTTTGGAGCTTCTTGGACAAGATAACCGCCAAAATCACAATGACGTTTCCCGTGAAACCAAAAACAGAGACGAGGCAGTATACGCTACCAATAATTGATCTCTGGATCTCATCCTCAAAGCGATATTCACCATGATCACCCAAGACAGGGGTCTTAGTAGCATTTCCTGTCATATCCTCAGGTGTTGTTACAAGTGAAATTTCATCCGTTGAATGACTGGAAAAGGTGCTGAAAATGGTATCGCTGTCTGGTACCACGCTCGTAGCCATAATATGGCCTGCCGTTGTGAATATGTCTGCAGTCATGAGTGACGTATCCAATTAGTTATATTGTTTGGCATCGGTCATTAAATGTGAGAATTACGATTCATAGAACTTGATCCGTCACATCGGTGATACGGTCATGTCTGTGGAAAATCAAATAAATATTTAATAGGTCTAGCTTCTTAACGATATGAAGCTTCATTTAATATTATATGCACATATCTATATCCTTGATATAATCAGTCTTTTAATTCTGACATAGGCCTTATTTGATTTTTAAAACCAAATGGATGTTGTGCAATTCTGATTTACCTTGCTTAGGCCTAACAGTAAAACAATTGTTTTGCCCACTTTCGAACAGTGAAAAAAGGGACTAAAATAACGGTAACTTACCTCTATACCCAAGATTCCGTTCAAACAAGATACTACCAAAATAAACAATTCCCGTGCAGTGCACATTTATATTTATAGCCTAGCCGTAAACGACGCAAACGACGGAAAAGGTTACGTGCGAAAGAAAATTCTTTGAATTTAAATATCTATGGTAAGGTTATGATCAAGGCCATGAGTCCAAAGCAAGTCGCAGTAGGATTCGGGTTTATTTTTCATGCTCAGAGAGTCATCTTTTGTTACCGCAACATGCCAATTGTGTTTTTATGATGTTGACCAAACAGGGGAAACCCCTTTGCAGTTAACCTAACAAAAGTAACACTGGAATAATAATACTCAGGTATTGTGCACAATATCTCCATAAATTGAGTTATGTATCAAAACCACAGAGGGATTAATATCGGTTTCATTGCCGTGAATAAAATGTCTGCTGTATATTGACGAAAGAAATGATGCCGTGTGGGTTATATACAAGAACAAAACAAATACAAAAACCGTTACAAAGGCACAGACACATAACAAAAATTAGCACAATTTATAAAAGAAAATGTCAGTATAAAATTGCACATAATAAAAATTTACTTTAAAAAAATCACATTAAAAGTAGAAATTTAAACACACAAAGAAACAGTAAAAAAGCCAAAATTCATCAAGTGCCAAGTAGACGCAGCTCCAAGTGCATCACGCCTCCCGTAAAGCCTGTCCAAGGAAGAAATTAATGGGCGAAACCACTTGTTACTTCAACACGTATCCGCGGGACGTGTAATGTGCCTGAGGGCAGCGGCGTAGCCACGAGGGGCCGGGGGCACGCTCCCCCTACAAATTTCCAGTGCCCCCCCAGGTGCCCCCCACGAAAAATCCCGATAGTGCCCCCCCCCCAAAAAGAAAAGAAACGGGAAAAACCCCATACCCCTGGGCCCCACTAAAAAGCAATGCCCCCCTGTGCCCCCACTGAAAAAGTCCTGGCTACACTGCTGCCTGAGGGGTGCCACTTACAGGATGAGATAGATAACAAATAAATAAAACATGACAAGATATTATATAACTTATAACCCCCTTACACAATAGCCAAATAATTACTTATATTTAAAGGGCCATAATATGTAATAAGAATAGTTTAATGCGCGACTGTATTCATGTTGACGTAGGTACCCTTCAATTGACAATTTGTGGGTGTTTTGATATCTTTTTGGGCACTTTTTGGTATCTACGCTCATCTAAATTTGAATATTTATAAGGACATGTGATGTCATAGCGGGATCAAAGGCAACATCATGGATGGTTTGTAAATAAAACGTTGATTGAATTTCTAGTGTTTTCACAATACCGTAATTATTAGTGAGGTCTCTGAACTTGTGTTTTCTTGTAAGCTGAGTATTTGGTTCCGCAGTAAGCAATCAGTAAGCTAGGTTTGGAGTTTGAATACCGTTTGTGAATACTTAAAGTGCGGATATTACATGCACTGAGCATGGGCGCGTCGATCGCAACTTAAAAGTGCTATGGTGGGCGGGGAGGAGGGGCGGCTACACGGGCACATGTAAGCAGTAACGGATCCAGGATTTGGTAATTGGGGCGCACCCCGGGTCGCACAGCCTCACCCCTATAATAGACATATTTTTTGGGGAAAACAATTTTGGAAATGGTATCTGCAATTGGTTTCTTGCATTTTTACAAACTTATAGATAACGAAAATAAAAATGGCATACAGGTCTATTATTGTAATTGGACAATTTCTTGGTTATTTATTTTAATATACTGACTGTTATAATACTTAATCAAAATATCTACATTTTCTTATAGGCTATATTAACATGTACCATTGCAAATTGACAATACACTGGCAGTAACCTTGGTGAAATATATGGTTGCCTCGAAATCTTTGATCACCCAACAAAGGTAATTTGGATATGACGGGGACCGTCAGCATCTGTTTGTATTTAATGTGCTTGCTCGTGTTTTCACTCTGAAATGAAAGCCCTTTAGGTAGAATACTTTGTTCAGAATGATTGGTGGTGGTACATTTACCAACTTCAATTAAATTTAGCTTCCGGATAATAATAATAATCATTATATTCAAGTTATTACAAGTTATTAAACTGCCCAGAACCATTTATGTAAGTGTACGTAGGCCTATCTAGCCTACATAAAATATCATTTTATATTTAGAAATTAAAAACAGCAAATTTATCAAACCTGTAGCACTTTTCACTTTTCAAGTTCATATTTAATTGTATATCACCCGACGCGAGAATTTCATCAATCTATAAAGTACGTATTCTTCTTGTTTGGCCAAAAAAAGTCTCCGGTTTCTGGTCTCCGCGCACGTCGCCTCAGATCCGTGCGTCGGCATTTTTAATTTTTAGTTTTTGCTGTGAAACGATGTGTTTAAGTGTTTTTGCCCAAAAAGCGTATTTCTGTAATATTTTCTGTATTCTTTGGCAAAATTTCATAAAGCTTGGCAAATAAAAATAAAAAAGATCATCGGATTTCCCCTGGGGTCATTGTTGGGGTGCTGTAATCCATTATTTCCCCAATTTGAGGCGGAAAAACGATAATGATACGTATTGTCATTTGAAACTCAACATGGATGTCAGCTTTTTGGGGCCTGGAATGCATTTCTGAGGATGAAGTGACATTTCTATATCCTTCCTTGGCATGAAAAGTAAGAAGCATCCATTGAGAAAACTCAATACGTTTTACCCAAACATTAGAATAAAAAGACAAAATCCAAGATGGCTGTCGGCTGCGGTGGTCATTTTGAATTCCAATAATGCATCTGATATGATAATGTGACAAATACCCATCACATTTCTTTTAAAAAAAATTGTAATTGAAAAAAATTGCAAAAGAATACACTTAGGGGGAATATTGTGCGCCGCCCCCCCCCCTTATAGGGTTAATCAATATTAAAGTAATAATAATTAATATCTTTAAAATGTGCAATTTTACGACTTGGCAACAATCATGATTAGATTCAGCACCATTGAAACCCCCTATGTTCCAAATTTTATGTGGTCCTGTGATGGGGATCACGAAATTAAAAATAATAGGTCTCATTTTTAAGTTCATCCCATGGTCTAATGTCCAATTGCAGCCAAAATTGCTTGATCAATTGGAATTCTGCAAGCCGTGCTTTAAACGACTTTTTTGCATGGGGGTATGAACGTTTGTCCGATTTTCGAGATGGCCGGGAAAAAAAGCGCGTCACCGCAACAATTTTGAAGCCGACTGATGACCAGAAACCGGACTTTCTTTTAGCCTTATTATTATTATTAGTAGTATTTTTTTTAAATGTATTTATTTATTTAAGTTTTTGGTTATGATTATGTATGATTTGTACATCTCTTGTCATGTTATATGTACAAGATGTAGGCCTACTCCTTTAAAAAATATTAATTTACACATTTTGTGTTTTTTTAAATGAAACTTTTAAAAATGTAAAAGTGTAAGATTTCGTAACATTTGCTCAGAAAATATTTCTTATTGATACAGTGGTTGTACCCACTGATTTCTATACTAACTGGATAGGAGATGGGCGCTGATTGGCCTTTAAAAAGTTGAAGTAACCGGCCGCCATGTTGGTTCCCCCAAAAGGTCAAGAGTCAAATGTCACGTTAGCATACAGACAATAACAACAACTGGTTCAGCAGCACTCGGCATTGTCGTCGGTCGGGTAGCAGTAAACCTGTCCAGCCGTCACGTACGCGCCTTCTTTCTTGGGGGAACAAACATGGCGAACAACGAGCTTCAGCCAATCGGTGCGGTCTTCTATCCAGTTAGTACGTATAGAGATCAGTGGTTGTACCCCCAAAATGTGATACCATTGCGCCCTCTTGCGGTCAAGCATAAGGTCTATTGATTTAAGTAGGCCTATATTATGGTCAGTGAAAAATCACAGCATGCCCGATTGAAAACCATAGCAATGTCATAATCAGATAGTTTCATTCATACATGGGGGAATGTACATCATTGCTGCAGTTAGCTGATCGGTGAATACCAATTTCGTATTCAATGTGGCATTTAAGGACAAAAAAAGTCTCCGGTTTCTGGTCTCCGCGCGCGTCGCCTCAGACCCGCGCGTCGGCATTTTAATTTTTTTTTTTTTTTGCTATGAAACGATGTCCAATTGCAGCCAAAATTGCTGGATCGATTGAACATCTGCTGTGCTGTGTTTTAAACGACTTTTTCACATAGGAGTATGAACATTTGCCCGATTTGTGAGGCCTCTCTTAGCCACCATACTTTGTATAATGGGAAATTTGGTCCCCACGTAGGCTATACGTGTATCGCGTATTTCCCTGCAAAAAAAGATTACAAAAAAAATAAATAAATAAAATTAAAAAAACGCATCACCACACCGATTTTAAAGCTTACCGATGACCATAAACCAGAGACTTTTTAGACGTGCATTATTTGTTGCCCAACTTGAAATATATTTGATACTGTATCATCAACTCTACATTTAGTAAATGTTATGCTATTTGAGAGCGGTCAAAATCATACACTGCCTTTAGATTTGTATCTTGATAAAAAAAAACACAATGAGCACAATCGAAGTGACAGTTTTTTTTTATAAGCCAAATTCTTGTATGATCAAAGAAAACATACATTGCAAATGCATGGCGTTTCTAATTCATTGCATAATCTTTTGCAAACAGCTGGAAGGCTCTGGGATCATGCGGTATTGACACCTAAACATGAGACGAAAAACTTTCTTGAAGTGAGGGTGTTTCGCCCCGTATATGACAGGGTTGACGGCGCTGTTGAAGATGACGATCATTCCAAACCATGGGACAACTGGTTCGCTTGGTGGTATCAAAAGAGCTGCTGCATAGGGTGCAAGACACGCGATGAAGGCACACACCACGTAGAAGAGATTCTTGGTGATCTCCACTTGCCTCTTGTTGAAGCTAGCCTTCCTCTGGAGCTGTCTGGTGCTACCGGTGGCGGATACAGTCGAAATGTCTGACATCTCAATCCCCTTCCCCACCATCTTCTTCGTGTGGCTTGTGATGTGTCGGTAGATCTTGACGTAACACACAAGCAGGATAATCAGTGGGATGGGGTAAACGAGGGCAGACCCCAGCAAAGCAAAGAGTTTGCTATACTTGTGTGTGCTGTCCACTGAACATACCTTGTACTTATTTGAATATCCCCATCTACCTAAACCAAAGAGTGGAAGGCTACAGACTAAGGCTGGATACAGCCATGTGAAAACCAACATGGCTGCTGTCTTCTTCGGTGTGTAGATTGATATGTATCTTGTCGTTGGCTTGGTGATGAGAATAAACCGATTAATAGCAATGGCGGCCAATGTGACAATGCTGCAAGCCAGACAAGTAAAGTATATGGCACCTGCAATGGAACAGATACTCTCCGGTAAAGGCCAGCCACTTATGCTGAAAAGCGCCACCGAGTTGAATGGAGAAGCGGTACAGGTAAGCAGATCTGCCGTAGCCAAGTTGACGACGAACGCGTTGGTACGCGTTTGGAGCTTCTTGGACAAGATAACCGCCAGAATCACCATGGTGTTTCCTGTGAAGCCGAACACAGCCACAAGACAGATAACACTACCAATAATGGATCTCTGGGTTACATCGTCGAGGCTAAATTCTGAGTTATTGCCTGTCGTCGTGTTTTCGAAAAAAACACCAGATGTCATGTTCGCAGTGAAATCACTCATGGCATCAGTAAAAGTTTCGTCTGATGTCGGTACGGAAGAAGTTACAATTGTGGAATGTTCATAAAATGTGCTGAGAACGATTGATTCGTTATCCGATGTCATGGTTGTAACCATACTGGTTCTCGTAGTAGATATGTTGGTCATTGTGACAATTGGCGTTGTAACGGGTGACTGCAATATCTTAAGCTGTGGCAATATTAAGCTCTGTCGATTTATAATGTGAATTCTTGCGGCCAGATATCCAACGGATCTGTGAAAATAAAGCAAAGAATTAATATACAGTGAGCTAAACCTCTCCATCGGTTCCGCCGGTCGAATCAGGAAACACTGCATGTGATATTTATCGTTTAAAATCATATGAAACACCATTGCACTTAAGATTTTATTTTATTTTATCTAATATCTCAGTTGAAAATCGAATACATTTGTAGACCGTACATCAAGTTTCAAAGGGAACATCCACCGTGAATCTTAAGAATAGATAACCTCAGTATAATTATTTGTATTGGATGTTCAAAATTGCAATTGCTCAGAGCTAAGATAAACGTACCCGTCAGATCATACAAATAATGCGAAACGTTACTGCACACCACAACAAGATCTTCACGAGTAGGCCTACGTGCAAACAACGCCGTTTCGAGTACATGTACATGTACATGTATGTACTTCATGGAATTGGTGAGTTTCTGTTTTCTGTTTACTTGCTATACCCGTACCTGCGTGTGGCTTATTTGAAAATACCTTTATGTATTTCCTGCATGTTTGAAAAGCAATGACCCGTCATTGTTATTCAGAAATGCAGTAAATAAATAAAGGGTTTGGCAAGAACAACATGAAACGCACTTGGTGATTTGGTGATACGGTGTCTATGTAGCTGTGAAAAGTATTAAAAAAACACGTACGTGACGAAATGTTTTCCTTATTCAAGTTCACGGTCTGGTTACCCAACAAAAGTAATTACTGTGAATTGTTGAAACTTTCAAGTGTAATTCTTTAATGTGTCGTCGTGAATATTTGATACTTTCACGTGCATTTATAGGGATCTATTTAATATTTAAAACCTTCTGCCATATACAATGTATTACTTGGTCGAGATTATTTCGAGATTATTGGTTGAGATTATTTTTGTATTAAGTTCTTAAAAATAATATTTGTTAATAGTAATGTTTTGATCATAATAATTGGCTTGCATATTTTGTTATTCAGCATCCGATATAAATGCCTATGTTTGGTCGTGTACATTTGAATGTAACACTTACTTAGTGTAAAGCCATTGATGGTATTAATCTTCCCTAGAAATAGACATTTTAATTAAGAAGAGTGAAATAACTTACGGATCGTATTTAGGAATGAATAATCATTCTTAAATTCTACATTAGAATGAATACAGTCAAAATGAATCCATTTCACTGAAACTTTCACATTTTACCTTGTAGTTGTTTAATATATTGGTTCATAGAGAGAAAGCATACTCGTAAGCAGTCGTTTTGCCAACATTACCAATGCTGTACTTACCTCAGTGTTTCAGATTTGGTCTTCAATATTGAAATCAACATTTAGTCACATACGGCTCTTCATAATAATCAAGTGCAGAATACCCAACTACAAGTCACTAAGTGTTAGTACTATCTTTTATAGACCATGTTACACATGAAATCATTTGTTTACAAAAAAGCGCCAAAGGTCAAATTGAGGCTGGAAATAAAGTACGGTTGTCGGCAATGGCGGACAATGAAATCTGGTATTTTGAGGAAATGTCAAAAGAAAATAATAATGTGGTATTAGCCTACTTCTAAAATATGTTTAATCTGTAATTTTCTTTTAGTAATAATATGTAATAATAATGTGGAGGTCGAAGTACACAATGTGAAAACTGCACATGTAAACATGCACCCTGTTACCTGACATGAAATCGTCCTGGTTGTCCCCAAGAATACTCCCAATGTAATTATGTAAGAAGATCTTTAAACCTGTCTGCAACTACGTCACAGATCACCGGTATGCTTCCAACATGGACATGTTGGTGAACCCCTCGTCATAGCAAAAGCACACAGCTGTATATCCTTACTACTTAAATATCAGAGCAGTAATATCATCATTTAATAGTTCAAAACTGCAAACTATTATTCCCATTAACAATGATGCATGTATCGGGTTCGCTTTCAGAATTTAATTATTGGGTGATCGTTTGGTGATGACCATTTGTCCCCCTCCTCACCCCTCCCCCAGTGGACCTAAGACTTTTCTGAATTCGAGACAAAATGGGCTCAGAGAAAGTGACTTTTAACAATATTTTACCATGAATTTATTCAATTTATTTCAATGTTAACAACTATATGTATATGACAGCAATGTGTCATACATGTAGATATGGTAGACAAAAGTAATTATTTTAATTATGAATAACTTAAAAATATAGCCTCTTGTACAATGAATAAATTGGCCTATAGTATAAATTTATTAGAAAATAGTTTCAGGTTTCCTGGAATAGAAATATTATTGTGGTAGATTGATAGATTGGCTGTTGAAACAACCTCCTTTAAATTTTTGTTTCTCCAAAATATATTTTCATTTGGAGAAAATTGTAATTGTTTTATTCGCTTTTTTCAACCCCTGGAAAAAGAACAATGATCACTGTACACGTCATCGACACCATAAGGTCGTGAGGCACCGCGCGTGAAAACTAAAGTGTATGCTGCCAATGAACATGGGAACACGTGTGTCAGCGCGTACCTCACGCGCTCATTAGTGCGTTTTATTATTCAAACACAATCTGAGTAAATTGGCCGGCTAGAATCCTATATAGCAGCGGGTACCGCAATATGTATAGGTTGATTATTGCGAAATGTTTGCTTGGGGTGATAAACATTTGATGTGATTTTGCCCTTACACCGACGTAATGTATGAAGCATGTAAACAAAATATGGGATTCGAACCCACGACCTGCTGCTTACATACTAGTGCAAACGTCTTAACCTCTCGAACACTTTCAAATACTGTACTGGAGAAAATTAAATCGTGTGACTACTTCCAATGCATTCTGGGAATCCAGTATGGCCGCCATTTAAAAAAGGCAATAACATATTTGTCTTTGCCATATTCATGAGTTTTTGTTTTTTTAGTTTTTTTTAGACTTTGTTTTGCTCAATATATAATTTACGCCAACAAGTGCTATGGATTTGATTGTATCTGCCTTTATTGTACTTTTGGTCAAACAAATCCCAAATTTTGATCAAAATCTTTAAAACAAAATTTTGCACAAAATGACCCAACATTAATTGTGCTTATATCACCCTCTAGCGGTGACACATTATTGTTTGTACTTACAACATCTTTGCCAAGTTCGATGGTTAACGAAAGAAAATTAATGAACAAATTGAGAAAATACTGTTTTTGACTAAATATGATACAAAATTACCAAAAAAAATGGTTTCTTGTTTCCTAACTGTGGCCTACATAATATTTCAGAACATGTTTATGGGGCCATTAAAAATATGGTGGACATTATTGATATACTGTTCCCCACACTAAAAAGTAGAGGAATGCATATCCCTCGATCCCTAATCGATCGACGCCCATGGACGGGGTGAATAGGGATAATCAATTGTTCCAGTGTCCCAGTAAACAGTATGTGAACAGAAATAAACTCCTCTTTTTGATTAAAGGTAAGGTACAACATTTGTTCTTACAGGACAAGAAAAAGAGCAATGCACTGATTGAAACAAAGGACAGAAAAATTAAGATTTTTATGGAATACAATGTATGTATCTTACGATTTTATCTGTGACTCGAATAGAACTGAATTTAGTCATACTGTATACTCGGATTTTCTTATTTAGTATAAAATTACTAAGTGAGTTCTAATTTATTTTTATTAGATTTAAAAAAATGACCTAGTTAAAGGGAAGGTACAACACTGGTAATGTTGGCAAAACTGCTTTTATGAGTATGCTTACTCTCTTTGAATCAAGATATACATTAAAGGGAAGGTACAGCATTAGTAATGTTGGCACAACTGCTTCTATGAGTATATATGCTTGCTCTCTTTGATGTACATTAAAGGGAAGGTGCAACATTGGTAATGTTGGTACAACTGCTTCTATGAGTATTCGTACTCTCTTTGAATCAATATAAACATTAAAAGGAAGGCACAACATTGGTAATGTTGGCACAACTGCTTCTATGAGTATGCTTACTCTCTTTGAATCAATATATACATTAAAGGGAAGGTACAACATTGGTAATGTTGGCCAAACTGCTTCTATGTGTATATGGTTGCTCTCTTTGAATCAAGATATACGTTAAAGGGAAGGTACAGCATTGGTAATGTTGGCAAAACTGCTTCTGTGAGTATGCTTACTCTCTTTGAATCAATATATACATTAAAGGGAAGGTACAACATTGGTAATGTTGGCACAACTGCTTCTATTGGTATGCTTCATTTATTTGAATCAAGTAATACATAAGACAATTATTCTTTGAAAGTTTCAGCTCAATGCAGAATCTAAGTCATGAGAAAAGAGTGAAAAAAATTCACTATTTTTCAGATAGAAATCACATGAAATGGAGCAGTGAAAATATTTGTCGTTGGTATCTTTTTGTATTTTTGTGCATAAATTGTTCGTGTTTTGTCGCTGAAGTGAGAATAATTGTTCAGGATGATAAATATTTACCAAATTCACATCAAGTTAGATTTCAGAAAATAATTCTATCATTTTGTAATTAGGTTATACACTGCCTTTAATTTGTATCTTGATGTACAACAAATAAGTACAACCGTATAGACAGTTTTGTTAATGTTATAGGCCTATTTAGGCCGAGTTATTTAATTTTGCCCTAAACCGACGTGTGTATAGCACTGAAGTTTTTCACAGACACTTGGAAAGCACTGAGTACGCAGTGCTATACACACGTCGGTGTAGGGCAAAATTAAATCACTTGTTTATCACCCGACGCAAGAATTTGATCAAAAAAAGCATACTTTGGAAATGCATGGTGTTTATTCTATTTTTGTCTGATCTTTTGCAAATAGCTGGAAGGTTCTGGAATCATGTGATACCGGCACCGAAGCATATGACGAAACACCTCCTTGAAATGAGGATGTTTCGCCCCATAGATGACAGGGTTGACGGCGCTGTTGAAGATTGTGATCATTCCGGTCCATAGGGTGAATGCCGGGTCTTTGGGCGCTATAATAAGAACGATAGCAAAGGGGGCCCCACACGCGATGAAGGCACACACCACGTAGAAGAGGTTTTTGGTGATCTCCACCTGCATCTTGTTGAAGCTAGCTTTCCTCTGGAGCTGTCTAGTGCTGTCGGTGGTGGATACAGTCACAATGTCGGACATTTCAATCTCATGGTCAGTCATCTTCTTCATGTGGCTGGTGATGTGTCGGTAGATCTTGACGTAACATACAAGCAAGATTAACAGGGGGATGGGGTAAACGAGGGCAGACCCCAAAGAAGCGAAGAGTTTGGTATACTTGTGTGCGTTGTCTAATGAACATGTCTTGTACTTCTCTGAATACCCCCATCTACCTAAACCAAAGAGTGGAAGGCTACAGACTAAAGCTGGATACAGCCATGTGAAAACCAACATGGCTGCTGTCTTCTTCGGTGTGTAGATTGATAGGTATCTAGCCTTTGGCTTGGTGATGAGAATAAACCGATTAATAGCAATGGCAGCCAATGTGACAACACTGCACGCCAGGCAAATAAAGTATATGGCACCTGCAATGGAGCAGATACTCTCCGGCAAAGGCCAGCCACTAACGCTGAAAGCCGCTACCACGTTGAATGGAGAAGCGGTACAGGTAAGCAGGTCTGCCGTAGCCAAGTTGACGACGAACGCGTTGGTGCGCGTTTGGAGCTTCTTGGACAAGATAACCGCCAGAATCACCATGGTGTTTCCTGTGAAGCCAAATACAGCCACGAGGCAGTAGATACTGGCGATTATGGCTCTCTGGGTTTCATCCTCAAAACGAACAATTACGTCTTCTTCTGGCATCGTGGCTTCGAAAAATTCTCCAGTTGCCATGTTCTTTATAGTGAAAGCGTTTTCTATGGCGTCAGTAAAATCCTTGTTGGGTGTCGATATGGACGAAGTTACAGTTGTGGAATGTTCATAAAATGTGCTGAGAATGATTGATTCGTTATCCGATGTTATGGTTGTAGCCATACTGGTTCTCGCAGTAGATATGTTAGTCATCATAGTGACGATTGGCGTTGTAACGGGTTGCTATAATATTGTGGAGATTTTTCAGCTCATGCCTAACAGTGAACTCGTCCGGCTAGATATCCAACAGAACTGTGAAGAAAAGAATTAACATACATTGTGCCAAATCTCTCCGTCGGTTATCCGGTCGAATCAGGAAACATTGCATATGCCATTACCCCTTGCCTTACTTACTCGTCAGATCATCGAGTTTAATACGAAAACTAAAAAATCGTCACGAGTCATGCAAACAACGTCGTTTCGAGTTTACAAACTGTACTGCATGGAATTGGTAAGTTGCTGTTTTCCTGTGACTTGTTATATACCCGCGTATGGCTTATATGAAAACATTCTTAACAACTCTCTTCATTTCCTGCATTCTTGAAAAGAATTGACCCGTCATTAGCTATTCAGAAATCCAGTAAATAAAGGACATAAAGAACATGAAACGCAGTTGATGAATCGGTTATGTGTATGTGTAGCCGTGAAAAAGTATCAGCCGTGAAAAAGTATTTTTAAAAAACCGCATGTGACTAAATGTATGGTATAGTGAATAGCTGAAAATGTCAACTGTATTTAAAGATGTATCGCCCGTGTTTTTCGCTATTTCATTGGCAACTTTCGCCATTTTAACGGACATTTTATTTTTCATCAGAACATTTCTATTTTACTATAGATAAACTGAATACAAATGCTGTAAAATTATTTCTATTTCTCAAAATAGTCGTGGTTTTACAGTAAATATGTGCCGAAATGAATTTGTGGTGGGTCACGCCATTAATTAATTTTGGCACTTTTTTAAAACTGTAAAACCACTCTTGTAACAACTATTTTGTGAAATACCTCATTTCGAAGTATTTGTGTTCCTTTCTAATACATAATGATCAATATTTGAATATTTGATACTTTGATGTGTATGTAGCCTATATATAATCTACTAATATTTAAACCTGTCATATACAATGTAGCCTATTATGACATCTGTATTAAATTATTAATTTCCTAGATGCTGAGTATGCAGTGGGGTACAAATATTGTGTATTTTTTGGTAAACGTATCCATTTTGCATGGGGGTTTAGAATGGGCCAAATATCATTTTAAGCTATGGACCCAATTTGGGTCTCACCTATTTTGTGGACAAAAGACTAAAGCACAACAAACAAGTGTGTTTTTGTGATGTTGAGCAAACAGGGGAAAGACCCTTTTCAGATTTATTCAAATATCTGAAGAAACAAATATCATTGGAATAATAAAAATAACTCGACGGAACATGGTGCATAATATCTCCATGAACGCAGTCCTGTATCGAAATCAAAAGGGGTTAAATATCGGTTAAGTAAAAATTAGTGAAACTATTTCTGAAAAGAATATCTGTCATCTGAAGAAAGAAATTCAACGTTGCAATGAATACGAACAATCTGAATTCATGTTTGATAATAAGCTGATACTTACACAGCTTGGTTTTATACATAATCTCTTGATGCTTATAAATTATTTATGCATTTACAGACGTTTTAACCAAATTCTATAATGGTTTACTTTTAAGGCTATTATTTGGGTGAACTTGTGCATTTTATTCTCTCACTGTGGTCGTAAAGCGTCGTATTATGGGTTTGGGAATTTTTGAGACAAGCACATAATACAATCATAGAGGTTGCTTAGCCTGGGTTGGACTTTCACCATCATGTATTACAGTTCACTGTAAACAGAGACATATTTAGGCTAGGGGTTGCTCTTCACTGCAGTTGCGTGCATTGCTCACCAGTGGCGTAGCCTGGATTTTCAGAGTGGGAGGCGGGGCAATCATTTTTGGGGGTAAATTGATCGACACAAAACTGAAATGAACCGACAAATTATGTCAATCAGAAATACCAACAAGTTTGTGAATTTACTGACAGACATTATTTTGCTAACAAGTGGGGGCGGCCTCCCCCTGCCCCTTCCCCTTTGGCTACGGTACCGTTGCTCAATGATACTTGGCCCATGACAGGGACTTATGGATCAGTTATCTATGGAAAAATACAAAATACAAGCAGCAATTTATTATACAATAGTTTGGAGGAAGCTATAGAGCAATACAAAATATATTTGAAATAACAAACTCAAACGAAATATTTAACAAAGGCTTTAAACTTTAAATTAACGAGAAAACAATAGGCAACATGCAATTAGTAACTTATGACGTCACAAACTAAGGGTGCCCTTGCTCAGAGGTAAAAGGAACTGAAGATCTGACGTCACGCTTTGAAGCTCGTGATTTACGCCAGATACCGACCGTGCGGCCGCCATGTTTTTTCCTGGAGATTCAACTTTGACCTTGGTTGGTAGCAGTTGGTAGAACATTAAAGCGTGACGTCAAATCTTCAACACAACTTATTCAATGATATCCCTTGAATGGTGCGCCAAGAGCCTGTCTTTATCCTTGAGGATAAACTTAACAGGGGACCAGTCTTACTCATTGGTTCCTGTATGCGCACTGTGCGTACGCACACTCCAATTATTAGGCCTATAGGTCTATTATTCACCAAAACATTTCCCGCCACAGAGCTTTCGATCTCGGAAGGGGACCCCCATGCCCCTAGCCTGAAGATCTGACGTCACGCTTTGAACTAGAGGCGCATGAATTACGCCAGATCCTTGCCAAGCGGCCTCCATATTTTCCCCAATGTTCAACTTTGACCTTGGTTGGAAGCTAGCGCGCGAGCCTCGAAGCGTGACGTCGATCTTCCGCACAACATATCCAATGAAACCCCTTGAATGGTACGCCTGGAGCCTGTCTATATCCTTGATATAGGATATTAAAGGGGACCAGTCTACCATGCCCCTTGCTTCTCTGTGAATGTATACGCCTACCTGCTCCAATAATCAGTCGAGGGCGCCCTAATACGCAAGCAACTTCTGTCTATACGGTTGCGTATTTTTTTCCCATGACGAACGTGGGTAAAACAAATTTACAATACGCTTTCAGCAAGGGTAAAATCACCCATGTTCGACCTGGAAACAAATAAGCCTCATCAATGGCAATAGGCATATCGCTGGTTAGCGCGCGGTTTTTATTCAAACAGTTTTCACTGAATGTAAAGTACTTATAGCGTATGCAGACTGTGGAGTTTGTAATTTTGTACATCAAATGGCGCTGCGAAGTGCCCTGGACTCGGAAGACCGGATATAATTTTAAAGGGATAGATGCACGATTTGCACGGAACGTGACCCCTGGATTTTCTTGTAATTTGCGTGTCTTACAGTGTAGTAAGCACTATAAAAACACAATTTATAGTTTAAAAGGAAGTGATTTAACTACTCAAAGAAGTAATAATGGTAACAAATTAAAGTATAGAAATGCCTTTAAAAAATATTAAAACTGCGAATGATACACTTTTATCGAGTGTGAGTGTAACATTGTGTTTGTATCAATGATCTATGCAACAGCATGAGTTTATTTGATCGTGTCATTGCCAGAGAAACTTTCATTTGCCGGTGACGATATTTGTGTTTCACATCATCTTGATCTCATCTTCTGCAGACAGCTAGAAGGCTCTGGAATTATGTGATATCGGCACCGAAGCATTTGACGGAATACCTCCTTGAAATGCGGGTGTTTCGCCCCGTAGATGACTGGGTTGATTGCGCTGTTAAAGACGACAATCACACCGGTCCATGGGATGACAAACTCGAGGGGCGGTATCAAGAGAGAGACGGCGAAGGGAGCCAGACACGCAATGAAGGAGCACACCACGTAGAATAGATTCTTGGTGATCTCCACCTGCCTCTTGCTGAAACTCCTCTGTGGATTCTTGTGCTGCTGCTGCGTGCGAATGCCGGGTGAGAGGACATTCAGCTCAATCTCGTTGCCCATCATCCTCTTCGTGTGACCAGTGATGTATCGGTAGATCTTGAAGTAGCAAAAGACCAGAATAATCAGTGGAATGGGGTAGATGAGCCCAGACGCTAACCCTTGGAAAATATAGCTAGTTTCATATGAGTAGTCTAGTGCACAAATCTTGTACTTGTCCGAATATCCCCATTTTCCTAAGCCAAAGAGGGGAATGCAGCACACTAATGTTGGATACAACCACGTGAACACCAACATGGCCGCTATCTTCTTGGTTGTATAGATGGACATGTAAGTCTCTCTTGGTTTGGTGATCAGGACAAACCGGTTAACAGCAATAGCGGTCAAGTTAATAATACTGCATGCCATGGTACTGTAATACATAACTGCTGCAAGGGAGCATAGCATCTCAGGCAATAGCAGACCTTTCTTGCTGAATAACGGGATTGCAGTGAGTGGAGCACTGATGCAACTAAACAGGTCTGCCGTGGCCAAGTTGACGACGAACGCGTTAGTACGCGTTTGGAGTTTCTTGGATAAAACAACTGCCCAAATTACCATGATGTCTCCGATTAAGCCAAACACAGGCACGAGGCAGAACATACTACCAACAATCACTCTCTGTGTATAATCCTCAAAGCGAAAGCCCCGGTCATCGCCTGTTTTCTCAGTCAAAGTACATGACTGTGTAGTTGTTACGGTAGTATTGCTTAAAACTGATGTGTCATCAGTTGTAACGAAACAATTTGCAGCTGTACAATTCTGAAATTGTGCTCTGAAAATTGCATCTGTATCCGGCACCGTGGTACTCATCATAGCTGCTATCGTTTTGTTCAAAGTATTAAAATAATTGCTGATACCAGTAAAATCAGAATGCTGCCGGCGATTGAAAAATTGCCGAGTTCTGCTACAAGTATTACCTTAAATCGTTTGGTCTATAATGTCACAGCGTCTATGATGTTGCGATCTTGCTGCTGGAGAGCTATGTGAATGGCTGTTTTGATCATCTGAGAGGATTTGCTTTATTCCAATTGAAAGGTTAATTTATTCCAAAATAACACTGCCAAAGGCGAAAGCATGCGACTAACAATGCGCTGGGGGGGGGGGGGGGGGTTGTAGATGAGTTTCCGAACCGGAAATAACCTAGATATTATATTTATCGAAGCCTTTGTTACCTAGGTTTTGAACCAGTATAATTGTGTGAGGTGTGAAACATTAATTTTCAGTAGAGAACACCAGTGCTTACCCAAATTATTTTGTTATCGAGGTTTTGAAACAGGAAACAGGCATGGTTCCTGGAACATTTCCTATTCTTTTTCCCCCTCCTTGTTTTGCTTATTATCCTGAGTAAATCTATAATTTGATTGAATTTGTTCATGTTTTAATGTTTGTTATGTTGTAATATGTATTAAATTTGTACCAAACTGTATGTTGGGATTCGTGGGAGAACACTGTTTACCACTGAATGGTCCAGTCAGTTAAAATAAGAAATAAATAATTAACTAATACGACGATGCACATAGTCATAGGGCCTAGGCCTAGTCCTCGCCCACCCTTAGCAACGCTGAAAAATGCGGTCACGCCACCTGCGTAAAAGCCAGGATATCATGTGCCCCTTTTGGACCCCGTGCATGTATATTTACCAGACCTTTTTGTGTGCCCCTCTCTTGTTGCCATGAACCACGACCCTGAATCTTCCCCTGCAATATCCCCTGTTTAAAAATTAATATAATAAAATGCTCAGTGATTGACTGTAATCTGGGCGGTATGAGCTTTGTGGGCAGCGCCAACAAATTTCTTCTTTGGAAGAATAATGGCCGATTATTCCTAGACACTTCGCCAGCAACCGCCAGGTTTCAACATGTACTTCTGTATTGCGATATAATCAAATCTATATATATAGGCATTTTTCAAAGTAAGTGTGAGTCACCATAATGTGATAATGCGAATGATACACTTTTATCGAGTGTGAGTGTAACATTGTGTTTGTATCAATGATCTTTGCAACAGCATGATTTTATTTGATCGTGTCATTGCCAGAGAAACTTTCATTTGCCGGTGACGATATTTGTGTTTCACATCATCTTGATCTCATCTTCTGCAGACAGTTAGATGGCTCTGGAATCATGTGATATCGGCACCGAAGCATGTGATGAAACACCTCCTTGAAATGTGGGTGTTTCACCCCGTAGATGACAGGGTTGACGGCGCTGTTGAAGATGATGATCATTCCGGTCCACGGGATGACCGGATCGCTGGGCGGTATCATCAGAGCGATTGCAAAGGGGGCAAGACACACAATAAAGGCGCACATTACGTAGAAGAGATTCTTGGTAATTTCCACCTGCCTCTTGCTAAAACTCGCCGGTCGTTTCCTGTGGAGCTCACGGGTGCTAGCGTTAGAAGAGTTTGAAGTGTCAGCCATCTCAATCCCTTTTTCTTCATCTTCTTCATGTGGCCGGTGATGTGTCGATATATCTTGAAGTAACAGACGAAGAGGATGACCAATGAGATAGGGTAGATGAGCGCTGATCCCAACGGACTGAAGAGGTCACTTGATTCAGCGGAGGTGTCTTGAGTACAGGTCTTGTACTTGTCCGAATATCCCCATTTACCTATTCCGAAGAGTGGAAAACAACAGACTAACGCAGGGTATAGCCACGTAAAAGTCAACATTGCTGCTATCTTCTTTGGTGTGTAGATGGACTGGTATGTCACTGCTGGCTTGGTTATGAGAACAAACCGGTTAATAGAAATAGCAGCCAAGTTCATAATGCTACAACCAAGGCTAGCAAAGCCGATGGCAGCAGCAACGGAGCATACTTTCTCCGGCAGAGGCCAACCACTCATGCTGAACAGCGCCACCGCACTGAACGGAGCGGCAACACAAGTTACCAGGTCCGCTGTGGCCAAGTTGACGACGAACGCGTTGGTACGCGTTTGAAGCTTTCTGGATAAAATAACCGCCAGAATCACCACGGTGTTACCAATGAAGCCAAACACAGCTACGAGGCAGACGATACTACCAATAATGGACCTCTGTGTGAAGTCCTCAAAGCGAAAACCTTGGTCATCGCCTACTGTCAACATTCCAAACAAGTCCGTAGTCGAAATTGTGTTTTCAACGAAACTTGTCCCAGTAGTAAAACTTTCGTCAGTTGTCGTCATGAAGGAATTTCCACGGGTAGAATGTTCAGATAAACTGGTGTAATTTGTCTGGTAATCCGCCACCGTGGTCGTGGCCACTTCGGTTTCCATTGTGAGTAGATCGGTTGTCATGGTAATAAAACAAGTCCAAATGTTGCTATGGACTGGGATGACAGTTGTACAAACTGTCAAAATGGGCAGTCACTCTGTTGAAAGTGAAACATAAGAATGATAACTGCTGATTGGTAGTACAGATTTCATGTCAATTTATTATGTGAATTGTTAAAGCATCCACTTTACAATCTCAAGGAAATGATAGCCGGCACAAGTGAAATTTCACTGAAAACTTTTAAGTTATCCGTGCTATAACATAGATTCTGTAAAAAAAAAAATAATATTTTGCAACCCGGCGCAGTTCAAGCGTAGTTTCAATATAGAACTCTTGCATTCCTCTCCCTCGTTTCGAAGTTTTCAACTGAGCATATGGCTGTGGATTAAACAATCAAATAATATTTGAATTGATCTTCCTTTTCGGGATTTATTCTGCATAGTTTAGGCCTTGAATCTGGCCTTCCAGACATTCGAGCTTTAAAAATAATTTGAGATCAAGTCGTAGATTGGCCGTATTCAGGCGCGGATCCAGGAATTTTTTAGACGGGGGCACACCCAATACGGACAAATGCGAGCGCGAAGCGCGAAGCCCTTACGGCGTGGGGTCCGGGGCCCGCTTAAGGGCCCCGGAAATTTTTTGATTCTGGATGCTCTTTTGTGCAATCTGAGGCGATTCCTGGACAGTTTCACCTGACTTTTTTTGCAAAAGTTTACAAGATTATATGGAGAATATATATATATATATATATCATTATTTTAGCCATTATTTTAGCAATGTCATGACTACAACAATATAAGTTTCTCCCTCCCCGATTTTTGGCATTTAATTTGCAGTTTTTGACTTCAGTTTTAATTTATCCGGAATTTTTCTTGGTTTTAATTCAGTCCAGTTGAAATTTTTTGATTCTGGATGCTCTTTTGTGCAATCTGAGGCGATTCCTGGACAGTTTCACCTGACTTTTTTTGCAAAAGTTTACAAGATTATATGGAGAATATATATATATATATATATATATATATATATCATTATTTTAGCCATTATTTTAGCAATGTCATGACTACAACAATATAAGTTTCTCCCTCCCCGATTTTTGGCATTTAATTTGCAGTTTTTGACTTCAGTTTTAATTTATCCGGAATTTTTCTTGGTTTTAATTCAGTCCAGTTGAAATTTTCAAGAAAAGGGCTTGATTTCATACTGTTCCTTGCCCTGTGTTAAAACCATCGGCAGATCAGCTGCAAGACTCATCGTACTTCGCAGGCCTATGCGTACTGGCGTAGAATCCGACTGTAAATTGACATCGGCGATTGTAATTTCCACACGGTACCCCGACCCTTCTTCAGATGAAACGGAACAATTTATAGACGTGGAGGAATTGGGTCAAGAAACCAGACTAGCTTACTTTGTACCCGATCACAGACTATCGATTGCAAACGAAATGTAGACTAACTAATTTTGGGAAGTATTTGAAAAAAGTCACTATAATCATCATTGGAAATTGATACAAAAAATCCACTTTTCTCAATAATGACAGTACACCAAACTGAAGGCGCTGTTCACCTTGGATGGTGGCTTTATTTTTTACTCTGCACCCTTAATTTTTATTCCTTTTTTATCAACCTTTTATGAGACACATCCTTGGATATTTTTTATCACCGAAGCTTCTGTGAAATCAAATATAATATAAAAGAAACTGCAATCAATTAATTGTCATAATGAGGCTGTGTTAAACTTTATGAAGTCATCTCCATTAACTAAATTCGTGGAGGAAAATTGTCTTCAAGAATGGGTTGACTAAAATAAATAAATCAGTTCCTAAGAAGATTGCTAAGGGCTAACCGAGACTGGCCTGAAAGTCCATCGAAGAGAAATTATACTTCACACTGGTTAGAACACATCTTTGATATGGGAGCACTGCTTGGAAACCCCATATCACCAAAAACATCTCTTCGCTTGAAAGAGTCCAGAGACGAGCTGGCGTTCAGAGCGGCAAGACCTGCCTGTCGAACTTACGGCAGAAGTCAGTTGCTTTAAACGTCGACTTTCTGCCGTGTCTAATTCAAATAATGTAAATTTTTGGGTCATTATTTGAATTAGATACGGCAAAAGTTCGACGTTTGAAGCAGGGCTATAAATAAAACTTACTAACTAGTAACTAACGGAGAGATGATACGACCATAATTCAGTGTTCAGATGCATCACAGCCTTGCATTTAAGGCTATATTCACTGCAAAGGAATTTTGGCAAGGAGCCCAGATAATTAAGCTGCTCAAACGAAGTATACTACGTGATGTACTTTGGTCAAAGAACGTTCGTGGTTTTTGGGTACAAATACAACTTTATCATGATGAGACGATTTTCTCTTTTAAAAGCCAAGGTCTATTTGTTTGTGGCACCAATTTCAACGATCAAAAAAATAATACATGGTTTCATTACTGGACCAACGGCGGATCCAGGGGGGGGGCCAACGGGGGCCATGGCCCCCCCAAAAAAACCGAAGCTGTACGCCCCAAAAAAAAAAAAAAAAAGAAAAGAAAAGAAAAGAAGAAAAAAAAGGGGGAAAAAGAGACAAACCAAAACCCCACAACTTTACGCCCCCTCCTTGTGCAGCTAAGTCTTGCTTATACGTTCAGCTTTTGTTAAAGTATGCAAATTACAACACACTGATTGGCTACATGAATGTGTTCATAATCCTACTCACGATCCAACATTGCCACAAAATTTGCAATGGTAGTTTGTGCAGTTAAGCCAAGCTGCATTAGACGAGGCGTACACGGTGATTGTATGCATGGCTTATGCACACGCGACTGGTTGTGTGGGGTTTCCTGGATATTAGGTGAGCCATGCAACGTCTGCAATGTAGGCCTACGTTTAGACTTGGCGCGAACATCGCGTGCATAAAACGCATTTCAATCTTGTGAGTACGAGCAGGAGCAGTGACTTGAAAGATTCGTCTTCCATCGTCATATGAGCAGTAAGTATCAACGTAAAATACAGTGGGCTGTTTTTGCAGCACTGTGTAGATTACACAATAATGTATGTACATACCATAACACTCTGGGGACTCCATGCGGGCACCAGCCTAACCCAGATGAGTGGCCATATCTTAAAACATGTCAATGATTGTTTTTCTGAAAATCTACCCTTTTGTAGAAAGGATCAATTTTGATCAATAATAACTGCCGTTAATTCCAGAGTTCTGTGTCATCAATGGATTATTTCAGGCGGCTTTATTTAAACATTAATTTGCATTAATAACTTTTACAACTTGCACACTCCAAGGTGGAGCGTACCCTGACTGCTTTGCGTTCAACCATGAGAGAGGATCGCCTGGAGTCTCTCATCCTCCTTCAAGCTCATCGTGACCGTCTCCCAACCACCACTCGGGTTATTGAGTACTTCGCCACAAGCGGTGTCCATCGATTGAACTTTAGTTCTTGCTTTAACTGATTGTTGTTGTTTCCTCCAATCGCCACATTTTGCCATACAGGTATTTCAACGACCATTATAGGGCTCATATACAGTGGAAAAAGCTAATCTATTTATGAATAATATTTGTCCGCTCAGAGCAACCAGAAGCTAAGCATTTCCGGAAACCCTGCATTAGTCAAGTGGTTAGACCGCAGGACCTAGCCTACAATCACAAGGTTGCGGGTTCAAATCCAAAGCTTATCACTGAAATTTCATACTAAATCAAGTATTGTCGTCTAGACCCACAAAACAAACAAACCCCACCAGAAACGTTTTGCGCTCGCAAATACGCCCCTCCACTGAGCATTTGGCCCCCCCTAAACTTTGGGCCTAGATCCGCCGTTGTACTGGACATGATGGCACTGGATATTTTATTAATTGAAAAGAATGTGTGCGTTTAGGCCACTCAAAAACGATTTTGGCAAAACTAGCAAATCATTCAGTCAAGTGATCAATTGTTTCCTGCTGGCTGTGGCCATTTAACCGGTAATAAACTCCCCCAAGAGGATTAGATGTTGAGATGGAGAGAGTTGAAATCCCTGAGCTCCGGGAAATACTTCGGTTTTCTCTCAAAAGAGGGTGTCAGTTCCATGGCATGATTGATAACCTTTTTTTCTTGTTGCATTTTTCAGTATTTATTTTATGCCAAAAGTAGACACAGCAGATGTTTAATATTGTCGCCGGTATTTTTTTTAGGCTACTCCTCCTTTTCTCTGACCTCCCCTCTCCCCCCTTTTTTTCCCCTTTAAAATTTTTTTTTTTACTCAATTTACCCGGGGGGCACGTGCCCCCGCGGCCCCCCCCCCACCCTGGATCCGCGCCTGGTATTTGTCTGCGGGGATGCGCGCCGTTTCATCCATAGCGTGCACTGTGTATTATAGCACGCTACCTCAATCCCCTAGTATTACCCACTTGCCATTGGCCACAGTGACTCACCATGAGTACGAAATCAATGCTGCACGTTGGGGGCGCGCAGTACACAGACAGATACAACTGTTTATATATACAGACTTGATATCAAGTCTACCGTTATGGCGGCACGCCATGAGCCGCCATTATTATTATTATTATTATGTGTGGACTTATATAGCGCACGTATCCACCAACTAAGTGGTGCTCAAGGCGCATTATATCATTACCGCTGCTCATAAGGCTCATAAGGCTCATAAATCATTCCTGAAACCATCTCAGCTCCCTGGGGAGTATACAGCTCAATTGCTGCCATTACAGCGCACATAGGGCTAATCAACCAACTCTGCCCTCACAGGTACCCATTTAACCCCTGGGTGGAGAGAAGCAATTATGGTTAAGTGTCTTGCTTAAGGACACAAGTGTCACGGCCGGGATTCGAACCCACATTCTGCTGCTAACACCAGAACTTGAGTCCGGTAAGCTAGACCGCTCGGCCACGACACTCCACTGCCCTAACATCAACTGCCCTAACTAAAGTCAAATAATATTAACGCTCAAATGTCGTTTGGAGGAGTGTTAAAAAGAAGAATGTATATTCATTTATCACCTGAAATATTAAAGCTAAATAACTGTAACTTACCGCTTTACAGATTATTTTGAGAAAACGCCATGCAGCAAATTCCGTTACTTTTGACATGTAGCAGCCCGAAGTTTTTCTTTCGAATTGTAATCCGCAAAGGCTGTTCAATAAGAACCCAAACATCAAGTTCTTTACTCGTGCAATGTGAAAACAAATGGTGATATTTATTCAAAGAAAAACATGTTTTCTCAGTAAAGGCCAATGTTGAGCAAAAATGTAACAGGAACTCCCCCTTCAGTTTTGGCAGTGTGCTTAACCATGGAAGTCGGCAAAAAGTTGTGTACAAGGCAAGTGACGTTGTACTATAGTGATTTCTGCTTGAAAATCAACTCGAACACATATCGTTAACAAAAAAGTGGGTCTACGTGTTTTGTTTACCATGGGGTCAGATTTTAACAATGGAATGTGTTGTCCCAAATATTCAAAAGGTATGTCATCCGTCAGTGCATTTGTACAGTACAGTACAGTTTAGGTCCTCATTTTGAAGCTTTAGGCTTCATATGAGTCAGGACTCCTATGGAGCCTGTTGAAACCAGTCTTTGACTGTGTTTCTCTTTTAATCTGCTCAATAGAAATATCACCCAGAAGTCTTGAGACATTTGAATGGGAATCTTTATTCCAAATATGTGTTCATTGTAAAGGCTGTGTATTATATTATTATAAATGCATGCTGGTTGTCGGTGTAGTAAAGACTGCATTCCACCAAGGAGTAATCCGAGGTCAAATTGTGACATGCAAAAGCTATATGTACATTAATTAGAGTCCATGTGACTTGTGACTTGAGCGCCTTTTACAAGCAGCCACTCATAACAGATCTCCAGTTTTTGTGCTAAGTAAGTGTTTTGTAGCTACAAGTTTGTCTTCATTTTTATACTAGTAGATTTCTTATTACACCTGGAATCTACTGGACGTTTTATGTGAGTATTTGTACATTTGTTTTCTTATAATAAGTGAAAAACTGTTGTTTTTTGTCTGTCTGTGCAGTAAGATTTTACTGTTGAGTGTATACACATTTTGGATCTTCATTTTATTTGTGCAGTCAACTCTGATTTAGATTATAACCTGTAGCTAGAGATTATAACCTGTAGCTAGAGATTATAACCTGTAGCTTGACCACAAGCCTTTTGTTTGGATCAACAACTTTGTGATCAGACAATGGAGGTCTACATACTGTTTATTCTACTCCTGCTATCCAGACCATTGTGTCTCAATGACTCATCAGTAGATGGATACAAGATGCAATCTACAGATTGTTCACCTCAAATCCGCCATCTTAAATTCTTGAGACGTCCTATATCATACTATGATAATTCATCTGCCACCTTTCACCTGGAACTCTTAATTTCTGGTGACATAAACCCAAACCCTGGACCTGAAACACTGATCAACACACCCACAAACGCCACTCAGCTCCATAAAATTTCCTACAGCCGCAATGAACTACTCAATCTTCGCAATGCTCCATGTACTGATGTAGCTTTATCTTATTCAGCATTGAGTCAATTGAACTGTCTTGGAATACTTGCTAATCAACCCCAAACATACCGCCGCACACATAGAGGTAAAAAAGCTGGTCGCCGTAGAATGGACAGACTTACACAACTAGCACTCCAGCCTTACCAACCCCCAGCAGTGAACTCAACCACATAAACAAGCGACATTGGCATAACTTCAACTCCAAATGTTCACGATGAGTCTAAACTTCAGCTCTGTGTCTTGAATACTCAATCCATATGTAACAAATCGGATGAATTTGTTGACTTTGTACTTCAAAACAATTTGGATCGTGTTGCCATAACCGAGACATGGTTTAAACCTGATGATGACTTGCTACCCCGTGAGTGTACTCCTGCTGGCTACTCTCTCCATCATATCCCCAGACCAATAAAGACCGGTGGAGGGGTTGCACTACTCTTTCGGTCCAGTTTATCTGTCAGTATGAAAAGTGTTAACATTGACTACCTAACATTTGAATCTCTGCATGCTGAGGTAACATTGCAACTCCAGATCTGTTCGCCTTGTTAATATATATATATATCGACCAGAAAGGGATGTTGATGGTAAACATGTAAACTTCTCCAGTTTTCTGCAGGAATTTGAAAAATTAATTGTCGATTATCTCTTACACCCATCTGACATTATTTTAACCGGCGATTTTAACATTCATATGGACATTATTTCAAACAATTATGCAAATCAGTTTAAAGATCTGCTCTCTGCTCATGGACTTATACAGCACATCACAGTACCCACTCACCGATATGGTCACTGTCTTGACCTCATGATAACGCGTGAAAATACTTCACCTCTTATCTCGAATATAACTATTCATCCTGGCTTATCTGATCATTATGCAATCATGGTAAATTTGAACCTTAAAAAACCTCCCATACCTACCATTTCTGTAACTACTCGCCACTGGAAAAAAGTAAATATTAAAGATTTATGTCATGATGTTGAATCTCAACTGGAAAATGTAAACCTTGAAGATGGTGAGCTGGATTCTTGTGTCAGTCTATTTGAATCTACTGTCCGTAACATCTTGGATGATCATGCTCCGCAAAAAACTCGAACTGTTAAACTACAATCTGAATCCCCCTGGTTCAATGATGATATCCGTGCTGCAAGGGAAACGTGGAGTACATCGGCAAGAATACTGTAACCAACGTGATATTGTGAAGAACATGATTAACCAGGCAAAAATAACTCACTACTCATCTCTTGTGGAAGATAGCTCTGGTGATCAGAAAAAACTCTTTAACATTGTTGAAAAGCTGCTTCATAAACCCAAAGCTCCAGTGCTTCCATCTACACACTCCGATCAGGACCTCGCAAATGCTTTTTCAAACTTTTTGTCACAAAAATTTAGAATATCCGTCGTTCTTTTCCCTCAGTACCTGCCATTCTATCACAAACACCATCACGCAAGGATCCACAATGTAGACTGTCCATGTTTGAGCCTACTAGTGTTACGGAGATCAAGAAACTCATCATGAAATCGCCATCAAAATCATGTGAACTTGATCCAGTGCCAACTTCGCTAATAAAACAAAATATTGATGTGTTTGCTAAGTATATCACAATTATTGTAAACAGATCTCTTTCTTCCGGTTGTTTCCCTAATAGCCAGAAGGTTGCTCATGTTAAACCACTCCTAAAGAAACCCAATTTGGACAAGGAAGTTTTCAAAAATTACCGACCAGTAGCGAATTTAAAGTACCTTGGAAAAACAATCGAGCGAGTTGTTTCATCACGGACCATGTTCGTGCTAATAACCTGTCGGACACATTTCAGTCAGCCTACAAACCATTTCATGGAACGGAAACTGCTCTTCTTCGCGTCAACAATGACATTATTTTTATCTGCCATGGATGAGGGGAAAATCACTGCATTAGTTTTGTTAGACTTAAGCGCCGCTTTTGACACGGTCGATCATAAAATCCTTCTCTCCCGCCTTCAATATCATCTTGGAATACATGACACAGCCCTGGATTGGTGTAAGTCCTACATTTTAAATAGGCCTCAGCATGTTTGTATTGGTAACGCTATCTCCGAGCCTGTTATTCTTGACTATTCTGTACCCCAAGGCTCTGTGCTCGGCCCACAGTGGTTTACTGTTATACCTTTCCATTTCGTGATATCATTTTGAAGTATAATTTAAATTACCATGTTTACGCTGATGACACGCAGCTTTACATTACTTTTAAATCTTCTCAAGAACCTGCCGATTCCTGCATTAAAACACTGGAGAAATGTATTCAAGAGATTCGAAGTTGGATGAGACAAAACTTCCTGAAATTGAACGATGAAAACACTGAATTTGTTCTATTTGGATCACGTCAGCAATTGTCTAAAGTTTCTCTTCCATTTATTACAATTGGTGACTCGCAGATAACCCCCTCATTACATGCACGTAATTTGGGTGTTATATTTGACTCGACAATGACTTTAAAACCACATATCTCCAACATTGTTCGCATATCATCATTTCATATCAGAAATATAAGCCGAATTAGGAAATACTTGAATAAAAGTGCTGCTGAACAAATTATACATGCGTTTGTCACATCACGGCTCGATAATGGGAATGCTCTCCTTTACGGTCTCCCGCAGAATCAAATATCTCGTCTTCAGCACATACAAAACACTTTGTCCAGAAAGTCATGCCATATCACGCCAATCTTGAAAGAACTGCACTGGCTTCCTGTTTCACAGAGAATTGTTTTTAAACTTATGCTAATTGTTCACAAATCTTTTAATAACATTGCTCCAATTTATATTTCTGAACTGCTTAAAGGCACCTGGCACTGGTATTTTGTCCAAATGTAGCTTTTGTCATAAATATATACATTTTTATGAGTGGAATGTGAATAAACAAGTAACTAAGGTTACAGAAATAGTGGTTTTATTGTATTTACGACTTTAGAATAGGCCACCCCTTTACATTGACACATGGTGGCGCTGTTCGTGACGTCATTCGAGGCGGGGATATTTGAAGAGAAAATGTGTAGTCTGGCCCCATACATTACGTCTGGGTACCTGATCGGTACGATGCGTCACCGAATCCGAGTAACCGAATCCGAGAGTACGACAATGAGAAACCTCAATCAAGCCTCAAACCATTTCCATATTTTAAATGAATAAAAAGCAATATGAAGAATTATATATATGACTACTGTACTACTACTAGTCATGCTAGTGCAAAGAAAGCGAATCAATTAATTATGTAATTAATCTCTGACAAACCTGACAGAATGACACATTGGTCATTGCACTATAGTCTATACACAACTGTCAAGTCTGTCATGAACTGCCAGCACACATACTTACAAAATGTATGCCTAACCTGTAACCTAGTTTCAGATGAAACGACAACGTAAAACAAGGCCCAAGGGGAAGCATGCAAGTTTTCACGATATAGGTGCAGCAATGCCGCTAGTGCTACGAAAACTGCATAGCGTCACTGCATAGCGCTGAAAACGACGTCGGACAGGACCACTTTGCCCTCGTTATCCTGACTTTCGCTGCCGCATAACCGCCTATATTTGGGATCAGCTGGAAACAGATGCAGGCTGACCCCATCTTTAGTTGTTTTGTTGCATCCAGCAGCAATACACCTGGTCGGCATTGCTGGGAAAATGCCGGAAAAATGCCTTTTTTTATAACAAACCAAACCACACGTGTGTAAACACAGGCAATTCTCGAGGGCGTCGAGGGGGGTCGATGTTCCATCAGCGGCGAATCCTTCCTCGAATGACGTCACAAAAAGGGATGGGCGGAGTCACCCTCCAAACAACTTCATATTGTTTTTAAACATATAAATCCTGACAAATAATCACTCAAACAATTTGTTTATTGTTAATACACATATACTTTATTGTTTAAATCAATAAAAAACCTATTGCCAGGTGCCTTTAAAGTCTACACTCCATCACGCAATTTGCGCTCCAGCAACGTGTCACTCCTAAAGGAACCAACTTCAAAACGGAACTGGGGTGATAGGTCGTTTTCTGTCGCAGCTCCGAGACTCTGGAATCATCTTCCAACTAAACTCAAATCTTGTCATAGTATAACCAGATTTAAGTCGATGCTTAATTAAAACTCATCTTATGTCACAACTCTTCAAAGATGATGTATATTTGTAATTGCATTGTAGGTACATGTATCTCAATACATAATATTTTTTTCCCTATGCTATCGTTGTATATTGTTTGTATTCAGGTTTTTTCTTTGTTTCTGCGCCTTGAGCGCCCAGCAGGGTGGATATGTGCGCGCTAAAAATCTTTATTATTTTATGATGTCAGACACAATAAAACATGATATTTGAGGAGATGTCATTTTATTTTATTTATTATCATATTTGTATACTTGATGTTATGTGCAGATCAAAGTACATGAAAAGTAAGAAGCATCCATTGAGAAAACTCAATACGTTTTACCCCAACATTACAGAATAAAAAGACAAAATCCAAGATGGCCGTTGGCTGCGGTGGCCATTTGAATTCCCATAATGCACCTGATATGATAATGTGACAAATACCCATCACATTTCTTTAAAAAAAATTGTAATTGAAAAAAAAAATGTAAAAGAATACACTTAGGGGGAATGTTGCGCCGCTCCCCCCCCCCTTATAAGGTTAATCAATATTAAAGTAATAATAATTAATATCTTTAAAATGTGCAATTTTACGACTTGGCAACAATCATGATTAGATTCAGCACCACTGAAACCCCTTATGTTCCAAATTTTATGTGGTCCTGTGATGGGGATCACGAAAAAAAAAAAAAATAGGTCTCATTTTTAAGTTCATCCCATGGTCTAATGTCCAATTGCAGCCAAAATTGCTTGATCAATTGGAATTCTGCAAGCCGTGCTTTAAACGACTTTTTCGCATGGGGGTATGAACGTTAATGTTTGTCCGATTTTCGAGATGGCCGGGGAAAAAAAGCGCGTCACCGCACCGATTTTGAAGCCGACCGATGACCAGAAACCGGAGACTTTCTTTTAGCCTTATTATTATTAGTAGTAGTAGTATTTTTTTTAATGTATTTATTTATTTAAGTTTTTGAATATGATTATGTATGATTTGTACATCTCTTGTCATGTTATATGTACAAGATGTAGGCCTACTCCTTTAAAAAAAAATTAATTTATGGTGCCCTCACACCATAGCGATCACCAGTTGCGTATGGTTGCGAATAAAAAATAGTGGTCATAAGTTCCGAACGCAACTCACACGCAACTAATAGGTTTTATAGGTTTGAAGTACGCAACAAGCACGCAGGTGATCGCAGACACACCCAGAGTAAGTTCAGAAATTTTGAACATGTTCAATAATTCTCTGCGAATGCCTGCGATCAATTTATACGCAACAGGGACGCTACGCACGCAACACGATCGCAACACGATCGCAACAGGTACGCAACTCATAAGTTATGAACGCAGGTGATCGCAGGTCCAAATTTGAGGTATCTGGCCAGGTTTTGGTAGCGTACATGTTGCGAATGTGTTGCGTACCTGTTGCGATCATGTTGCGATCGTGTTGCGTGCCTGTTGCAATCCTGTTGCGTGTGTAGCGTACCCCAACCTATTGTGCGTATTCCCAGCGTATCCCCAACCCTATGCCCTGCGTATCCAACCTATTAGTTGCGTGTGAGTTGCGTGTTAGTTGCGTACTACATGCGTGTTGAGAAATGGTATAAATAGTGGGCCTTTTCTAGATCGGTGTCAGTTGTTGGTGGACCTCCGAGGTGACAACATGGAGCTACCTCTTGCTGTTATTGGACATCAGTTTAATCTGGTCAATTTAGCACTCCAACACATACAGAATAGGTTTTTATCACGTGACCGATATTCGCAACTAGCACGCAACTAGCACGCAGGTCCAACGCAACTTGTAAGTTTTGAACGCAACTCAAACGCAACTCGTAAGTTCTGCACGCAACTCACACGCAACTCGCACGCAACTCGTACGCAGGTGATCGCAGATATTGGGGGATCATAAGTTCAGTTCGCAACCCACACGCAACCCACACGCAACCCACACGCAACTCACACGCAACCCATAGGTTGAATAGGTTAGAAATTGACAAAATTGTTGATTTGGGTTGCGTTTGGTGCGTATAAAAATATTTTTTACACGCAACTCATAGGTTTCTCAACGCAACTCATGGTGTGAGGGCACCATTACACATTTTGTGTTTTTTTAAATGAAACTTTTAAAAATGTAAAAGTGTAAGATTTCGTAACATTTGCTCAGAAAATATTTCTTATTGATACAGTGGTTGTACCCACTGATTTCTATACTAACTGGATAGGAGATGGGCGCTGATTGGCCTTTAAAAAGTTGAAGTAACCGGCCGCCATGTTGGTTCCCCCAAAAGGTCAAGAGTCAAATGTCACGTTAGCATACATACAATAACAACAACTGGTTCAGCAGCACTCGGCATTGTCGTCGGTCTGGTAGCAGTAAACCTGTCCAGCCGTCACGCACGCGCCTTTTTTCTTGGGGGAACAAAGATGGCGAACAATGAGCTTCAGCCAATCGGTCCGGTCTGCGATTTTTTTTTCTTCTGCAAACAAGAATTGCCATCCCACAATATTTCAGCCAATCACATGGCACGTTATTTAAGATGACGAATATGTATAAGACATCTGATTGGCTGAAATATCGTGGGATGGCAATTCTTGTTTGCAGAAAAAAAATCGCGTCCGGTCTCCTATCCAGTTAGTATAGAGATCAGTGGTTGTACCCGCAAAATGTTATACCATTGCGCCCTCTTGCGGTCAAGCATAAGGTCTATTGATTTAATTAAGTATATTATGGTCAGTGAAATATCACAGCATGCCGAATTGAAAACCATGGCAATGTCATAATCAGATAATTTCATTCATACATGGGGGAATGTACATCATTGCTGCAGTTAGCTGATCGGTGAATACCAATTTCGTATTCAATGTGGCATTTTAGGACAGGCCCGCGCGTCGGCATTTTTAATTTTTAATTTTTGTTGTTGTTGCTATGAAACGATGTCCAATTGCAGCCAAAATTGCTGGATCGATTGAACATCTGCTGTGCTGTGTTTTAAACGACTTTTTTTCACATAGGAGTATGAACATTTGCCCGATTTGTGAGGCCTCTCTTAGCCACCATACTTTGTATAATGGGAAATTTGGTCCCCACGTAGGCTATACGTGTATAGCGTATTTCCCTGCAAAAAAATATTTAAAAAAAAAAAAGAAAAAAAAAGCACATCACCACACAGATTTTCAAGCTTACCGATGACCATAAACCAGAGACTTTTTAGACGTGCATTATTTGTTGGGAATAATATTTGCCCAACTTGAAATATATTTGATACTGTATCATCAACTCTACATTTAGTAAATGTTATGCTATTTGAGAGCGGTCAAAATCATACACTGCCTTTAGATTTGTATCTTGATAAAAAACCCATAATGAGCACAATCGAAGTGACAGGTTTTTTTTATAAGCCAAATTCTTGTATGATCAAAGAAAACATACATTGCAAATGCATGGCGTTTCTAATTCATTGCATAATCTTTTGCAAACAGCTGGAAGGCTCTGGGATCATGCGGTATTGACACCTAAACATGAGACGAAAAACGTTCTTGAAGTGAGGGTGTTTCAACCCGTAGATGACAGGGTTGACGGCGCTGTTGAAGATGACGATCATGCCAAACCATGGGACAACTGGTTCGCTTGGTGGTATCAAAAGAGCTGCTGCATAGGGTGCAAGACACGCGATGAAGACACACACCACGTAGAAGAGATTCTTGGTGATCTCCACTTGCCTCTTGTAGAAGTTAGCCTTCCTCTGGAGCTGTCTGGTGCTACCGGTGGCGGATGCAGTCGAAATGTCTGACATCTCAATCCCCTTCCCCACCATCTTCTTCGTGTGGCTGGTGATGTGTCGGTAGATCTTGACGTAACACACAAGCAGGATAATCAGTGGGATGGGGTAAACGAGGGCAGTGGCCAGCAAACCAAAGAGTTTGCTGTACGCGTGTGTGCTGTCCACTGAACATACCTTGTACTTCTTTGAATACCCCCATCTACCTAAACCAAAGAGTGGAAGGCTACAGACTAAGGCTGGATAAAGCCATGTGAAAACCAACATGGCTGCTGTCTTCTTCGGTGTGTAGATTGATATGTATCTTGCCTTTGGCTTGGTGATGAGAATAAACCGATTAATGGCAGCCAATGTGACAATGCTGCACGACAGGCAAGTGAAGTATATGGCACCTGCAATGGAACAGATACTCTCCGGCAAAGGCCAGCCACTTATGCTGAAAAGCGCCACCGAGTTGAATGGAGAAGCGATACAGGTAAGCAGATCTGCCGTAGCCAAGTTGACGACGAACGCGTTGGTACGCGTTTGGAGCTTCTTGGACAAGATAACCGCCAGAACCACCATGGTGTTTCCTGTGAAGCCGAACACAGCCACAAGACAGATAACACTACCAATAATGGATCTCTGGGTTACATCGTCGAGGCTAAATTCTGAGTTATTGCCTGTCGTCGTGTTTTCGAAAAAAACACCAGATGTCATGTTCGCAGTGAAATCACTCATGGCATCAGTAAAAGTTTCGTCTGATGTCGGTACGGAAGAAGTTACAATTGTGGAATGTTCATAAAATGTGCTGAGAACGATTGATTCGTTATCCGATGTCATGGTTGTAACCATACTGGTTCTCGTGTGACAATTGGCGCTGTAACGGGTGACTGCAATTTAAGCTGTGGCAATCTTAAGCTCTGTCGATTTGTAATGTGAATTCTTGCGGCCAGATATCCAACGGATCTGTGAAAATAAAGCAATTAATTAATAATTATACAGTGAGCTAAACCTCTCCATCGGTTCCGCCGGTCGAATCAGGAAACACTGCATGTGATATTTATCGTTTAAAATCATATGAAACACCATTGCACTTAAGATTTTATTTTATTTTATCTAATATCTCAGTTGAAAATCGAATACATTTGTAGACCGTACATCAAGTTTCAAAGGGAACATCCACCGTGAATCTTAAGAATAGATAACCTCAGTATAATTATTTGTATTGGATGTTCAAAATTGCAATTGCTCAGAGCTAAGATAAACGTACCCGTCAGATCATACAAATAATGCGAAACGTTGCTGCACACCACAATAAGATCTTCACGAGTAGGCCTACATGCAAACAACGCCGTTTCGAGTACATGTATGTACTTCATGGAATTGGTGAGTTTCTGTTTTCTGTTTACTTGCTATACCCGTACCTGCGTGTGGCTTATTTGAAAATACCTTTCTGTATTTCCTGCATTTTTGAAAAGCAATGACCAGTCAGCGCGCAGCCTGTTGAAAAGCCGTTCCGTTTATTTTCTACGTATGCATGGTCGTTTGGTTCTGCATACGTAATGAGCTTAGACGTCCCATTTTTAAAAAAATATTTAAAATATGAAGATGCCTTTATAAATCCAATAAAAGTGAATAACAATAGAAATAAAGATTGAAATTTACCTTATAATTTATCTAATGTTTTTTTTGTAAATTTTTTCGAGAGATTTTTGAACGAAAACAATGACGTTGATGTGAAGAAAAAAGGGTCAATGAAAAAGGCGGGTTTTTTTACTTTTAACAATAGCCGGCAGAAACCACTCACGTATAGATATGTAAGTTAAGTATTCATCTTCCCTGGAAATGTGATAATATGTCTTGATACTTTGCAAAACAGTCAAGAGCACCTAAAAAAATCCGCAAGTCCAAGCCTCCAAAATCACGTTAAAATTTACACAATGGAGTCATATGCATAGATCAGAGCGTAAATCTCATTGGTCAATGCGTTGAATGAGGGCACGTATTGACCAATCACATTTCACGAACGGTGAAGCTTAGGCCAGCGAAGCATGTAATGGTACCTAATGTATACATGAGTAACAGACTAAGACTGAAATCAGAAGAATTGTTACCAGACTATTTTTGTCAACATGATTTAAAGCGCGCGTCGCCGTGAAATTAATGGTTTCATAACATTTTAAGTGTTGGGAAATTAGTCCATGAAGGAAGGAATGAACAATCCAGACAAGTGGGGGTGGGGAAGTCGAACTTAAATTTGATTATGGGGAACATTCACAATCATTTAGCTGAAACTCTTATCTAAACAACTGTTTAAAATACATGTAACGGTAGTTCTTATTTATTTTAAATTAGAGGAAATATTGACAACAATTAAATAGGCAGTTAAACAGGCACTGATTCTCATTTTTTTAAACGTTTTTGTGAATTTTATTGGTTCTTTTGATACATCTACAAACGTATAGAAAACTAAACTTATCAATATATAACTTAGATGTTCTTCATATAAATAAAGGCAGCTGCATTAACACAAAAAGTAACTATAAAAACTAATGTTTCTTCATGATTCAAAATTAATTCACACAAACTGGAAATAAGTGTGTGCTTCATCTACAATAATCATGTTTTTCACCAATATGGGTACGGAGCCCCTAAAGGGACATATGATGAAAACAAATTTACGTGCGAAGAAATAATTTGAGTTCTTTATTTCGTGTGCTCAAAATCATTTCGTGCACTCGAAATAAGTTATTTCGTGTGCTCGAAATCATTTCGTGCACTCGAAATAAATTATTTCGTGCGCTCGAAATAATTTCGTGCAATCAAAATCATTTACTTCGAGCGCTTGAAATGATTTCGAGAGCACGAAATGATTTCGAGCACATGAAATGATTTCGAGAGCACGAAATGATTTCGAGAGCACGAAATGATTTCGAGAGCACGAAATGATTTCGAGCGCATGAAATAATTGATTTCGAGTGCGCGAAATGATTTCGAGCGCTCGAAATGATTTCGAGAGCACGAAAATAATTTATTTCGGGTGCACGAAATAATTTCGAGTGCACAAAATAACTTCGAGTGCACGAAATGATTTCGTGAGCACGAAATGATTTCGAGCACACGAATTAAAGAACTCAAATTATTTCTTCGCACATAAATTTGTTTTCATCATATGTCCCTTTAGGGGCTCCGTAATTTGGGTGTATTTTATGGCCAGATTAAAACATTTTTTTTTAATACAATATTATTAAACGGATATTAAAAGGCAATAACAATACTTTGTGACATGTTCAAATTTCAGTTATCACGTTTATACCCCTAACTAAATGTACCACACATGTTTATAGAATCACATGTTTTTTAAACCCGTACATTTATTGTTGAAATTGTTTTAAAAAAAGTAACAATGTGGTTTGACGTTAAATATTGCATAAGTTATGTGTCACCACAGCACCGTTTTTATGTCAAGTCCAAAAAATGGCAAGTTGAAAATATAAACTATAGTTATCAAATAAATTAAAATGATTGCACCAATGTGTGTTTAACATGGCTAGAATGATCATTTTAGATTCAACAATGACTACAATAAAACATGAACTCGACAACCTGGTTTTGTCACTATTTCTGGGCAGAACCAATCACTATGAAGATTTTGAGGCATATACCTCGTTATGGAGTCTCCATACTCTAACCCTGAACCATGGTAGGTCACTTTGACTGGTGGGCCTGTGGAGGGGTAGTGGATGAAAAATACAAACAAAAATATAAATTAGTTCAATTTATATTAACAAGTCCTACTCGGGGACATCTCAATGATGTCATATGCCAGGGTAAATAAAAATGGGTCAAGTCTTACCCAGGTCCTCATTTCACTGAAATTTTTTCAATTCGTTTCTCAGCATTTCACTTTTTTTAATTTTTTTTATTATTTACTGATAACGTGTGAATGAGTACAAGTTGACTCTGTATCTTTTTGGGGGTAATTTCTGGGTACGAGTGGATCAATGAAGGTAAAGTTAGGCAGATGGGCACGGTATAATCATAAATTAAAACTAACATTAATGTTAGGCTAATAATACAAACATTTAAAAGTCTGTTTGTCAAAGGCATTGACCATTGTCCATTATTGAGATTTTTTTCCCAAAAAATAATGTGAAATATTTAGGCAAAAAATTATAACCTATATATCTATGGCGATTATTATAAAAGTTCCTTTTAAATCTTGGCATTTAAAGCAACATTTAATTTATCACGTAATTGATAATGCATATAGAATTGGCAATCAAAATGTGTCGGTCCGTATTGCCATGTATACACGGACAGCTAGCATACAGTTGTATGATTATGACGTCACATAAGTTACCGAATTATCCGCTGGAAGCTGAAAAATTTGCTATTTTGAAACCTTAAAAAACATTATTGCCCGGTCCGGCAGAAATGAAATTGGTATGTAACGATGGCAAATTATTCAAAGAAAGCGAAAATTAACATCGTTTGAACGAATTTCGTGCAAAACAGTCAGGAGCACCTTAAATATTAAGACATGTACAGAAAAGTTAAGATATTTAAGCACATTTTGAGGGGTAATTTCGCTACGATTTATTTTTTTGAAATGGGTAAAATCGGTTTTATTTCTTGAATTGTACCTTCGAAAATGTACTTACCAATTCATGTTGACCCAGCAGTGACCTGACAGGTTTCCCAAACGTTTTGCCACGGGCCCTCCTCAAATCGCGTTTTTTCTCGCGAATTTCCAGAACGCACGAGAGAGGTTTTCGCTGCAAATAAAATCTCGTGGATTGGCTCATTATAGCATAGCAATGACCCGTCATTGTTATTCAGAAATGCAGTAAATATATAAAGGGTTTGGCAACAACAACATGAAACGCACTTGGTGATTTGGTGATACGGTGTCTATGTAGCTGTGAAAAGTATTTTAAAAAACATGCACGCATGTGACTAAATGTTTCCCTTATTCAAGTTCACGGTCTGGTTACCCAACAAAAGTAATTACTGTGAATTGTTGAAAATTGTTGAAAGTGTAATTATTTAATGTGTCATCGTGAATATTTGATACTTTCACGTGCATTTATAGGGATCTATTTAATATTTAAAACCTTCTGCCATATACAATGTATTACTTGGTCGAGATTATTTCGAGATTATTGGTTGAGATTATTTTTGTATTAAGTTCTTAAAAATAATATTTGTTAATAGTAATGTTTTGATCATAATAATTGGCTTGCATATTTTGTTATTCAGCATCCGATATAAATGCCTATGTTTGGTCGTGTACATTTGAATGTAACACTTACTTAGTGTAAAGCCATTGATGGTATTAATCTTCCCTAGAAATAGACATTTTAAGAAGAGTGAAATAACGTCCGGATCGTATTTAGGAATGAATAATCATTCTTAAATTCTACATTAGAATGAATACAGCCAAAATGAATCCATTTTCACTGTTTACACAACGTAAGAAGCTGAAACGTTCACATTTTACCTGGTAGTTGGTTAATCGTCATAGGAAAAGCACACAGCTGTATATCCTTACTACTTAAATATCAGAGCAGTAATATCATCATTTAATAGTTCCCAAAAGTGCAAACTATTATTCCCATCCCCTGCCCCCCCCCCCACTAATTTTTATCAGTCGGCATTTAGAGCATGATGTATGTATCGGGTTCGCTTTCAGAATTTAATTATTGGGTGATCGTTTGGTGATGACCATTTGTCCCCCTCCTCACCCCTCCCCCAGTGGACCTAAGACATTTCTGAATTCGAGACAAAATGGGCTCAGAGAAAGTGACTTTTAACACTATTTTACCATGAATTTAGATAATCAGTTCAATTCAATTCAATTTATTTCAATGTTAACAACTATATGTATATGACAGCAATGTGTCATACATGTAGATATGGTAGACAAAAGTAATTATTTTAATTATGAATAACTTAAAAATATAGCCTCTTGTACAATGAATAAATTGGCCTATAGTATAAATTTATTAGAAAATAGTTTCAGGTTTCCTGGAATAGAAATATTATTGTGGTAGATTGATAGATTGGCTGTTGAAACAACCTCCTTTAAATTTTTGTTTCTCCAAAATATATTTTCATTTGGAGAAAATTGTAATTGTTTTATTCGCTTTTTTCAACCCCTGGAAAAAGAACAATGATTACTGTACACGTCATCGACACCATAAGGTCGTGAGGCACCGTGCGTGAAAACTAAAGTGTATGCTAAAGTGTATGCTGCAAATAAACATGGGAACACGTGTGTCAGCGCGTACCTCACGCGCTCATTAGTGCGTTTTATTATTCAAACAGAATCTGAGTAAATTGGCCGGCTAGAATCCTATATAGCAGCGGGTACCGCAATATGTATAGGTTGATGTATAGGTTTTTATTTTCATTTATTTATTTATTATTATTTTTTTTTTTTAGACTTTGTTTTGCTCAATATATAATTTACGCCAACAAGTGCTATGGGTTTGATTGTATCTGCCTTTATTGTACTTTTGGTCAAACAAATCCCAAATTTTGATCAAAATCCTTAAAACAAAATTTTGCACAAAATGACCCAACATTAATTGTGGTTATATTGCCCTCTAGCGGTGACTTCACATTATTGCTTGTACTTACAACATCTTTGCCAAGTTCGATGGTTAACGAAAGAAAATTAATGAACAAATTGAGAAAATACTGACTAAATATGATACAGTATTACAAAAAAAATGGTTTCTTGTTTCCTAACTGTGGCCTACATAATATTTCAGAACATGTTTATGGGCCATTAAAAATATGGTGTGGACATTATTGATATACTGTTCTCCACACTAAAAAGTAGAGGAATGCATATCCCTCGATCCACAATCTATCGACGCCCATGGACAGGGTGAATAGGGGTAATCGATTCTTGTTCCAGTGTCCCAGTAAACAGTATGTAAACAAAAATAAACTCCTCTTTTTGATTAAAGGTAAGGTACAACATTTGTTCTTACAGTACAAGAAAAAGAGCAATGCACTGATTGAAACAAAGGACAGAAAAATTAAGATTTTTATGGAATACAATGTATGTATCTTACGATTTTATCTGTGACTCGAATAGAACTGAATTTAGTTATACTGTATACTCAGATTTTCGTATTTAGTATCAAATTGTTAAGTGAGTTCTAATTTGTTTTTATTAGATTTTAAAAAGTGACCTGGTTAAAGGGAGGGTACAACACTGGTAATGTTGGCAAAACTGCTTCTATGAGTATGCTTACTCTCTTTGAATCAATATATACATTAAAGGGAACGCACAGCATTGGTAATGTTGGCCAAACTGCTTCTGTGAGTATGCTTACTCTCTTTGAATCAATATATACATTAAAGGGAAGGCACAGCATTGGTAATGTTGGCCAAACTGCTTCTGTGAGTATGCTTACTCTCTTTGAATCAATATATACATTAAAGGGAAGGCACAGCATTGGTAATGTTGGCCAAACTGCTTCTGTGAGTATGCTTACTCTCTTTGAATCAATATATACATTAAAGGGAAGGCACAGCATTGGTAATGTTGGCCAAACTGCTTCTGTGAGTATGCTTACTCTCTTTGAATCAATATATACATTAAAGGGAAGGCACAGCATTGGTAATGTTGGCAAAACTGCTTCTGTGAGTATGCTTACTCTCTTTGAATCAATATATACATTAAAGGGAAGGCACAGCATTGGTAATGTTGGCAAAACTGCTTCTGTGAGTATGCTTACTCTCTTTGAAATGAGTATGAGTATGCTTGCTCTCTTTGAATCAAGATATACATTGAAGGGAAGGTACAACATTGGTAATGTTGGCCAAACTGCTTTCTATGAGTATGCTTACTCTCTTTGAATCAAGATATACATTAAAGGGAAGGTACAGCATTGGTAATGTTGGCCAAACTGCTTCTGTGAGTATGCTTACTCTCTTTGAATCAATATATACATTAAAGGGAAGGTACAGCATTGGTAATGTTGGCCAAACTGCTTCTGTGAGTATGCTTACTCTCTTTGAATCAATATATACATTAAAGGGAACGTACAGCATTGGTAATGTTGGCCAAACTGCTTCTGTGAGTATGCTTACTCTCTTTGAATCAATATATACATTAAAGGGAAGGTACAGCATTGGTAATGTTGGCCAAACTGCTTCTGTGAGTATGCTTACTCTCTTTGAATCAATATATACATTAAAGGGAAGGTACAGCATTGGTAATGTTGGCCAAACTGCTTCTGTGAGTATGCTTACTCTCTTTGAATCAATATATACATTAAAGGGAAGGTACAGCATTGGTAATGTTGGCCAAACTGCTTCTGTGAGTATGCTTACTCTCTTTGAATCAAGATATACATTAAAGGGAAGGTACAGCATTGGTAATGTTGGCCAAACTGCTTCTGTGAGTATGCTTACTCTCTATGAATCAAGATATACATTAAAGGGAAGGTACAGCATTGGTAATGTTGGCAAAACTGCTTCTGTGAGTATGCTTACTCTCTTTGAATCAATATATACATTGAAGGGAAGGTACAGCATTGGTAATGTTGGCCAAACTGCTTCTGTGAGTATGCTTACTCTCTTTGAATCAAGATATACATTAAAGGGAAGGTACAACATTGGTAATGTTGGCCAAACTGCTTCTGTGAGTATGCTTACTCTCTATGAATCAAGATATACATTAAAGGGAAGGTACAGCATTGGTAATGTTGGCCAAACTGCTTCTGTGAGTATGCTTACTCTCTTTGAATCAATATATACATTAAAGGGAAGGTACAGCATTGGTAATGTTGGCCAAACTGCTTCTGTGAGTATGCTTACTCTCTTTGAATCAATATATACATTAAAGGGAACGTACAGCATTGGTAATGTTGGCCAAACTGCTTCTGTGAGTATGCTTACTCTCTTTGAATCAATATATACATTAAAGGGAAGGTACAGCATTGGTAATGTTGGCCAAACTGCTTCTGTGAGTATGCTTACTCTCTTTGAATCAATATAAACATAAAAGGGAAGGTACAGCATTGGTAATGTTGGCCAAACTGCTTCTGTGAGTATGCTTACTCTCTTTGAATCAAGATATACATTAAAGGGAAGGTACAGCATTGGTAATGTTGGCAAAACTGCTTCTGTGAGTATGCTTACTCTCTTTGAATCAATATATACATTGAAGGGAAGGTACAGCATTGGTAATGTTGGCAAAACTGCTTCTGTGAGTATGCTTACTCTCTTTGAATCAAGATATACATTAAAGGGAAGGTACAGCATTGGTAATGTTGGCAAAACTGCTTTCTATGAGTATGCTTACTCTCTTTGAATCAATATATAATAATAATAATAATAATAATGTGTGGATTTATATAGCGCACGTATCCACCAACTAAGTGGTGCTCAAGGCGCATTATATTATTATCCCTGCTCATAAGGCTCAAAGGCTCATAAATCATTCCTGAAACCATCTCAGCTCCCTGGGGAGTATACAGCTCAATTGCTGCCATTTCTAGCGCATATAGAGCAAACCAACTCTGCCTTCACAGGTACCCATTTAACCCCTGGGTGGAGAGAAGCAATTATGATTAAGTGTCTTGCTCAAGGACACAAGTGTCACGGCCGTGATTCGAACCCACATTATGTTCCTAACACCAGAACTTGAATCCGGTAAGCTAGACCGCTCGGCCACGACACCTCAATAATATACATTAAAGGGAAGGTACAACATTGGTAATGTTGGCACAACTGATTCTATTGGTATACTTAATTTATTTGAATCAAGTAATACATAAGACAATTATTCTTTGAAAGTTTCAGCTCAATGCAGAATCTAAGTCATGAGAAAAGAGTGAAAAAACATTCACTATTTTTCAGATAGAAATCACATGAAATGGAGCAATGAAAATATTTGTCGTTGGCATCTTTTTGTATTTTTGTGCATAAATTGTTCGTGTTTTGTCGCTGAAGTGAGAATAATTGTTCAGGATGATAAATATTTACCAAATTCACATCAAGTTAGATTTCAGAAAATAATTAGGTGTTCGGGTATGTACCCGAAACACCTATTGTTTTTGTTCGGTTTTTTAGGTGTTCGGGTATGTGCCCGAAACACCTATTGTTTTTGTTCGTTTTTTTTTTTGTTTTTTTTTCTTCTCCTTCTTCCGATCGATTGTCTACAAAAAAAACGCATACTTGCAAACTTCACATGAACTTGAAACTTGGCATGTACTAAGAACTTAATGCGTAAATGATACATGAGTTGTGACATCAGATGAAACATGAGTTGTGACGTCACGATGAGGTCATCAGATAATCAAATCAAAGGATAAATCAAATTTTAATATTAAAAAAATCATATCTCAACAACCACAAGAGGTAAATTCACAATTTTTGTACCATTGTACAGATCGTTAAATGTCAAAAAATATTTACAAAAAGATGACCCCAATTTGACCTTACTTCCTGTCTAAACCGGAAGTCAAAGTTTAATATTTAAAAAAAATCATATCTCAACAACCACAAAAGGTAAATTCACAATTTTTGTACCATTGTACAGATCGTTAAATGTCAAAAAATATTTACAAAAAGATGACCCCAATTTGACCTTACTTCCTGTCCAAACCAGAAGTCAAATTTTAATATTTAAAAAATCATATCTGAACAACCACAAGAGGTAAATTCAGAATTTTTGTACCATTGTACAGATCGTTAATTGTCAAAAGTATTTACAAAAACATGACCCCAATTTGACCTTTACTTCCTGTCCAAACCGGAAGTCAAAGTTTTATATTAAAATAATTTCTAAATTCAGTATTGTATTGTATTCAAATAAACTTCTCGCGAGAACTTCCACAGACGTTAACATTTGACTTTCTACAACACATCAAATTGATGACGTCATCATTTTAACTTCAACCGAACACCTAGTTTTTGTTGTGACAAAAACTTATATCTAGTTCATTTTGTAATTAGGTTATACACTGCCTTTAATTTGTATCTTTAACACAAATAAGTACAACCGTATAGACAGTTTTGTTAATGTTATAGGCCTATTTAGGCCGAGTTATTTAATTTTGCCCTAAACCGACGTGTGTATAGCACTGAAGTTTTTCACAGACACTCGGAAAGCTCTGAGTACGCAGTGCTATACACACGTCGGTGTAGGGCAAAATTAAATCACTTGTTTATCACCCGACGCAAGAATTTCACCGACCGATATGATCAAAAAAAGCATACTTTGCAAATGCATGGTGTTTATTCTATTTTTGTCTGATCTTTTGCAAATAGCTGGAAGGTTCTGGAATCATGTGATATCGGCACCGAAGCATGTGCCCAAACACCTCCTTGAAATGTGGGTGTTTCACCCCGTAGATGACAGGGTTGACGGCGCTGTTGAAGATTGTGATCATTCCGGTCCATTGGGTGAATGCCGGGTCGTTGGGCGCTATAATAAGAACGATAGCAAAGGGGGCCCCACACGCGATGAAGGCACACACCACGTAGAAGAGGTTTTTGGTGATCTCCACCTGCATCTTGTTGAAGCTAGCTTTCCTCTGGAGCTGTCTGGTGCTGCCGGTGGTGGATACAGTCACAATGTCGGACATTTCAATCTCATGGTCAGTCATCTTCTTCATGTGGCTGGTGATGTGTCGGTAGATCTTGACGTAACATACAAGCAAGATTAACAGGGGGATGGGGTAAACGAGGGCAGACCCCAAAGCAGCGAAGAGTTTGGTATACTTGTGTGCGTTGTCTAATGAACATGTTTTGAACTTCACTGAATATCCCCATCTACCTAAGCCAAAGAGTGGAAGGCTACAGACTAAAGCTGGATACAGCAAGGGCGCAACCACTGGGGGGGGGGGTCGGGGTCACGACCCCCTACTTTTATGTGGACCTCCCCAACTTCTGGAACATTTTGGTATTTTATGTATACATGATCCTAGTAATGTCATTCATGACATCACAATTATGCAACACTTCCATCAACACGCTGAAATACGTGATATTGAACCAAGACCCCAGCTGCTAGTGGCGTGCTCGCTTCGCTCGCCCGCAGATCACGTTGCTATTGGCTGCTTGGGACCCCCCCAACTTTCAACACGTGGTTGCGCCCTTGGGATACAGCCATGTGAAAACCAACATGGCTGCTGTCTTCTTCGGTGTGTAGATTGATATGTATCTAGCCTTTGGCTTGGTGATGAGAATAAACCGATTAATAGCAATGACAGCCAAGGTGACAACGCTGCACGACAGGCAAGTAAAGTATATGGCACCTGCAATGGAGCAGATACTCTCCGGCAAAGGCCAGCCACTAACGCTGAAAGCCGCTACCAAGTTGAATGGAGAAGCGGTACAGGTAAGCAGGTCTGCCGTAGCCAAGTTGACGACGAACGCGTTGGTGCGCGTTTGGAGCTTCTTGGACAAGACAACCGCCAGAATCACCATGATGTTTCCTACGAAGCCGAACACAGCCACGAGGCAGTAGATACTGGCGATTATGGCTCTCTGGGTTTCATCCTCAAAACGAACAATTACGTCTTCTTCTGGCATCGTGGCTTCGAAAAATTCTCCAGTTGCCATGTTCTTTATAGTGAAAGCGGTTTCTATGGCGTCAGAAAAATCCTTGTTGGGTGTCGATATGGACGAAGTTACAGTTGTGGAATGTTCATAAAATGTGCTGAGAATGATTGATTCGTTATCCGATGTTATGGTTGTAGCCATACTGGTTCTCGCAGTAGATATGTTAGTCATCATAGTGACGATTGGCGTTGTAACCGGTTGCTATAATATTGTGGAGATTTTTCAGCTTATGCCTAACAGTGAACTCGTCCGGCTAGATATCCAACAGAACTGTGAAGAAAAGAATTAACATACATTGTGCCAAATCTCTCCGTCGGTTATCCGGTCGAATCAGGAAACATTGCATATGCCATTTTATCCCTTAGCATATTTACTCGTCAGATCATCGAGTTTAATACGAAAACTAAAAAATCGTCACGAGTCATGCAAACAACGTCGTTTCGAGTTTACAAACTGTACTGCATGGAATTGGTAAGTTGCTGTTTTCCTGTGACTTGTTATATACCCGCGTATGGCTTATATGAAAACATTCTTAACAACTCTCTTCATTTCCTGCATTCTTGAAATGCATTGACCCGTCATTGCTATGCAGAAATCCAGTAAATAAAGAACGTAAAGAACATGAAACGCAGTTGATGAATCGGTTATGTGTATGTGTAGCCGTGAAAAAGTATTAGCCGCGAAAAAGTATTAGCCGTGAAAAAGTATTTAAAAAAACCGCATGTGACTTAAATGTATGGTATAGTGAATAGCTGAAAATGTCAACTGTATTTAAAGATGTATCGCCCGTGTTTTTCGCTATTTCATTGGCAACTTTCGCAATTTTAACGGACATTTTGTTTTTCATCAGAACATTTCTATTTTACTATAGATAAAGTGAATACAAATGCTGTAAAATTATTTCTATTTCTCAAAATAGTCGTGGTTTTACAGTAAATATGTACCGAAATTAATTTGTGGTGGGTCACGCCATTAATTAATTTTGGCACTTTTTTTATTTTTTTTTATTTTTATTTTTTTTTTACTGTTAAACCACTCTTGTAACAACTATTTTGTGAAATACCTCATTTCGAAGTATTTGTGTTCCTTTCTAATACATAATTATCAATATTTGAATATTTGATACTTTGATGTGTATATAGCCTATATATAATCTACTAATATTTAAACCTGTCATATACAATGTAGCCTATTATGATATTGGTCGAGAGTAGGCTATCTGTATTAAGTTCTTAATTGCCTAGATGCATGAGTATGCAGTGGGGTACAAATATTGTGTATTTTTTGGTAAACGTATCCATTTTGCATGGGGGGTTTAGAATGGGCCAAATATCATTTTAAGCTATGGACCCAATTTGGGTCTCACCTATTTTGTGGACAAAAGACTAAAGCACAACAAACAGGTGTGTTTTTGTGATGTTGAGCAAACAGGGGAAAGAACCTTTGCAGATTTATTCAAATATCTGAAGAAACAAATATCATTGGAATAATAAAAAATAACTCGACGGAACATGGTGCATAATATCTCCATGAACGCAGTCCTGTATCGAAAGGGGTTAAATATCGGTTAAGTAAAAATTAGTGAAACTATTTCTGAAAAGAATATCTGTCATCTGAAGAAAGAAATTCAACGAGTTGCAATGAATACGAACAATCTGAATTCATGTTTGATAATAAGCTGATACTTACACAGCTTGGTTTTATACATATCTCTTGATGCTTATAAATTATTTATGCATTTACAGATATTTTAACCAAATTCTATAATGGTTTGCTTTTGGGTGAACTTGTGCATTTTATTCTCTCACTGTGGTCGTAAAGCGTCGTATTATGGGTTTGGGAATTTTTGAGACAAGCACATATACAATCATAGAGGTTGCTTAGCCTGGGTTGGACTTTCACCATCATGATTTTATTTGAGAAACTTTCATTTGCCGGTGACGATATTTGTGTTTCACATCATCTTGATCTCATCTTCTGCAGACAGTTAGATGGCTCTGGAATCATGTGATATCGGCAGCGAAGCATGTGACGAAACACCTCCTTGAAATGTGGGTGTTTCGCCCCGTAGATGACAGGGTTGACGGCGCTGTTGAAGATGATGATCATTCCGGTCCACGGGATGACCGGATCGCTGGGCGGTATCAGCAGAGCGATTGCAAAGGGGGCAAGACACACAATAAAGGCGCACATTACGTAGAAGAGATTCTTGGTAATTGCCACCTGCCTCTTGCTAAAACTCGCCGGTCGTTTCCTGTGGAGCTCACTGGTGCTAGCGTTAGAAGATTTTGAAGTGTCAGCCATCTCAATCCCTTTCCCCGTCATCTTCTTCATGTGGCCGGTGATGTGTCGATATATCTTGAAGTAACAGACGAAGAGGATGATCAATGAGCGCTGATCCCAACGGACTGAAGAGGTCACTCGATTCAGCGGAGGTGTCTTGAGTACAGGTCTTGTACTTGTCCGAATATCCCCATTTACCTATTCCGAAGAGTGGAAAACAACAGACTAACGCAGGGTATAACCACGTAAAAGTCAACATGGCTGCTATCTTCTTTGGTGTGTAGATGGACTGGTATGTCACTGATGACTTGGTTATGAGAACAAACCGGTTGATAGAAATAGCGGCTAAGTTCATAATGCTACAACCAAGGCTAGCAAAGCCGATGGCAGCAGCAACGGAGCATACACCTTCAGGCAGAGGCCAACCACTCATGCTGAACAGCGCCACCGCACTGAACGGAGCGGCAACACAAGTTACCAGGTCCGCTGTGGCCAAGTTGACGACGAACGCGTTGGTACGCGTTTGAAGCTTTCTGGATAAAATAACCGCCAGAATCACCATGGTGTTACCAATGAAGCCAAACACAGCTACGAGGCAGACGATACTACCAATAATGGACCTCTGTGTGAAGTCCTCAAAGCGAAAACCTTGGTCATCGCCTACTGTCAACATTCCAAACAAGTCCGTAGTCGAAATTGTGTTTTCAACGAAACTTGTCCCAGTAGTAAAACTTTCGTCAGTTGTCGTCATGAAGGAATTTCCACGGGTAGAATGTTCAGATAAGATGGTGTAATTTGTCTGGTAATCTGCCACCGTGGTCGTGGCCACGTCGGTTTCCATTGTGAGTAGATCGGTTGTCATGGTGATAAAACAAGTCGTAGTGTTGCTATGGACTGGGATGACAGAAACTGTCAAAATGGGCAGTCACTCTGTTGAAAGTGAAACATAACAAATTGATTTATAAGAATGATAACTGCTGATTGGTAGTATAGATTTCATGTCAATTTATTATGTGAATTGTTTAAGCTTAAACGATAGCCTGCACAAGTGAAATTTCACTGAAAACTTTTAATTTATCCGTGCTATAACATAGATTCTGTAAAAAAATTAATATTTTGCAAACCGGCGCAGTTCAAGCGTAGTTTCAATATTAGAACTCTTGCATTGCTCTCCCTCGTTTCGAAGTTTTCAACTGAGCATATGGCTGTGGATTGAACAATCAAATAATAATTGAGTTGATCTTCCTTTTTGGGATTTATCCTGCATAGTTTAGGCCTTGAATCTGGCCTTCCAGACATTCGAGCTTTAAAAATAATTTGAGATCAAGTCGTAGATTGGCCGTATTTGTCTGCGGGGATGCGCGCCGTTTCGTAGCGTGCACTGTGTATTATAGCACGCTACCTCATTTCAATCCCCTAGTATTACCCACTTGCCATTGGCAGCAGTGACTCACCACGAGTACGAAATCAATGCTGCACGTTGGGGGCGCGCAGTACACAGACAGATACAGCTGATTATCATACAGACTTGATATCAAGTCTACCGTTATGGCGGCACGCCATAAGCCGCCATGACACATCAACTGCCCTAACTAAAGTCAAATAATAATGTATATTCATTTATCACCTGAAATATTAAAGCTAAATAACTGTAACTTACCGCTTTACAGATTATTTTGAGAAAACGCCATGCAGCAAATTGCGTCACTTTTGTCACGGAGTAGCCGGAAGTTTTTCTTTCGAATTGTAATCCGCAAAGGCTGTTCAGTAAGAACCCAAACATCAAGTTCTTCACTCGTGCAATTTGAAAACAAATGGTGACATTTATTCAAAGAAAAACATGTTTTCTAAAGGCCAATGTAGAGCAAAAATGTAACAGGAACTCCCCCTTCAGTTTTGGCAGTGTGCTCAACCATGGAAGTCGGCAAAACGTTGTGTACAAGGCAAGTGACGTTGTACTATAGTGATTTCTGCTTGAAAATCAACTATCGAACACATATCTTGTTTTGTTTACCATGGGGTAAGATTTTAACAATGGAATGTGTTGTCCCAAATATTTAAAAGGTATGTCATCCGTCAGTGCATTTGAATGGGAAACTTTATTCCAAATATGTGTTCATTGTAAAGGCTGTGTATTATATTATTATAAATGCATGCTGGTTGTCGATGTAGCAAAGACTGGGAGTAGCCGAGGTCAAATTGTGACATGCAAAAGCTATGTACATTAGTGTCGATGTCAGACACAATAAAACATGATATTTGAGGAGATGTCATTTTATTTTATTAGGTGTTCGGGTATGCACCCGAAACACCTATTGTTTTTGTTCGGTTTTTGTTTTTTAGGTGTTCGGGTATGTGCCCGAAACACCTATTGTTTTTGTTCGGTTTTGTTTTCTTCTCCTTCTTCTTCTCCCCATAGATTGTCTACAAAAAAAGCACATACTTGCAAACTTCACATGAACTTGAAACTTGGCATATACTTAGAACTTAACACGTAGATGAAACAAAATTTGTGACGTCATGATTAGGTCATCAGATATCGAATTACGATAAATCAAAGTTTAATATTTAAAAAAATCATATCTCAACAACCACAAGAGGTAAATTTACAATTTCTGTGCCATTGTACAGATCGTTAATTGTCAAAAAATATTTACAAAAAGGTGACCCCAATTTGACCTTACTTCCTGTCCAAACCGGAAGTCAAAGTTTAATATTTAAAAAAATCATATCTCAACAACCACAAGAGGTAAATTCAAAATTTTTGTACCATTGTACAGATCGTTAATTGTCCAAAAATATTTACAAAAAGCTGACCCCAATTTGACCTTACTTCCTGTCCAAACCGGAAGTCAAAGTTTAATATTTAAAAAATCATATCTCAACAACCACAAGAGGTAAATTCACAATTTTTGTACCATTGTACAGACCGTTAATTGTCAAAAAATATTTACAAAAAGATGACCCCAATTTGACCTTCCTTCCTGTCCAAACCGGAAGTCAAAGTTTAATATTTAAAAAAATCATATCTCAACAACCACAACAGGTAAATTCACAGTTTTTGCACCATTGTACAGATTGTTAATTGTCAAAAAATACTTACACAAAGGTGACCCCAATTTGACCTTACTTCCTGTCCAAACCGGAAGTCAAAGTTTAATATTTAAAACAATCATATCTCAACAACCACAAGAGGTAAATTGACATTTTTTGCACCATTGTATAGATTGTTAATTGTCGAAAAATATTTACATAAAGGTGACCCCAATTTCACCTTACTTCCTGTCCAAACCGGAAGTCAAAGTTTAATATTTTATAAAATCATATCTCAACAACCACAAGAGGTAAATTGACATTTTCTGCACCATTGTACATATCATTAATTGTCCAAAAATATTTACACAAAGGTGACCCCAAATTGACCTTACTTCCTGTCCAAACCGGAAGTCAAAGTTTAATATTTAAAAAAATCATATCTGAACAACCACAAGAGGTAAATTCACAGTTTTTGCACCATTGTACAGATTGTTAATTGTGGAAAAATATTTACACAAAGGTGACCCCAATTTGACCTTACTTTTTGTCCAAACCGGAAGTCAAAGTTTAATATTTAAAAAAATCATATCTCAACAACCACAAGAGGTAAATTGACATTTTTTGCACCATTGTATAGATTGTTAATTGTCGAAAAATATTTACACAAAGGTGACCCAATTTGACCTTACTTCCTGTCCAAACAGGAAGTCAAAGTTTAATATTTAAAACAATCATATCTCAACAACCACAAGAGGTAAATTCACAGTTTTTGCACCATTGTACAGATTGTTAATTGTCAAAAGTATTTACAAAAACATGACCCCAATTTGACCTTTACTTCCTGTCCAAACCGGAAGTCAAAGTTTAATATTAAAATAATTTCTAAATTCAGTATTGTATTGTATTCAAATAAACTTCTCGCGAGAACTTCAACAGACGTTAACATTTGACTTCTCCAACACTTCGAATTGATGACGTAACCATTTTAACTTCAACCGAACACCTTGTTTTTGTTGTGACAAAAACTTATATCTAGTATCTATTTCTTTTTTTCTCCTTCTTTTCCGGATAGATTGTCTACAAAAAATACATACTTGCAAACTTCACATGAACTTCAAACTTGGCATATACTTAGAACTTAACACGTAGATGAAACACGAGTTGTGACGTCATGATTAGGTCATCAGATATCGAATTACGATAAATCAAAATTTAATATTTAAAAAAATCATATCTCAACAACCACAAGAGGTAAATTCACAATTTTTGTACCATTGTACAGATCGTTAATTGTCAAAAAATATTTACAAAAAGGTGACCCCAATTTGACCTTACTTCCTGTCCAAACCGGAAGTCAAAGTTTAATATTTAAAAAAATCATATCTCAACAACCACAAGAGGTAAATTCACAATTTTTGTACCATTGTACAGATCGTTAATTGTCAAAAAATATTTACAAAAAGATGACCCCAATTTGACCTTAATTCCTGTCCAAACCGGAAGTCAAAGTTTAATATTTAAAAAAATCATATCTCAACAACCACAAGAGGTAAATTCACAATTTTTGTACCATTGTACAGATCGTTAATTGTCAAAATATATTTACAAAAAGGTGACCCCAATTTGACCTTACTTCCTGTCCAAACCGGAAGTCAAAGTTTAATATTTAAAAAAATCATATCTCAACAACCACAAGAGATAAATTGACATTTTTGCACCATTGTATAGATTGTTAATTGTCGAAAAATATTTACACAAAGGTGACCCCAATTTGACCTTACTTCCTGTCCAAACCGGAAGTCAAAGTTTAATATTTAAAAAATCATATCTCAACAACCACAAAAGGTAAATTGACATTTTTTGAACCATTGTATAGATTGTTAATTGTCGAAAAATATTTACACAAAGGTGACCCCAATATGACCTTACTTCCTGTCCAAACCGGAAGTCAATGTTTAATATTTAAAAAAATCATCCACAAGAGGTAAATTCACAATCTTTGCACCATTGTACAGATCGTTAATTGTCAAAAAATATTTAAATAAAGTTGACCCCAATTTGAGCTTTACTTCCTCCCGAACACCTAGTGTTTGTTCAAACAAACACTTAAGCTCTAGTTTATTATCATATTTGTATACTT